>CM065594.1:214582201-214919200 GCA_033119425.1 Bufotes viridis | reverse complement strand
CGTCAGGCTGCAGCCATTTTTGCAACCGTTGCAGCAACTCATAGTACTGCGGCCTGGCGGGTTCAGCCGCTTTAAAGCCCCACTGGTGACCCGCTGAGCCCGGACCAACACGTTCACCCCCAGTCTGGCCAGGATCTCCCCTTCACCGTGGAATAGTCAGCAGCCTGGTCATCTGCCAAATCAAAAAAAACTTGCTGGGGTCCAGATGCCAGGAACGGAGCAACCACCTCGGCCCACTGGTCACGGGGTAACTTTTCCCTCACGGCGACCTTCTGAAAGACCGCCAGGTAGGTCTCCACGCCGTCTGCGGGGGTCATCTTTGGGATCGCCGCACGGACCGCTTCCGGGCATCATGGACGTGGTGGGACGCTCCTGCCGCCTGTAACGCCATCACATGTTGTAGCAGTAGCTGGTTGGTCTCCCGCTGCTGCACGTTAGCCTCTATGAGGGCCTTCACAGCAGCCTCCATGTTGCCAGAAATTCCTGCTTGCAACTTTGCTGGCTTAATATATATCATGCACTTTAGAAAAACAAAACTTCGGCGTTCACGCCAGCCTCACTGCGCATGCCCGCATCCGACACCAAATGTGGGGAGTCGCTCTGGTAGACAGCGGTGCGGGTGCAGTACCGAGGCAAAAACAAAGAGTCCAGGATGTGCAATAAACAGTGTTTTATTCACACTGACACAAAAATACACAGCAAACAGTCTTTCGGTGGTAATTCACACATGTCAGAAACAAGGAGGCAAAACAAAACAGGCCAACATAGGTTCAGTCACCTGGGAGGTGTAGGTGCAGGTTCGCACCAGGCTGTCGGCCCAGCCGCAGGAGAATCCACCTTCAGGTAGCCAGGAACAAAAGCCACCTCCTTGCTGAGCTCTTTCCTCCAGGACAGAGAACTCCAGAGCCCTGTTAGCAGCTCCAGGATAATCACCACCTCAGACACAGCTGCTGGCTGTGTTTTATACCCAGCCCAAAACCAGGACTGATCGTGGGAGCAGCCACCCACCCTACACTTTAGCTGCTCCCAGTAAGAGCCGGCCCGGATCGGCTTTGCAGCCATGCTATTTAACAGAGTCAAACAGCACTAGCTGCTGCAGACAAAAAAACCCGGCTCTTACCTCACCGAGGCCAGCAACCTCGGTGACACGTACTGCCATCAAATATGACACCTTGCACCCTCTTACAATATATATATATATAATCTAAAAGAAGTACTCAGAATGATTTTCAGATTCCCTGATAATGATGTTGCTGCTCTTTGCATGCACTGAACATGGCTCACCTTTACTTGGCACTCATCCTGCCCTTGTGATCTAGACTGCATCTTTGATTCTGTACTCAGATTTCTTATCTAATCCCTTGTAGTGTTACTTTGGCATTGAAACTCCAGTCATAACACCAGGATCCTTGCCTTGGTTCTTGCTCTCATCAATCTATGTAATAACGAGAAATAAATGTCTTTACTCTGCATAATGCATTGTACATTTTTCTATATATGCAAGGGGTTGGTAGGTCTAGGAACCAAGCAACCCAATACTCGAAACCTGTGCCCAGTTAAACAAAAAAGCATTGACCTGTCTGTAGTCCCGCTGTTTTTGTGCTGTTGCCCTATTGTGACCAATCAGTCACTGGCCTCAGCAGTCACATGCGCTAGTGTAACACCCCAAAATGGTGTTACCACTTCTGCACCTTGCTACTGTCTTTATTGGTCTAACCTCATGTTATCTTATGCATTTATTCCAGGTCCTCCACACCGTGCATTCCTAATCTGTTTGCAACTGTTACTGTATGTTCACATGTAATGCGCCTGGTTCACCAGCAGGTGGCAGCAAACACGGCAGAGCTGTACTTAGATAGAATGGAACATTCCATTCTAACCCCCCTCTGAGAGAGGTGGCGAGTCCCACTTACTGCAGGAAGGGTGGGGTCCAGTGAGAGTTAGTCTAGCTTACCCCCTGCTAGGCTAAGGGTGTACTAGGGCATGTCTCTGCTGGATGTGCCCACGCCAGCCAGAGCACCTTAAGTTCTGCTGGCCATGGAAGCCAAAGCTTAGAGCCTCAGAAGCCAGGAGGAAAGTTCCTGACCCAATCTAGAGACAGACCATACAAAGAGAAGTGCAGCATACAAGATGAAGTAAAGTCATGCAAACAGCCTGTCAATACAGCAGAGCCAGAGAGAAACAGATGTAGCAGAGCCTGCTGGGACCAAGACAAAACCTAAAACTGTTTGGAAAAACGTTTACTAAAGTAAAGCTAATGTTCGACTACATACAAGATCTGGACTCAATCTTTCTTTCAAATCCCTCAATTATTCCCCCTATTTATTGCTTCAGAGCCAAAGCCTGGGGTCCAGCCTTATCCAGGTAGGAGCATCTTGACAAACATAGAAAGACATTTTAGGCCTCACTATAACCACTCGGCATTTCTACACCTGAGACACGTTTTATCTATTAAGGGCCCTAGGGGGAGTCGCCCGTTGCAATTGGCATCACAAACAGGATTTATTTGCGTGCTTGTATAATACAAGGCCCACATATTTGACAGACATCCCACTAAAAATGACTTTATTACGTTTATTGCGGAGCGACAAGCGATGGAAAGTGCGCATTGGCATCCGAGGGGTTAATCCGCCATCTTTGCCAGTAATACCATATGTCCTTTTTCTACCTCAAGAGCAGGAAAACAGGGAAACGCCCAGCCCAAGAGCGGGAAATGACAGCCCTGCCCACAAGGAACAGCCCAGTGCAAATGAAGGAAGTAAAGACTCCATCCCTAAAGCTCCTCCTCCCTCACCAGTTTGTCTTGGCCAAAGAGAGAACAACATGACACGAGCTAAGCCAACCTGGAGCGAGATGGTGTGGGGAGACGACGAGCCCGAACTCTGGGCAGCCCTGCAGGACATCCGACTGTCACAAATGCAGCTGAAACCGGAGAAGTGGTCCGAGGCATCCACTGCGTCGTGCTGGTGCTGTGGAGGCGGACGGAGTGTCCACTACGTCGCCCAGGTAGAGCGGCTCATTCGTTGGCCTGAATCCGTGGTCCTGCCAGAGATTACAGCCAGCGCCAGTACCATGTGGGAGTATAAGAAAGCCATTGAGGACTGGGTGGTCCATGTCTTAGACCCTCAACGGCCGAGAGATCCAGAGCTGGAGCACCGCTGGGGCACTGTCATCTAATTTGCCGTGGAAAGAGGGAGCGGTTTCCTAATGGACTATGAGAACAATGAGGAGTTGTTCCTGAGTCACCGTTCTGTCAAACGCCCCTACCTGCCCCAGGCCTATCACAGCTTGTATGTGGGGGACCATGTGAAGTACACCCCCATGGACTCCCTCAAGGGACCATTCGCTACCAAGATGACCCTCCTATCCAAGCCCCTTGTCCCGTTGCTGATACCTAAGTGACGTCAGGAGGATCCAGCTGCCCCAGGTCATGTGCGGTGCCTCCAAGAGACCGCGGAGGAGGTCCACCGCTTTCAAGAAAAGCCACAGACTCAGCTGGAGCTCCTGATCCCGGGTCTGCCCCCCCACCAACTGTTCAGCTGGGATGTGTGTCCACCACTATGTTTTCCTACAGTCCAACAGAGGTAAATCACCAACTCCCGTGGAAGATGGCATCTGCTGCAGCGAGAGCTTCTCGAGCTTCATCACCACCCCTGGGGGATCGTTTACCACAGCCCCTACAGCCGGAGATTCTCAGTCCATCTGTCCTGGCAGGATGTTCCGGTGCTATGAAACGGAAGGTTGCTGCTGCTATGGCTAGTGTGACCACCCGGTCACTGCCAAAGTTGTCCACCAGAGGTCAGCAAAGCACCACCGTGGCAGCCAGCCTAGCTTACAAGAGGCAGAAGTGCCCTCTCATGTCTTTTAGTAGTAGCAGCAGCAGCAAGGAGGACTTTAGGTACCTCCTCTAAGGAGCTTCTTCATAGGTATCCTGAAAAGAAAAGAAATCATGGACTAATGGGAGCCACAGCTACTCTTGAGGGTGAGGACATGTTGGCCTGTTTTATGTTTTATTGCCCCCTGTTTGTTCCTCATCCAGGAGGACATGTTTGTCAGGACTCCCCCCATCTGCAAAAAACACTCCCAGTTGTGCACATCTGCGCCCAATTCCTTTTTTCCCCCTTCTCAGGTTAAGTGGCAGCCCCTTTTGCTAAAAGGGTTCTCATTATTATTGCTGCTATCTTATACCCATGTGGATTACCAATATTACTACCCCATGTGGATTACAAAGGACTTTTGCATACATGGTTCCCGTTTGGTGCACTTGATTCGCCAGCACTGAAGAAAAAGACTCAAATGTGAATTTAATTGCACTATGCTATTTGAACTGTCTTATTGCTCTAACGTTTTTACAAGTTCTGTAACGTTTAAGTATTTTGCCCATTGTCTGTACTCTTTTACAGGTACCGCAATGTGACCTCATGCACTTTAAATGGACTATGGACTGCACTTAGTGCGGTATTTTTTGGTTCACTGGTTATACCGAGAGGGCAAACTGTGAATAGACACCCTACTCATGTAGGCAGGAACCTAGTGGTAGCTGTTGCTATGTCAATCTTTGTATGTATGTAATAAAAAATAATCTCATGCAGCACTTTAACCTTCCTTGGGTACCCTTAGAGCACATCCTAAGCACAAGCCGAGGGTGACTTGGTTTTAAGTAAGGGGAATGTAACACCCCAGAGTAGTGTTACCACTTCTGCACCTTGCTACTGTCTTTATTGGTCATTTTATGCATTTTTTCCAGGTCCTCCACACTGTGCATTCCTAATCTGTTTGCAACTGTTATGTTCACATGTAATGTGCCTGGGTTCACTAGCAGGTGGCAGCAAACATGTCAGAGCTGTACTTAGATAGAAAAGAACCTTCAATTCCATTCTAACCCCCCTCTGGAGAGAGGTGGGCGGGTCCCACTTCCTGCAGAAAGCGGCTGTTCAACTACATACAAGGTCTGGACTCAATCTTTCTTTCAAATCCCTCAATTATTCCCCCTATTTATTGCTTTGGAGCCAAAACCTGGGGTCCAGCCGTATCCAGGTAGGAGCACCGTGACACACATAGAGAGACATTTTAGGCCGCACTATACCACTCGGCATTCCTACACCTGGGACGCGTTTATCTATAAAGGGCCCTAAGGGGGAGGTGCCCATTGCACTAGAACAGCACATCTGTGCAAGTGACAAGCCATTTCATTCATGCACATGACCACAGAAGTCACATGCAGAGGCCAGTGATTGGCTACAGAGGTCACAGGACCAAGTCACTTACAGTCTGACAGGGATCTGGAGTGGCCTGGAACAGGGCGTGGTGTGGGACTACAGATAGGTGAGGGTTCCACATTTACATTTTCCACCTTGTTTGCTAAAATTTAAGCACCTGCAGAAACTGCATCCATCTGCAGGTTTCAATCACCTTCTAAAGTGGTGTCATGATCAGGTCTCATGCATTTCTTTGCGGATTGGATGCGGACCCATTCATTTCAACATGTGTTGTCAGCATCCGTGCGTCCCTTCCGCAGCCCTGCCAAAAAATAAATAAATAAATAGAACATGTCCTATTGGCCGCAAAATGTGGAACAAAAACAGCCAGTATCCGTGTTTTGCGGATCTACAATTTGATTACCATAAAAACGACTACGGCCGTGTGCACAAGGCCTTAGGCCCCTTTCACACGGGCGAGTTTTCCGCGCGGGTGCAATGCGTGAGGAGGACGCATTGCACCCGCACTGAATCCGGACCCATCCATTTCTATGGGGCTGTGCACATGAGCGGTGATTTTCACGCATTACTTCTGCGTTGCGTGAAAATTGCAGCATGCTCTATATTGTGCGTTTTTCACGCAACGCAGGCCCTATAGAAGTGAAAGGGGCTGCGGGAAAATCGCAAGCATCCGCAAGCAAGTGCGGATGCAGTGCGATTTTCCCGCATGGTTGCTTAGCAACGGGACCAGATCTTTATTATTTTCCCTTATAACATGGTATAAGGGAAAATAATAGCATTCTTAATAAAGAATGCATAGTAAAATGAAGAGGAAGGGGTTAAAAATAATAAAAGTTAACTTACCTTAGCCACTTGATCGCGTAGTTACGATCTCTCCTCTCTTTTCCAGCATCAGCTAAGAACTAAAGGACCTGTGATGACGTCACATCACATGGTCCAATCACATGGTCCATCTTACCATGGTGATGGACCACTTGGTAAGCGTCCTGCTTGCCATGGTACTGAAACTCTGAATGGGCTTTTGCTAAAGGCAAAAGCCTATTCAGACTTTGTAAAGTAAAAAAATACAGTAAGTACACTATATAGTGTACTTACTGTATTATATAGACACCAGATCCACTGGATCTACAAGAACCAAGTGGGTCTGGGTCCAAAAAAATGTCAAAAACTGTAAAAATAAAGAAAAATACATATCACTGAATAAAAAATAAAAAAACAAATACACTACACATATTAGGTATCGCCGCGTCCGTAAATATCTCCTCTATAAAAATATCACGTGACCTAACCCCTCACGCAAATACCGTAAAAAAAACACACAAAAAAATGGTGTAAAAAAGCCATTTTTGTCACCTTGCATCACAAAAAGTGTAATACCAAGTGATCAAAAGGCTTATGGCTCCCAAAATTTTAATAAATACAAATCTGAAAAGTGTGGCATGCATTTTTATTCAGCCCCCTATACTCTAATACCTTTAAGGGTACACTAGTTGCCTTTAGAAGTCACCTAATTAGCAAATAAAGTCCACCTGTATGTAATTTATTCTCATTATAACTATAGCTGTTCTGTAAAGGCCTCGGTGGTGTTTTAGACAACATTAGTGATCAAACAGCATCATGAAAACCAAGGAACACACCTGACAGGTCAGGAATAAAGTTGTGGAGAAGTGTAAAGCAGGGTTAGGTTATAAAAAAATATCCGAAGCTCTAAACATCTCATGGAACACTGTTTAATCCATCATCCGAAAATGAAAGAAATATGGCACAACTGAAAACCTACGAAGACATGGCAGTCCACCTAAACTGACAGCCCAGGCAAAGAGAAAACTAATTAGAGATGCAGCCAAGAGGCCCATGGTCACTCTAGAGAAGCTGTATTGATCCACAGCTCAGGTGGGAGAATCTGTCCACGGGACAACTATTGGCTGTGTACTCCACAAACCTGGCCTTTATAGAAGAGTGGCAAGCCATAAGAAGTCCTGTTTGTAGTTTTTCACAAGCTATGTAGGAGAAAGTGATTTTGAACCAAAATTAGGTGCGACTCTAAACAAATAACAGGTGCAGACATTTCCCTTATACCGTATGTCTGTGGATGCTCCAATCCTGGTTTTGGCTCACAATCATTGATGGAAATCGCTGACCAAAACACTGACGTGTGAATGAGACTTAAGAGATGCAAAAAAAAGAACGTTTTAATATAGAGATGTCCTCCTACTCTGCATATATAGAATATTACTGTATGCAGTGTGTACACATCCCCTGCATCCCACATATTATAATACAGGTGGTAAAGGACAGTTGTGTATAATGTAGCTCCAGTCATCCTGGTAGTGTTGGTACATAGCTAGAAACATATAGATACAGGTATGACATACAATCAGGAACTGCAGCAAACATAATCATTGTATTTATTATCCTCTAAAAGGGGGGCACAGGTTGATCATTTGATCCCTATAGTGGTTATCTTTAGAGAACTAGTTTCACAAGATAACCCCTTTATATAACTATTACCAGTGTTTAATAACATATAACTGGGGTCACGTCAGATGTCGATGATAACCATATAAATGTTGTCTGATGACTTTACAGAGTGTATTGTCCTATGTATACTGTCCTATGTAAACAGGTTTAAAAAGGAATAGACTTCATTTAGAAAACCTTTTTGAAGAGGATGTCTTCGCTTATGTCCTCCTCCTCATCTGAATCCATAAGGTGATGTTTCTCAGAGTGAGCTAAAAGTCATAAATATTCGAGTGTTATCAGGGATCTTATATATAACAAGATAGACACTGAGTGTCATCACTGAGTGATGGAAGGAAAAAATATGGATGACAACCATTAATGATGTGTGAACTGGTGGTTTCATAGACGGAGGACTTGAAAGAAGCCTAAAAAAAATCACCCAATGAAGTCTACACAGGAGACATTTTTGTTTCTCGCTAGGAGTAAAACTCCAAGGTAAGCATAGTCAACATTTAATAAGTTTATTTCTCATCCATAAACTTTGACTCTTTATCAGGGTGTCTAAAAATTCTAACCGGTGTTTATAACACAATGTTATAATGATGTTCTTCAAGGTCAAATCAGGTCCTACCACTGACCTCACAACTTGGTGTAGAGGACATGCAATTTTTTTTATTGTCATTGTGTCATGATCATGAAAATCATACAATATTGCTTATAATACAGCACATCTTGTAATAAACATATTTGTTACATCACCATTTGAAGCACACCTTATTCAATATACAGTGGACGTTGAAACAGTGCTTAGACATCAAGACACAATGAGCCTTTTTTATATTGTTTCCCCCCATCCCTCAACCCTCCCTCTTTCCCCTTGTACATGTGTATTCAACTACTCTATTCAACAACAATTAAACAGAAAAAAAAAAAGAACAATAGGTCTCTCTGAGCTTCCGACTACTTCTCACTGGACCTTAGCACCCTCTGACCTGGGGCGATTTACATTTGACTTTCGCTCCCTTTCCTAAGTCACTATCGGCCACCAACTTTTAACCTCCCTAACTGGTTCTTGAGATCTTCCTGTAAGTACCAGGCTGTCAATCGAAACGGTTCCATCACCGAGGACAACTCTGACTTCTCCATGTATTTTGACATGAACAGTTTCCATGTTTTATATAATTTCTTCCCAGCTGTTTCTTTTTTAGTAATAGCTTCCAGCCATTCCATTTAGAACATATGGCACAAATGCCGTATTAGCTCCTCCTTAGAAGGGACCCTTGATTCCAGCCAGGTATAAAGCAGGCACCTCTTAGCCCCCAGCACTACCCTGTGCCCCATTGCTGTAAGACCCTTCTCTATTCTGCCTCCTCCCTCAGTTGACCTCTCCTGAGCCTCCGCATGTAAAATGATAACTTATGTAGTAAGTTCTTTCTGATAATTACTGCATATTCTCAAAACCTGATTCACCGTCTTCCAATAGTCTCCCAAGCTAGGACATCTCCACAAGCCATGTAAAAGGTCGGTTTTCGGGGTAGAACATTTCGGGCATGCCATAAGCCTATCAGGCTTTGTCGCGGTCACCAGCAGATCAAATCCATACAAAGCATGGTGGATGATCTTAAAGTGTGTTTCCCTCATCCTCTCATTTAACACAGTCTTGTGTAAGGCTGATATACCTGTTCTAACTGTCTGCTGGATATCTGCAACTTCTAGTTTGTCTCCCCAGCTCCTAAACAACCCTTTAGAGGTAGAGTCATCCCAAATGGTCCTCAAGCTTCTATATAATTGTGATATGGAGGGTCTGCTGCTATTAACGAGGAAAGAGTCAAATTTATTTAGTCGCTGCTTGCTAGTGACGTCTTTGGCCAGACTTCTGCAATAGTTTCTGACCTGCATAAATGGGAATAAGTTGGGTCCAGTCAGACTCCATCTACTTTCCAGTTCTTGCAAGGTCGCCCATCTGGTTTCTTGGTCATGAAACAAGTCTTCTACTTTCCTTATTCCCTTGGTCTCCCAGATCTTTATTGGCTTCTCATATTGCCCCGGTATGAAGGCTGGGTTATTATGGATAGAAAGATGTTTTAAAATTTGGTATGGTAGATTATAAAGTTTCCGTACATTGTTACAATGGAATCTCTCAAGATTAAAGAGCATCTGGCTATATAGGGTAGTTTAGATAGTTTGGTGTGCACGAGAGCCCTTAAGTCCCAGGGCGCTACCAGTTGCCTTTCCAACTGTAAGTTAGAATAGTAGGTTGTCTCATTAAACCAATCTATCAAATGTCTGCTTAGGCATGCTAAATTGTAGCCCCTGGTAGACTAAGGCCTCCACTTTCCCTCCTCAGTTTTAGTTTCCGTAGGGAAATTCTAGGTTTCCTGCCACTTCAAATGAAATTAACAAAACTGGCCTCTAACCCTGCCACATCCGCATGACGCAGGAGTACTGGTATGGTTTGAAGCGGGTATAACAGTTTCGCCATTGCCATCATTTTGGCTAGATGACACCTACCCATCAACGACAGCGGTAGTTTTTTGCCATCTAGCAAGGTCATCCGTGATTTAAGTTACCAGAGGTGGATAATTTAACTGGTAGATGGTGTGCGGTGTCCTCCCAATTTTTATACCCAGGTACTTGATTTGAGATTTAACCAGGGATACGTTAGTTCCCTGACATAAAACTCCAGGGTGATTTTTCTTCTGGCCTAATGGTAATAGTTCAAATTTTGAGATATTTACTTTATATCCCGAGTATTTCCCAAACCTCTCCAGAACCTCAAATATTTTTCCTGCTTGTTCATGTGGTTTTGCCATAAATAATATGACATCATCTGCGAAAAGTGCCGCTTTAAGGCTGCATTCACACGGGCGAGTTTTTCGCGCGGGTGCAATGCATGATGTGAACGCATTGCACCCGCACTGAATCCGAACCCATTCATTTCTATGGGGCTGTGCATATGAGTGGTGATTTTCACACATCACTTCTGCGTTGCGTGAAAATCTCAGCATGCTCTATATTCTGCATTTTTCACGCAACGCAGGCCCCATAGAAGTGAATGGGGCTGCGGGAAAATCGCAAGCATCCGCAAGCAAGTGCGGATGCAGTGCGATTTTCCCGCATGGTTGCTAAGCGATGGGACCCGATCTTCATTATTTTCCCTTATAACATGGTTATAAGGGAAAATAATAGCATTCTTAATAAAGAATGCTTTGTATAATGAGGATTAAGGGGTTAAACATAAAAAACTTAACTTACCTTAGCCACTTGATCGCGTAGTTGGCGATCTCTCTTCTCTCTTCAAGCTTCAGCTGCAGTCTAAAGGACCTGTGATGACGTCACATCACATGGTCCAATCACATGGTCGTGATGGACCATGTGATTGAACCATGTGATGTGACGTCATCACAGGTCCTTAGACTACAGCTAATGCTTGAAGAGAGAAGAGAGATCGCCAACTACGCGATCAAGTGGCTAAGGTGAGTTAAGTTTTTTATGTTTAACCCCTTAATCCTCATTATATAAAGCATTCTTTATTAAGAATGCTTTTATTTTCCCTTATAACCATGTAATAAGGGAAAATAATAAAATCTCCAGAATACTCAACCCGAAACCGGACTTCAGTGATGAAGTCCGGCTTCAGGTCTGGGTACCAAACATGGCGATTTTTCACACGCGCGTGCAAAACGCATTGCAAAAGTTTGCACACGTGCGGAAAAATTGCGCATATTCCCTCAACGCACCCGCATCCAATCTGGGCGTCAAACATGATGCCTGTGTGAACCCAGCCTTAACTTGTGTCTTTCCTACCCGTATAACCTCGAACAAGTTAGAGTTGCAAAACTCTCTAGCCAGAGGTTCCAAAGCTAAGTTAAAAAGCAATTGGGATAATGGGCACTCCTGGCGGGTCCCCTTGTGCAAGTTAAACGATTTGGACAAGTACCCCTGTGTATAAACCCGTGCCTGAGGCCTTTGGTACATCTGTGATAGAACTACCCTAAAGGCACCTGTAAACCCCATTTTATTGAGAACCGCCTCCAGCCATGCCCACCTAACGTTGTCAAAAGCTTTTTCGGCGTCCAATGTGAGCATGGCTCATGACTCCACCCCAATTGGGTCACATTGTACTCTGTCTAGAACCGTAAGTACTGTTCTGATATTTGTTACCGCGGAACGCCCCTGGACAAATCCCACCTGTTCCTGGACCTATCAATAATGGCAGTATTTTTGCTAGCCGATCCGCTACGATATCCGCTTAGATAGGATTTTAGCATCCACATTTATCAGCCAGATGGGCCTATAGGACCCCAGTGAATCGTGATAGGGGGTCTTTACCAGGTTTGGGCAGTAATTTGATGTAGGATAAGTTGTTGCTGTCCAGGGTCGTTTTTCCTTTGAATATGCTATTGTACAGTTCCACCAAAACTGGTAGGACCTGATTGCAGAGAGCTTTATAATTTTCTCCGGTAAACCCATCTGGGCCCGGTGCTTTCGAGTTACCTAACCCTTTAATCACTCCCTGGAGCTCAGCTGGAGATATATCTAAGTTCAGGCTGTTGCGCTGATCCTCAGTCATTTTGGGCAGACGCACTTTATCAAGAAGAGTGTCAGTTAAATCTGCCTTCCCTCCATCCTTATATAAATTTTCATAGTACCCTCCCACTTTAGCATTGAACTCTGCCAGGTCATGTACTATCCTCCCTTTAGTGTTTCTCAGGCTATTTATAAATTGTGGCTGTCTTAATCCCTTCTTCGCCATATTTGCCAGAAGTTTCCCAGATTTGTTTCCAAATTTGAACAATCTGGCTTCAAACTCAGAGCTCCGCAATGATTCCTTTTTTTGACAAATTTTTCAACAGTCTGACGCTCCTCTATCCATTTTTTTCTGTTTCCTTCAGTAGGTTTTAACGTGAAATTGAGGTAAGCTGTCCTCACTTTGTGACTCGCTTGATCTAGCTGAGCTTGGGCCT
The DNA here is from genome assembly GCA_033119425.1 of Bufotes viridis. Lineage (NCBI taxonomy): Eukaryota > Metazoa > Chordata > Amphibia > Anura > Bufonidae > Bufotes > Bufotes viridis. The sequence continues at coordinate 214,906,551 of CM065594.1, read as the reverse complement.
TCTTTTTTAGCCCCGCTACATAACCCATGATCTTGCCTCTTAAGACTACTTTCGAGGCATTCCAAAACAACTTGGTGTCTCCAAATGAGCCTCGTTATCTGTTTTGCATTCTTCCCACCATATAGCTAGCTTTTCTACGAACTCCTCCCTGGAACATAAATGTGAAGGAAATCGCCAGATATAATCTGATCCCCTAGGGAAAGTGTCTTTCACGGACAATATCACCGGTGCATGATCTGAGATCACTATATCCTCTATGTCTGTAGATTCCACCCTATGCGCCAAAGTGTGAGACACCAAGGTGTAATCGATGCGAGACCAAGAGTTCTGTGAGTGAGAGTAGAAGGTATAGCTTCTATTGTCTGGGTGAAGCTGACGCCACGGATCTACTAATCCCCCACCTTCTATCAGCGACTGCAATGCCTTATCCTGGGGGCTATCTCCCCTGTCTTCCCCTCTGCCTTCTTCCGGTCCTCCAGTCCATTCACGACCGCATTAAAGTCACCCCCTACAATCTTGTTTGCACATGTATCTCCTAGCAGCTTCCCCTCTAGTTCTTTTAAGAAGAAAGCATTCCCTGTATTGGGACAATAAACATTATAAATGCTGTATTGAGTCTCCTGAACCTGTATTAGGGCTTGTGTCCATCTGCCCTGGGAGTCAGTTGTGTGTTGTAAGATCTGGCAATTGAGTTGTTTATTAAAGAGCATTATCACCCTGCCTTTCGTCTGAGCGACAGGGACCCAATTACTGCGCCTACCCATAGCTATTCATTCTGTCAAAATAATTTGCCTCAAGATGGGTCTCCTGTAAGAGTACAATATCAGGTTTGAGTTTTTTGAGGTGTCTGAGTACCATCCATCTCTTATGAGACGATTTCAAGCCTTTGATGTTCCAAGTTATCGCCTGCATACTTAACAGAGGGAGGTGCTAGACCTCTACCGTCACGAGGGTCTGCGTCACTCACCCAAACACTCAGAAAAATCCCTTGTCTCAACAGATTAAACAAGTAAAACAAATGCTAACATCAAGTTTTGTTTACTCCACCGCCTCCCAACTTCTTCTCCAACCTCTATCCCCTCTTTCCAATTCCACTCTCCTCTAGTTTCTGTATTAACTTCCTTTTTTCTGGGTTGCAGCTCCCTTCCACCCTAATATTAAGAGGTTTCCCTCTGTGTGTTCTCACCAAGGCATCTCCATCCAATCTACTATTTTCCCTTTTTTTTTTTTTCCTCCCTCCTTCTTTTCCCCCTCCTCTTTACTTTCCCCTTTCATTTTGCCTATCTCTAGAACGTAATTCTTAGGGTTACAATATCATTGCACTCTCAACATGTGAACATAACTTTATGGTCTTAACAGGAGCCCATGCGAATAAACAGTATGGCATAGGAGAAAACAACCAACATGAGTTTTAGTTGTACCATGTCATATATAACTATTAAAGGATATTAGTCACCCCCATTCTTCGTAACAGAGTGCATAAGTCATCTCCTGGGGCTTCACCCTTTGGTCATTTAAGACTTCACCCACTACTAAGAGACCATGGATGCATATATCTATGGAATTTATTGGTGAATTGGACAAATTAAGGGGGCAGAATACCATTTGGGTAGTTGCACACAGGTTCAGTAAGATGGCACATTTCATACATTTTTCCAACAAGTGGTAAGACTCCATAGTATCCCCGAAAACTTTGTGTCAGACAGGTACTTTATTTTTAGCTGTGTTAGTTTAGATATTGCTCTGAGCTGCTTCATTGCTTATCACCCACAGAATGAGGGTTACAGACTGAGAGAGTGAACTAGATGTTAGAGCAGTATCTCTTGTGTCAGGCCTCAGAAATGATGATGAGTCTCAGTTTCTGCCATGGGCAGAGTTTGGATATAACAATTTGTGTCATGCACCCAATAATGTCTCTCCATTCTTCTGTATGTAATTATGATTTTATCCCAAAGTATCTTCATTTACTGGTAACATGAGTTTTTTGGAACAGGGTCTCACAAATTATGTTGCAAGATATTTTATTGTATCTCTATATGCTGGGAGCGTATCAACATTAAGCTATAGTCCAGCTTTCCCAGCCCTTGCAAGTCTCAAAATTCATCCTATAACCCAGCTTTCCTATGGTTTGCATCAGTGCAGTAACTGCACTGACCCGAGTAGTAGGAATCCTAGTTTGCAGCTCAGTAGCGTGCATTGGGCCAGGCGTGATTATGTCTTCAGTTCCTGACCCTGTCAAAGTGCAGAGGGAGCAGCAGTTGCAGAGAGAGCTGAGCTTCTAGGAGTAATGGTAACACCCCTGTTGCTCCTAGATGCTCATTTGCATATTTTAAAACATATTTTTTCTCAGTAATGCGGGCATATATGAACAGGTCAGCCAGTTTCATAGGTAGAAATCTGGTGACAGATGCCCTTTAACAGGAACCAGTACAGTTTGTTTTTCACATTTAGTTCCCATAGAGCTACTATATCTTTATTGGATTTGTCATTTAACCACTTCAGCCCCCCTAGCTTAAACACCCTTAATGACCAGGCCACTTTTTACAATTCCGCACTACACTACTTTCACCGTTTATTGCTCCGTCATGCAACTTACCACCCAAATGAATTTTACCTCCTTTTCTTCTCACTAATAGAGCTTTCATTTGGTGGTATTTCATTGTTGCTGACATTTTTACTTTTTTTGCTATTAATAAAAATTTAACGACATTTTTGCAAAAAAATGTCATTTTTCACTTTCTGTTGTAAAATTTTAAAAAAAAAACTACATTTCTCTATACATTTTTCTCTAAATTTATTGTTCTACATGTCTTTGATAAAAAAAAGTCCAATAAGTGTATATTTATTGGTTTGGGTAAAAGTTATAGCGTTTACAAACTATGGTGCAAAAAAGTGAATTTCGGCATTTTGAAGAACCTCTGACTTTCTGAGCACCTGTCATGTTTCTTCAGGTGCTAGAATGTCAGGATAGTATAAATACCCCCCAAATCACACCATTTTAGATAGAAGACACCCCAAAGTATTCGCGGAGGGGCATGGTGAGTTCATGTATAATTTCATTTTTTTCACAAGTTAGCGGAAAATGACACTTTCTGAGGAAAAATAAAAATAATAAAGTTTCCATTTCTGCTAACTTCTGGCAAAAAAAAAAATCTCCCACGGACTCACTATGCCCTCAGTGAATACCTTGGGGTGTCTACTTTCCGAAATGGGGTCACTTGTGGGGTGTGTTTACTGTTCTGGCATTTTGGGCGGGGCTAAATTGTGAGCAGCCATGTAAAGCTAAAGGTACTCGTTGGAATTTAGGTCCCCTTGTGCACTCAGGCTGCAAAAGTGTCACTCATGTGGTATCGCCGTGCTCGGGAGAAGTAGGGCAATGTGTTTTGGGTGTATTTTTACATATACCCATGTTAGGTGAGAGAAATATCTCTGTAAACTGACAACTTTGTATAAATTTTTTTTTAAAGTTGTCGTTTACAGCGATATTTCTCAGTATGGGTATATATAAAAATACACCCCAAAACACATTGCCCTACTTCTCCTGAGTACGCCAATACCACATGTGTGACACTTTTTTGCAGCCATGATGCGCAAAGGGGCCCTAAAACCAATGAGTACCTTTAGGATTTCACAGGGCATTTTTACACATTTGGATTCTCACGCTTTAGGACCCCTAAAATGCCAGGGCAGTATAAATACCCCACAAGTGACCCCATTGTGGAAAGAAGACACCCCAAGGTATTCCGTGAGGGGCATGACGAGTTCACAGAAAAAAAAAATAATTTGGCACAAGTTAGCGGAAATTGATATTTTTTTTACAAAGTCTCATATTCCACTAACTTGTGACAAAAAATAAAATTTTGCATGAACTCGCCATACCCCTCAGCGAATACCTTGGGGTGTCTTCTTTCTAAAATGGGGTCACATGTGAGGTTTTCGTACTGCCCTGGCATTTTAGGGGTCTCCGCAATCATTACACGTATGGCCAGCATTAGGAGTTTCTGCGATTCTCCGTATATTGAGCATACGGGTAATGAGATTTTTTTCCGTTCAGCCGCTGGGCTGAAAAAGAAAAAAATGAACGGCACAGATTTTTCATTCGCATCGATCAATGTGGATGAAAAAATCTCTGCCAAAATCAGTGACTGCGGTGCGGTGGGCTGGGCGCTAGCTACCTAACAAGTAGCTAACTAACTGGCGGTGATAGGGACCCTTATGCCCCATTCACACGTCCGAAATTCTGTTTGCGGAACGGAATTGCGGACCCATTCATTTCTATGGGGACAGACTTTGTCCCGCTCGGATCCGGAATTGCGGATCCGCACTTACGGGTCTGCACTTCCGTTCACAGAAAATATAGAATATGTCCTTTTCTTGTCCGCAATGCGGACAAGAAAAAGCATTTTCTATATAGTTCTGGCAATGTGCGGATCTGCAAAATGCGGAAAGCACATTGACGGTGTCCGTGTTTTGCAGATCCGCGGATCCGCGGATCCGCAAAACACATATGGACATGTGAATAGAGCCTTACAGGGGGTGATCAGTGACAGGGGGTGATCAGGGAGTCTATATGGGGTGATCAGGGGTTAACAAAGGGTTAATAGTGGTTATAAAGTGAGGGGGTGAGTGTAGTGTTTGGTGCAACTTTACATTAGTTACCTGGTCCTCTGGTGGTCGATCCCAGTAAATGGGACCACCAGAGGACCAGGTAGCAGGTATATCAGACGCTGTTAACAAAACAGCGTCTGATATACCACTTTGATCTAATTTATTTTACATTTACAGCCTGCCAGCGATTGATCATCGCTGGCAGGCTGTAGTATAACTGCAGAGCCGCGCTCTGCTGTGAACGCGCGCGCGTTCACAGCAGATCTCGCTTCTCGCGAGATGACGCACGGATGCGTCCAGGAGGAACAAACTTGCCGCCGCCTGGACGCATCCGTGCGTTAGGCGGTCGGCAAGGAGTTAAAGGGGACTTTGACACTAATAAAGTAATGTGATCTCTTTAGGGAACCGATTATAAGTAACTCTATTTTGCATGCAGCTAGTGGCCACCTCCATCATGTAATTAAAAATCTACTGGTGGGAGAACTATTTTGGGTTAAGAGATGTACTTTGGAGGACGATTTTTTTACGAGAGAGTGAAAGAATTAAAAATAGGGTGAAGTTCAGAGTTATCCTGATAGTATGATTAATTCCATAACAAATGAGGAATATCTTTTTTTTCTGAGAAACAGTGTAATGATAAACACAATCACAGTAGTGTAGTTTTTAGTGCTCAATATAAGGGCTCATGCACACGACTGTATGTATTTTGCAGTCTGTAAAAAACGGATCTGCAAAAAATACAGATGACGTCTGTGTGCATTCCATATTTTGCGGAACAGAACAGCTGGTCCCTAATAGAACAGTCCTATCCTTGTCAGTAATGCTCAAAAATAGGACATGTTCTATTTCTTTGCGGAACGGACATACGGAAATGGAATGCACACTGCGTAACTTCAGTTTTTTTTGCGAACCCATTAAAAGGAATGGTACCGCATATGGTCCGCAAAAAAAACTGAACATATATGGAAAGAGAATACGTTCGTGTGCATGAGTCCTAATAGTGATCATGACCAAATGATGCGATTATTAAGAAATACCTACATTGAACTCCGATGAGGTGTTTAAAGATATTTTGAGTAAGGGATGTATGGTTTATAGCTAAAAGATCGGTTATAAAAGGGAATATTGTTTCTGCCAGTCAGTTCACAAGAAGTACTGTACACAGTAACTGGTGGAAGACTAGGAGTTTGTTCAGATGTAGTGTTAAACGGTGTGGTACCTGTCATCATATGTATAAAACTAAAGTTATTAGATCATGTTATACTAATAGAAATACCCTATTGTTCTAAGGTGGGTTTAAAGTACGGCAATAAATAGGCTTAAACAATGGCTAGGTGAATAAAAGGTTTACTAAGCCATGACGAAAGACATATGCAGAAAATACATATACAGATCACATACAGCATAAGGTATAGAAACACGCACTTAACGTGATTAGGACTTTTTGTATTCCTAATGTTTTTAACTATGTAGGAATTTAGGGGGAATTTTTATCAAGACAAGTGCTGGAGGAATATATTTGACATTTTTATGGATTATACTATCTGGACCTGTTACCAATGCAGTGTTTGCTGCTGTGCACCGTCATGAAGCTGGGGGAGTGCTGAATACCTGAGGATGTATTGGTGAGCTGGCTAAAAAAATAAAAAGTTGGATTACGTTTAAGTTAGCAGTCTTCGTTCCTTTATTTGTTTTAAGAGACCCTAATACAGTTTGCTAGGTGCTCCTAGTTTCAGACTTTTTTCAGTTCTCTGCAAACTGCCTTGTGTTTGCCATACTCTCTATAGCCTGTGCACCAGCAGCCCTTCTTGGATACTTTCCCTCTTCTCCACACTCTCTAAAACCTGTGTACCAGCTGCTATGCTTAAATGCTTTCCTTCTTCTCCACAATCTGATCTGCTGTGTACAACTTCCTTCCTCTTCCTGCTACTATCTTTAACACTGAGGTGGAGATGTCAGAAACAGGATAAGTGATCTGATGGATTTCCATCAGATTCAACAGCAGCTAGGCTAAGGACTTACATACACTCTGCAGAACCAAAATGGTAAGACACTTTTATTGAATGTTGTTTAAAAAAGTTGCTTAAATTTGCATTTGGAAGGCAAATGAACAACAAAAAAGCAGTAGACATGTGTCCATAGCCATTGCATAAAATAAGAACTAGATTACATGAAGTAAATTAAAAACATTCTATCATGTGAATGACTCACCCATTATTTAAAAATAACAATTACATAGAATACTCATGTATTGTTCATTAACATGTGAATTTTTTTTTGACAGAAGTGTGTACTTAATAAAGGTACTGCAGTAGTTGTGCCACATGGTAGTATTAAAAATGATGTTAACAGGGAGTCCCTAGGGAAGTTTATACCAACCTTATTAAGCCCAATACCTGAAAAATTCTTCAACTCCTGGAGAACCTCTAATGCAGGTAAGAGCATTCTAGAATTATTTCCCAGGACAATAATTTAGTACAGATATGTTTAATGCTTGGCAAAGCATCTTTGAGTAGTTTAACTTCCCTAATGCACAAGTGAATGGTCTTGTTATTGCTATTTTTTTAACTGATGATCAGAGCCCCTGGAACTCTATATGCTGGGAGCGTATCAACACTAAGCTTTAAATCAGCTTTCCCAGCCTTAGAAAGTCTTAAAAGGCATCATATAACCCAGCTTTCCTATGGTTTGCATCAGTGCAGTGACCGCACTGATCCTAGCAGTGGGAAACCAAGTTTACAGCTCAGTAGCGTGCTTTGGGCCAGGCGTGATGATGTCTTCAGGGCCTGACCCTGTCAAAGTGCAGAGGGAGCAGCAGTTGCAGAGAGAGCTGAGCTTCTAGGAGTAACGGCAATGCCCCCGTTGCTCCTAGATGCTCATTTTCATATTTTAAAACTTATTTTTTCTCAGTAATGCAGGCACATATGAATAGCCCGTTCAATAGGTAAAAATCTGCTGACAGATGCCCTTTAACAGGAACCAGGACAAGTTACCACATCTTTTGACACTAACAAAGTAATGTGATTTCTTTAGGAATGATCAGGGCCCCTGGAACTCCAAGGAAACAATGCCATTGTTGGTGTCCATTGTTTTTATTAGAAGAAATGAGTATTGCTAGGTTTGACTCTAGCTAATAGAAGTGCCCTTCTAACTAGTTGGCCATGCTTACCACAATTGGGCACATGGCATGGGCGTAGCTATAGGGGGTGCAGAGGTAGCAGTCGCTACCGGGCCCAGGAGCCTGAGGGGGCCCAAAGACCCTTGTGCCGCAGAAGAAGACACACAAAGCACTGAGGGAAGGGGGCCCAAGCTGAACTCTTGCACCAGGGCCCATGAGCCGTTAGCTACGCCCCTGGCACATGGTCATTTTTTGTTACTCTCTCTAGAAAGCAAACACGAGAATCTTTCATTTTATAACAGCTATGTCTGCACTTACAATTGTCTTTTACCAGTAACAGGAGGCTCTAATGTGAACACACACATTTCCATATGCCAGTACATTGTCCCACAAGGTAAGGTGATAATAGACGAGAGCAGCTTGGTCTGTCCTATATATCAAGGTGAATTGTGTTGTCGTTGCCACACACCCAAGGTGTGTCATTATTACCCACAACAAAGCTCAGTCTGTCCTCATACACGACTCTCTGAATTCCTGCTAATGGCTTTCTTCCCTCTCATTACTTTACTCACAGCTTATCCATATTGTCTGCTGCCAGCTAGATAAAACAGTGAACTTAATCCCACACTAAACTTAATCCAGTTTGAAGCCTGTGACTTTAAACCGGAAACATTGTCATATCGAATGTGGTGGCAGCCGCACATCTAGTGATCATAATCCCAAAGATATGTGTGCTTCTCTTACTGCCAACTGTCAGCAAATCTACTAGCAGTAAAAATGAGTCCAGCCAAATGGTCTAATGCTGGACAGTGGACATACATGAATAGGATATACATAGAAACTCTAGGAGCCAGATATATTTCATCATTAGATTAAACCTATTGTGGTTGTTTGATGTGATTTTACTGATTTACACAGAAATATGGAAACTTTGGATCATTTCCATAAGTAACTGTGAAGGAGCTTTTCTTGACACACATAAGTTTCCATCATGGACAGTTACTCCTTTACAAAATAGTGCTACTTCCAAACCCGAGCAGATGCCAGGGCCAGAGTCCATGGTGATATGGGTAAAGGTGAGGTACACATGGAACCCATTGTGACATCCAAGGGAAAAACATAGGTACATCACTCCCCAATCCACCACTAATGGGCTGCAATGTACTTTACCAACCAGGATGGATCCATTGTTAGTATGTCAGTGTAATATTCCAGTAAGGGTCCTTTCACACTGGCGTTTTTGTTTTCCGGCATAGAGTACCGTCCTCGGCACTCTATGCCGGAAAAAACCTGATCAGGATCATCCACCTGCATTCTGAATGGAGAGAAATCCGTTCAGGATGCATCAGGATGTCTTCAGTTCAGGACCGGAACGTTTTTTGGACACAGCAAATACCGCAGCATGCTGCGCTTTTTGTTCCGTCCAAAAATCCGGAACACTTGCCGCAAGGCCAGATCCGGAATTAATGCCCATTGAAAGGCATTAATCTGGATCCGGCCTTAAGCTGAACGTCGTTTCGGCGCATCGCCGGATCCGACGTTTAGCTTTTTCTCAATTGTTACCATGGCAGCCAGGACGCTAAAGTCCTGGTTGCCATGGTAAAATGTAGTGGGGAGCGGGGGAGCAGTATACTTACCATCCTTGCGGCTCCCGGGGCGCTCCAGAGTGACGTCAGGGCGCCCCACACCATGGATCACGTGATCGCATGGACCACGTGATCCATGCGCATGGGGCGCTCTGACGTCATTCTGGAGCGCCCCAGGAGCCGCACGGAATGTAAGTATACCGCTCCCCCGCTCCCCACTACTACTATGGCAACCAGGACTTTAATAGCGTCCTGGCTGCCATAGTAACCTCAAAGCATTTCGAAGACTGATCAGGATCCTGATCAGTCTTCTACTGCTTCAGGCGACTTGCGTTCTGACGGATCCGGCGGGACGGAAGTGCCTGCCGGATCCTCAGAACCTTCACTATGGAATCTCTTACAAGTCTGCTCCTTTGGTGAAAAATCTTCTGCGTAGTTTAAGTAGCTTTTAAATTTGTGATGTCACAAATGGATAGAAATATAAATGAAAACTAGAAAAGATTACTGAGGCTATAATACAAACATTACAAATCAAACATTACCAGGGATTTGGCTTTGTGTCTCATGTTGGCTCTAGCTGGAATGGAAAAGAACTGTACAAGAAAGGTGGTTTGCATCTTTCTCTCAAGGGAACGAATGTAATCAGTGAACAGTTCAAAGTTTTTGCTAAGGAACATTTAAACTAGGAAAGGGGGGCACAAAAGAGACAATCCATCAGTTCGGCTGCCCCCCGAAAAAAACAATGCCAGAAGATGCCAGGAGCTGATAGGATAAGAAATGACAAGCTGAGAGTCTTGTCTACAAATGCTCGCAGTTTAGGGAATAAGATCAACGAACTTGAGTCTGTAATGGCATCTGAGAATATAGATTTAATGGCTGTTACTGAGACATGGTTCAATGAGAGTAATGACTGGGATATAACAATACCTGGGTTCTCTCTATATAGAAAAGACAGAGAAGGCAAGAAAGGGAGAGTGGCCCTATATGTGAAAGATAGCATAAAATCTAATCTAATACAAGCCAGCGAAACCAATTTAGAGTCAGTTTGGGTTACATTGCAGCTTGGTAATCATAAGGTAACTCGTGTAGGTGTCATATACAGAACACCAAGCCAAGTCAAAGAATTGGATGATCTACTAGTTGAGGAAATGGCTAAAATGACATTGAAAGGGGAAGTTGTCATTATGGGAGACTTTAATCTTCCTGATATAAACTGGAAAACCAAAATAGCTAGTTCTGCCAGGAGTACAGACATTCTAAATTCCCTACTGGGATTATCTCTACAGCAAGTAGTTGAGGAGCCAACCCGGAAGGAGGCCATTTTAGATTTGGTATTTACAAATGGCAATTTGGTATCTGATATTACTGTAGGGGAAAGCTTAGGATCCAGTGATCACCAGTCAGTGAGGTTTACTATAAGTACAATGACTGAGTCACTCCACACAAAAACAAAAGTTTTAGATTTTCGAAAAACAGACTTTTCTAAAATGAGATCAGTGGTATACGAGTCCCTATCAGACTGGAACAATTTCAATGGAGTCCAAGAGAAATGGGACTACTTAAAATTGGCACTACTGAAGGCAACAGAAAAGTGCATTAGACTTGTCAGTAAAGGCAAAAAAGGAAGAGACCACTGTGGTACTCAGCAGAAGTGGCCAAAATCATTAAAAACAAAAAGATGGCATTTAGCAAGTATAAAAACACCCAAAACGAGGATGACCGGGAAATCTATAAGATGAGGCAGAGAGAGGCCAAGCAAGTTATAAGAGCTTCTAAAGCTCAGGCAGAAGAGAAATTAGCTCAGTCAGTGAAAAAGGTGATAAGTCATTCTTCAGATACATAAATGATAAAAGGAAATTAAAAAAGGAATTACCAAATTAAAAACAAAAGAAGGAAGGTATATGGAAGAGGATAAAGAACTAGCTGACTGCCTCAATGAATACTTCTGTTCAGTTTTTACAAAGGAAAATGAAGGAGAAGGACCTCAGTTAGGGAGGAAGACTAATGAATCCTTTGATGCATGTGTCTTTACAGAGGAAGAGGTTCTAAGTCAGTTGTCTAAAATTAATACAAATAAATCACAGGGGCCTGATGGGATACACCCAAAGCTATTAAAAGAGCTTAGAGGTGTACTAGCAAAACCATTAACAGATTTATTTAACCAATCACTGGTAACAGGTGTCGTCCCAGAAGATTGGAAATTAGCAAACGTTGTGCCAATTCACAAGAAAGGTAGTAGAGAGGAATCGGGCAACTATAGGCCAGTAAGCCTGACATCAATAGTGGGGAAATTAATTGAAACCATACTCAAGGAGAGGATTGTGGAACATCTAAAAACCCATGGGTTGATTGATAAAAAACAGCATGGGTTTACTTCAGGGAGATCATGTCAAACTAATCTTATTGACTTTTTTGATTGGGTGACTAAAATAATAGATGGCGGAGGTGCAGTAGACATCGCTTATCTGGACTTTAGTAAGGCATTTGATACTGTCCCACATAGAAGGCTTATCAATAAACTGCAGTCTTTAAGCTTGGGCTCACATATTGTTGAATGGATTAGGCAGTGGCTGAAGGACAGAAAACAGAGGGTTGTAGTCAATGGAGAATATTCAGACCATGGTATTGTTACCAGTGGGGTTCCTCAGGGATCTGTTCTGGGACCCATATTGTTTAATATCTTTATCAGCGAAATTGCAGAAGGTTTTATTGAATCGATTAAAATAGAAGATATAGAAATAGCTGCTTACTGAGGAAATATATGCAGAAAGGGAAAAAAAAGAAATACAGCGCCTCATGTGCAGAAAAAACCTCAATGCAATTATTGTATTAATAAAATTTTTTCGCTTACCAGATCAGGTTGCGAATGGAGTCACAACCACTCTTTCAAGCCCGGCTGGATTCTGCCCCACCAGCTGGGGGAAAAGCCCTGCTGCTGCCCGATCCTATTCCGCTCCAGAGAGCGGTTACAGAGATGAACTTTAGTAGCAAAATGTAATGGATCTTTCACGGCGCTGCAGGCAAACACAGTACTCTCGATGTAGGTTTCTTCTTTTATTTCCACAAAGGTTAGATTTGTCTACGCGTTTCAGGGATGGAGCCTCTTCCTCAGGACAATACAAAGGTTTGTATTGTCCTGAGGAAGGGGGCTCCATCCCCTGAAACGCGTAGACAAATCTAACCTTTTATTGGAAATAAAAAGAAGAAACCTACATCGAGGAGTACTGTGTTTGCCTGCAGCGCCGTGAAAAAGATCCATTACATTTTTGCTACTAAAGTTCATCTGCTTACTGAGGAAGGGACACAGTCCTGAAACGCGTTTAAGCTGTAGGGGATATAGCAGGACTCATACTATCATATCCAAAACACGCATAATTACAAGACCGATACGAAGTCAAAAGTGCCGGAAGAAAAAAAGGCGCGACCGGGAACCACGAGGACGCCGAGATCAAGCTGCAAGGGAAGAAGCCACATACAGGAAGATTGGAACCCCACGAGGACGCCGAAGACCGCGATCAACTACACCACAGAAGGAAGCACCGGCCGGTAAGTGAGCTCTGCGCCATAGACAGTGTGGGACGCCGCACCGAGGCACAGTACACCGTCTTCCTTCTACAGACCACAGTTAATAGAGACATATCTTAGCTGCCCCAGCGGACTCTGACTAAAAAGGACTAAGCTTTTTTACTCTGGCCATTTTACCTTTATATGACTTTACACTAATTTTAGTCTATACCCATCATTCAATATTAACCCATTCCTTTCTTACGTTACTGTACCAGATGTATCTCTGAATACCAAGACACAATTGTCCTTTTAACATTACCTTTTAACTCTTCATGTAATATTATCCCTTTTTTATCTTCTATTTTAATCGATTCAATAAAACCTTATAATTTTATCCCAGATAAGAGTGTGCCAGCTGCTCCTCTTTTCATTTTCTCCTACTATTGCTGACAGGGTGAGTCAGTACACCCAGCTGTTGCACCTCCACCATCAATACTGACAGGTGGAGCCGTCTTACTTACTTTTTCTAAATTGCAGAAGGCCTCAATGGTAAGGTGTGTCTTTTTGCTGATGACACAAAGATTTGTAACAGGGTTGATGTTCCTGGAGGGATACACCAAATGGAAAAGGATTTAGGAAAACTAGAGGAATGGTCAAAAATCTGGCAACTAAAATTTAATGTCGATAAGTGCAAGATAATGCACCTGGGGCGTAAAAACCCAAGAGCAGAATATAAAATCAGTGATACAGTACTAACCTCAGTATCTGAGGAAAGGGATTTAGGGGTCATTATATCAGACGACCTAAAGGTGGGCAGACAATGTCATAGAGCAGCAGGTAATGCCAGCAGAATGCTTGGGTGTATAGGGAGAGGCATTAACAGTAGAAAGAGGGAGGTGCTCATGCCGCTCTACAGAGCACTAGGGAGACCTCATCGGGAGTATTGTGTGCAGTACTGGAGACCATATCTGCAGAAGGATATTGAAACTTTGGAGAGAGTTCAGAGAAGAGCTACTAAACTAGTACATGGATTGCAGGACAAAACTTACCAGGAAAGGTTAAAGGATCTTAACATGTATAGCTTGGAAGTAAGAAGAGACAGAGGGGATATGATAGAAACTTTTAAATACATAAAGGGAATCATCACGGTAAAAGAGGAGAGAATATTTAAAAGAAGAAAAACTGCTACAAGAGGACATGTTTTAAATTAGAGGGGCAAAGTTTTAAAAGTAATATCAGGAAGAATTACTTTACTGAGAGAGTAGTGGACGCATGGAATAGCCTTCCTGCAGAAGTGGTAGCTGCAAATACAGTGAAGGAGTTTAAGCATGCATGGGATAGGCATAAGGCCATCCTTCATATAAGATAGGGCCTGGGGCTATTCATAGTATTCAGTATATTGGGCAGACTAGATGGGCCAAATGGTTCTTATCTGCCGACACATTCTATGTTTCTATGTTTCTATGTGGATCTGCTATGTCACTTGAATAGCTTCGGGTTACTCCTAAAAGTGTTATCTACTGCTCTTCATCCTTCAATCCCTAGACTGCACTGCAGGAGAACCACCAGGCCATTACCTCTTGGAGTAGTCTCTATTCAAGTGACTCCTGACCCATGGAGGTCAAGAGACATCAGTGAGGAACACTGAGGGATCAGGAAAAACCTTAGTCAGGGACAGGCTGAGGTCAGGGCAGGCAGAGTTTGTGTAATCTGATAGGGCATCTCAGGGTAAGAATGGAAATCAGGCAGCGGTCAGGTCAGGCAGAAAGGATTCAATCTGGGAAACAGACAGAAGGTGGTACACAGGCAGAAACAGCACACTTTAGCAGGACTAGCAAACTAGAACCTGTTGCTCAAGCAATAAGGGCACTTTCCCAAGAGGGACCAGCCATTAGCTGGGGAAGATCAAGACACACTCCCTATAGGCAGAGAGAGAGGAAATGCCGGCAAGAAGCAGGCAGCTTATCACAGAGGAACATGAAAAAGTGGCCTTAAAGCTCATGTAAACTGCTCTGCAAGAGCCATCTATATTACCTGGAAAAATTAAAGGGATGGGGGACTCATATATTGATGTCTCATTCTCAGGATAGGTCATCAATATCTGATCAGTTGGGGTCCTTCTCCCTGGACCCCTGCCGAATTTGCTGTTGGAAGTAGTTCAGGGAGCTTGGGTGATCAGTGCAGCCTCCTAGGTTTGTGGCATCACTTCCTCCTGTCACATGGCCTTTCTGCAGCCTAGTCTCAAATGAATAGGACTGCGTTGCAATACCAAGCTACAAGGAAGATGCTTTGCTTTGTATACAATGAAGAGACTGCAGCACTGCAGTCCCTTCAAAGAGCTGATTGGCTGGGAGTCAGAACCCCCTACCAGGTGATACTATAGATCATCAATATTTAAGTCCTGTAAATCAATTTAAGGAGTTATACAGGCTTCATATACACAGGCATGGGATTCAGCCGGTTCCCTTCGGTTCTCCAGATGCGGCTGGTAAAATTGCCCTGGCAGCGGCAGCGGGAGATGAGCGCTTTCATTGTGAAAGCGCTCATCTCCCTACATTCATCTGTATTACTGTCCTCAGGACAGCGATACAGACGAAGGCTGCAGCAGGGCAAGGGAGAAGCGCCTCTCTTCCCTGCTCCTTTGATGGGCTGCAGGCACTGAGCCGGGCTTTGTACTGTGCGGGACAAAGGCCGGAAGAGGCCTGCATCCCTGACAGCGTGGAGGTAAGTATAAGTGTTTTTTTTTTCTTTTCTGTGGCGCATTATGGGGGCATCAACTGGAGGCGTTACTAACAAATAATGGAGGACACTATGGATGCATATACTGCGGGCATTACTGGCACATCATGGGAGACACTATGGGGACATTACTGGCACATCATGGGGGACACTATGGGGGCATTACTGGCACATCATGGGGGACACTATGGGGGCATCTACTGGGGGCATTACTGGTACATCATGGGGGACACTATGGGGGCATCTACTGGGGGCATTACTGGCACATCATGGGGGACACTATGGAGGCATCTATTGGGGGCATTACTGGCACATCATGGGGACACTATGGGGGCATCTACTGGCACATCATGGGGGACTA
This sequence comes from Bufotes viridis, assembly GCA_033119425.1. NCBI lineage: Eukaryota > Metazoa > Chordata > Amphibia > Anura > Bufonidae > Bufotes > Bufotes viridis. The sequence goes on along the minus strand of CM065594.1, from coordinate 214,890,632 downwards.
TGGGGACAGTTATACTGGCACATCTGAGGGCATTTATAGTGGCACATCATGGAGGACTATGGGGGCATCTACTGGGGGCATTTATACTCGCACATCATGGGGGACTATGGGGGCATTTACAGGGGCATTTACACTGGCAAATCTTATTAAAGGGCACTATCTGTGTGGTAATAGTGTTATCAGGGGGTTTTTCTGTTTCTGCTGGATAGTTGTGGGGAGCACAGCGGGCACAGTATTGGAGGTGGCAGGATGAGTTGTTCAGAAGGTAGGAGGATGATGGAAAAGTAGAAACCCAAGATGTCTTGTTGTCAAACTGCAGAGACGAGAGATGGGTGAAAAATCCTCATGGTGGTCTGGTCTGAAAGGAGAAGATAAGAAAAGAGAACATCTATATCAGTGGAGATGTCACTTGATGTAAGAGGTATGTGGTGCTGTATTCTAGATAGCACTAAATATAATGTGTATGCAAATATGTCTTCAGTGCTAGGTACAAGTCTGTACAAAATGTATATGGAGTAGGTGTACTGTATGGTGTATCATATATGGGTGTATGTTGTATATCTGATTATGTGAGTGTAGCGTCTATATAGTCTGTTTAGATATGCATACCTCCCAACCGTCCCAGATCTGGTATAACTACTGTGTGGGGGGCACAATAGAGACTAGGCAGGGTTGGGACATGTACAGATACACATTGGGTGGAGTTAGAGGTGTGGGTCAGCACTTTAGAAAACTTGTTGTGGCGCGCTTCGCGTGCCGCCGATAGTTTAGCTCCTTAGGCTTTTTAAAAGTTGGGCGGTATATGTGTGTGTAGTGTATATATGTGTACCATGTATATGGTGTATTTATGTATATGTCTGTTGCATATATATGTATGTATGTATTGTTAAAAATTTGAATCCTACCCCTGCATAAACAGCTTTACAAGTCCAGGCCTGATAATCAGTATAGTATTGTTTTTTAATCTAGAAAGTGTGTCAGTTATTTTAATGATTCAATGACAGATCTCATTATTATACAATTACCATATATCCTCATTATGCAATAGTTTTCATCTGTGCATGTTTATTCCCAATAATTGCCTACTTGTCAGTGCTACGCTCAACACCACTGTATGGGGACGAGCGATTGCTACTGTTGTTGCTTGTCCTCATACAGATTCATTGCATCTGTGCAGCAGACCGCTGTTCATACAGCACAATCTGCTACCCAGAAATGATTATTTAATGTGCTGTATTAACTCATTTTCATGCTCATTCATCTGTGCATTTTGCTCTTTCATCGAGTGATCAATGGCACCTTTAGACAGGCAGATTAACGGGAATGAGTATTCTAGTAATGTTCATAATCTGCCCGTGATTTGTGTAGTGTAAATCCACCATAAACTTTGAGCTTCATCAACACTATTACTTGTCACCCAGAAAAAGTTGCATACAAACCGTGGGATTTAAAAAAACTTTTGCCTAAGGTCATATAACTAAAGATGAGGGAATCGATTCTAAACAAATCTGACTAGTTACAAATTTCACAACTTCTGTTGCCAAACTAATCCAAAGTTTTGCAATTCGCTTCTGACACATCGTGCAAAAACATTGCCAGCTTTATTTCGCTGTGAAAACTGTCAGGACAATTGACAGAAAGGAAGAAGAAAAGGGAGCATTATATCACCCTGGGAGGGGGCACTTGTCCTGATTGGCTTAGAGGCTGACAGATGCCCTGTCAACCAATCAGGGGCAAGATTCTGGCAGGTCCTTTAGCTGAGAACACCACAGAATTCCATTCTTTGTGCAGCTTACGGACTGAGAGCATGTGTCTTGACTGTGTCTGACAAAAAGCTATTACAGACAGCAGCCACCAGGTTTAATAGCATAGAGAGTGAGGGACTGGTCACTTACAGATGTGTGTTTCATACTGCTGCTGGATAGTGAAACATTCATTTTGCAGTGAAAAATCAAAGTGAATTTTTTTCTAAAAACCATACAGCATATATACAACAGCATTTATATACCAGTTATATACCATTAACACATTGTATTGTATTAAGATACTGTGCTTTATTAATGAACTAGTAGTGCTGCAATAACAGCATTTACAGTATATGCCAGTTAACCATTAATGCACTGTATTGCATCATGATACCAGCGTTGGGCTGCAATAACAGCATTTATATACCAGTTTCCTTTTATGTATAGTATTTCCATTGTAGATTGTCAATATCAGTGTGCAGTGTGTTTGTAGGATGTTGAATTGCACCTCTGTCCATAAAATACAGAAAAACACTTGCAATTTTGCTAGTACTGTTTAATAATCTGTGTACCAAGCCTATGCATTTTTATTTATAGGCCTCATAATAATATGTCCGTAAACGGAAGAGTGGAAAACAAAAGACCCATGCCTTATCATCCGAGAGTCAAAATGTGGGTGGCTATAGTAGTGCAAACAGCAGTAGCAATACAAGCTGCACTACATGTCTAGCCAGTAGTAATAGCAGCAGGCCACAGTTCCCCTCTCTTCTGATAGATGCCATAATATTATTGAGGATGACATTGTGGACTGGATGGCTTATCCTTCCTCTCAGTTACAGAAAGATGATGTTGAGAATAGATAACCTCTGAGTCTGACACTTAGCCTTGAAGCCAGGGGTCACAGCATTACTCTTGCTTCTCCTCCTTGCAGCCCCAAAGAAACCTTTTATTCACATCATCTCTTCCTTCACTGCCCCTCCTAGTATGGCAGTTTCGGCAGTTTCTTTTTCCTAAAAAGAGGCAACAAAACCCCATGTACTATGGAAGACTATGATGAGTTGTGTGAAAACAGTTATCATTTGGACTGCCATGAGAAGGAGGTTGGGGAGGGGGGGGGGGCACCACATGCTTAGCTGTGTGGTGATAGTGTTAGTAGTAGTGGCACTTGTAGCCACAGTGGTGGTTTTGGTAGGGGCAGCGGTTGCCCTTGCAACAGAGGAACTTGGGGCAAATACAGATCAGGAAATCAGGAGAGGCCAGAGGGCACATGATGACATATTGCAGTCTAATAAAAGTAGCAGGGAGGGTGAGGACTATGTTGATGATTGTGTGTGTTGGACAGGACCTGGGAGCCAGATAAAGGTGCTAAGGGTAAGTGACATCTAAGAAGAAGGGTGGTGGCTGCCGTGGCAATAAAGAGCAGAGTCAAAGTACAGCAAAAGCTATAAACTGCCATGGCCAAATCTGCTTCTATTATAGTCAGCTTGGCAACTGGTAATGCTGCTGATACTGTGGGTGCAGGAAAACATGTAAGTATGCTTAGAAAAATTAACTCAATTCACTGTGTATATTAAGAATAAAGGTCCCTTTACAAGGGCCAATTTTGCAAGCATTCCTTCCCGACAACTGCCTGCTTGTCAGTGTTGGAGACCACTCCATTTACATGCAGTATGGGGAGGAGTGATTGCTAATGCTATCACTCGTCCTCCTACTGAATCAACGTTTGCCAGCAGTAGATGCTGTTTACACAGCACTACCTGCTGCAGTCAAATCACCATTTTTGTGGCCTAATGAATAATGCACATACCCGATGGATAAAAGAGCATTTCGAGTATTCATCGTGTAATCGGCGGCACTTTTACACCCAGTGGCGTACACCCAATTCATGGGGCCCCGGTGCGAAACTGATCCCCCCCCCCAAACGGGCTGGTCATCGCAGGCAAAGGCCCCTCACTACTCCATTCAGTGCGGCAGAGGGCTTTTTCCAACAGGCTGTTGGGGAAAGCCCTCTGCTGCACTGACTGGATGCGCCATCGGCGAGCTCGCATGTAGTTATACTACAGCCTGCCAGTGCCGATCGTGCGCTGGCAGGCTGTATATGGCAGAAAAAATCGCAGATCAGACGTTGTTCTGTGAACAGCGTCTGATCTGCTTGCTGCCTGCTTCTCTGGTGGTCCCTTTGCTTGGGACCACCAGAGAAAAATATCAAAGTGCACCAATCACCACACAAAAAAGGCTGCAAAAAAAAAAAAAAATACCATTTCCGCTAACTTGTGCCAAATTTTTTTTCTGTAAACTCGCCATACCCCTCACGGAATACCTAGGGTGTCTTCTTTCCACAATGGGGTCACATGTGGGGTATTTATACTGCCCTGGCATTTTAGGGGTCCTAAAGCGTGAGAATCCAAATGCGTAAAAATGTCCTGTGAAATCCTAAAGGTACTCATTGGTTTAGGGCCCTTTGCATCTTGGCAGCAAAAGTGTCACACATGGTATCGCCGACTCAGGAGAAGTAGGGCAATGTGTTTGGGGTGTATTTTATATATACCATACTTTGTGTGAGAAATATCGCTGTAAACGACAACTTTTTAATTTTTTTATTCAAAGTTGTCAATTTACAGAGATATTTCTCTCACCCAGCATGGGTATATGTAAAAATACACCCTAAAACACATCGCCCTACTTCTCCTGAGTACGGCGATACCACATGAGTGACACTTTTTGCAGCCAAGATGCTAGCAAGGGCCCAAATTCCAATTAGTACCTTTTAGGATGGCATTTTACGCATTTTTCTTCTCACGCTTTAGGGCCCCTAAATGCCAGGGCAGTATAAATACTCCACATGTGACCTCATTTGGAAAGAAGACACCTCAAGGTATTCGCTGAGGGCATAATGAGTCCATGAAAATTAAACTTTTGTCAAAAGTTAGCGGAAAGGGAGACTTTGTGAGAAAAACAATAAAAATCAATTTCCACTAACTTGTGCCAAAAAAATTCTTCTATGAACTCGCCATGCCCCTCACGGATTACCTTGGGGTGTCTTCTTTCCAAAATAGGGTCACATGTGGGGTATTTATACTGCTCTGGCATTTTAGGGCCCTAAAGCGTGAGAAGAAAAATGCGTAAAAATGCCCTCCTAAAGGTACTCATTGGAATTTGGGCCCTTTGTGCATCTTGGCTGCAAAAAGTGTCACACATGTGTATCGCGTACTCAGGAGAAGTAGGGCGATGTGTTTTGGGGTGTATTTTACATATACCCATGCTGGGTGAGAGAAATATCTCTGTAAATTGACAACTTTGAATAAAAAATGTAAAAATTTGTCGTTTTCAGCGATATTTCTCACACACAGTATGGGTATATATAAAAATACACCCCAAAACACATTGCCCTACTTCTCCTGAGTACGGCGATACCACATGAGTGACACTTTTTGCAGCCAAGATGCGCAAAGGGCCCTAAAACCAATGAGTACCTTTAGGATTTCACAGGCCATTTTTACGCATTTGGATTCTCACGCTTTAGGGGCCCCTAAAATGCCAGGGCAGTATAAATACCCCACAAGTGACCCCATTTTGGAAAGAAGACACCCTAAGGTATTCTGTGAGGGGCATGGCGAGTTCACAGAAAATAAATTTTGGCACAAGTTAGCGGAAATTGATATTTTTTTTTTTTACAAAGTCTCATATTCCACTAACTTGTGACAAAAATAAAATTTTACATGAACTCACCATACCCCTCACGGAATACCTTGGGGTGTCTTCTTTCCAAAATGGGGTCACATGTGGGGTATTTATACTGTCCTGGCATTTTAGGGGCCCCTAAAGCGTGAGAAGAAGTCTGGAATCCAAATGTGTAAAAATGTCCTGTGAAATCCTAAAGGTACTCATTGGTTTTAGGGCCTTTGCGCATCTAGGCTGCAAAAGTGTCACACATGTGGTATCGCTGCACTCAGGAGAAGTAGGACAATGTGTTTGGGGTGTATTTTTATATATACCCATACTTTGTGTGAGAAATATCTCTGTAAACGACAACTTTTAAAAATTTTTATACAAAGTTGTCAATTTACAGAGATATTTCTCTCACCCAACATGGGTATATGTAAAAATACACCCCAAAACACATTGCCCTACTTCTCCTGAGTACGGCGATACCACATGAGTGACACTTTTTGCAGCCAAGATGCGCAAAGGGGCCCAAATTCCAACTAGTACCTTTAGATGGCATTTTACGCATTTTTTTCTCACGCTTTAGGCCCCTAAATGCCAGGGCAGTATAAACACCACATGTGACCCATTTGGAAAGAAGACACCCCAGGTAGACCGCTGAGGGGCATAATGAGTCCATGAAAATTAAACTTTTTGTCAAAAGTTAGCGGAAAGGGAGACTTTGTGAGAAAACAATAAAAATCAATTTCCACTAACTTGTGCCAAAAAATTCTTCTATGAACTCGCCATGCCCCTCACGGATTACCTTGGGGTGTCTTCTTCCAAAATGGGGTCACATGTGGGTATTTATACTGCTCTGGCATTTTAGGGCCCTAAAGCGTGAGAAGAAAAATGCGTAAAAATGCTCCTCCTAAAGGTACTCATTGAATTTGGCCTTTGCATATCTTGGCTGCAAAAAGTCACACATGTGGTATCGTCGCATCAGGAGAAGTAGGCGATGAGTTTGGGGTGTATTTTACATATACCCATGCTGGGTGAGAGAAATATCTCTGTAAATTGACAACTTTGAATAAAAAATGTAAAAAGTTGTCGCTTTCAGCGATATTTCTCACACACAGTATGGGTATATATAAAAATACACCCCAAAACACATTGCCCTACTTCTCCTGAGTACGGCGATACCACATGAGTGACACTTTTTGCAGCCAAGATGCGCAAAGGGGCCCTAAAACCAATGAGTACCTTTAGGATTTCACAGGCCATTTTTACGCATTTGGATTCTCACGCTTTAGGGCCCTAAAATGCCAGGGCAGTATAAATACCCCACAGTGACCTCATTTTGGAAAGAAGACACCCTAAGGTATTCTGTGAGGGGCATGGCGAGTTCACAGAAATTAAATTTTTGGCACAAGTTAGCTGGAAATTGATATTTTTTTTTTTTTTTACAAAGTCTCATATTCCACTAACTTGTGACAAAAATAAAATTTTACATGAACTCACCATACCCCTCACGGAATACCTTGGGGTGTCTTCTTTCCAAAATGGGGTCACATGTGGGGTATTTATACTGTCCTGGCATTTTAGGGGCCCCTAAAGCGTGAGAAGAAGTCTGGAATCCAAATGTGTAAAATGCCCTGTGAAATCTTAAAGGTACTCATTGGTTTAGGCCTTTGCACTTCAGGCTGCAAAAGTGGCACACATGGTAGTCGCTGCATTAGGAGAGTAGGACATGTGTTTGGGGTGTATTTTATATATACCATACTTTGTGTGAGAAATATCTCTGTAAACGACAACTTTTAAAAAATTTTATACAAAGTTGACAATTTACAGAGATATTTCTCTCACCCAACATGGATATATGTAAAAATACACCCCAAAACACATTGCCCTACTTCTCCTGAGTACGGCGATACCACATAAGTGACACTTTTTGCAGCCTGGTGCGCAAGGGGCCCAAATTCCAACGAGTACCTTTAGCTTTTACATGGCGGCTCACAATTTAGCCCCGCCCAAAATGCCAGAACAGTAAACACACCCCACAAATGACCCCATTTCGAAAGTAGACACCCCAAGGTATTCACTGAGGGGCATAGTGAGTCCGTCTGAGATTTTTTTTTTTTTGCCAGAAGTTAGCAGAAATTGAAACTTTTTTTTTTTTTTTCTCAGAAAGTGTCATTTTCCGCTAACTTGTGAAAAAAATGAAATGATACATGAACTCACCAAGCCCCTCCGTGAATACTTTGGGGTGTCTTCTTTCTAAAATGGTGTCATTTGGGGGATATTTATACTATCCTGGCATTCTAGCACCTGAAGAAACATGACAGGTGCTCAGAAAGTCAGAGCTGCTTCAAAATGCCGAAATTCACTTTTTTGCACCATAGTTTGTAAACGCTATAACTTTTACCCAAACCAATAAATATACACTTATTGGACTTTTTTTTATCAAAGACATGTAGAACAATAAATTTAGAGAAAATTTATATAGAAATGTAGTTTTTTTGAAAAATTTTACAACAGAAAGTGAAAAATGTCATTTTTTTGCAAAATTTCGGTAATTTTTGATTAATAGCAAAAGTAAAAATGTCAGCAGCAATGAAATACCACCAAATGAAAGCTCTATTAGTGAGAAGAAAAGGAGGTAAAATTCATTTGGGTGGTAAGTTGCATGACGGAGCAATAAACGGTGAAAGTAGTGTAGTGCGGAATTGTAAAAAGTGGCCTGGTCATTAAGGGTGTTTAAGCTAGGGGGGCTGATGTGGTTAAGCTGTTCAAAGGAGTATATAAACACCAACCTTTATTTATTCTTATTTAAAATATGATACCAGGGGACACAACACAAATTCAAAAATTCAATTATCTCTAATTGAATAGCACTGGTTTAAGGTCAATAGGACATACAGCAAAAGTGACCCAAATTATTGACCAAACATATCTAGTGTACACTCACCCTTTGCTATTATCATACAGGGTCCATGACACAGTGTATGGCTAGCGTGTGTGTGCAAAGAGTACACTGGCATATAACTGTATAGTATAAATATGGGTTACTGTCGTACAATATGTTTTTATTATCAGACACAATCGTATACTCTGAGCTCTTCGATACGCCCGTGCTGAAAACAAAGACCAGATAAGATAGTGCATGCCTGGTTGCATGCTGTAGCTAGTGAGATTTTTAGTAGTGTGCTGAGTGTGAACTAGTGACAGATAGTCAGTGCATGCCTGGTTGCATGCTAGAGTCATGCTTTAATGAGTGCTATACAAACTTAGTGCACCATATAAAAGCAATTGGATGCTGTATGCACTAATAAGCCTAAATAAGTGCAGTACAAATTAATTGCACCTTATGAGATCCATTGGTTGGAATGCAGATTGCTAGTACATGTTTAGATAGCCAGCTTGATGTCCGTATGCCAGGGTGCTGCAGGACAAACAAAGTGCACCATATGAGAGAAAATGGATGCACTATATGTATGCTGTGTATTCACTGACTGTGCAGACTGTGCATGTTTGAGATCGGGTTGTATGCCTAAATTAATATAGTACAAAAAATTAGCATCCTATGAGAGTGATTCATTTAAATGTACTGTGTGCTTCTTGCATGTGTACTGAAGTACAGTATAAATAGTTTGGCCTACTTTGTTGAGACTACACGCCTAGCCTATGAGATTGTGTGTGGTCTAATGGCAAAGCGCGAGTGTATCAAAAAAGAGCACTGAATAAGAATTGTGCCTGATAAAAAAAACGTAAAGTAAGACAAAGACCCTCATTTGTACTATTGGGGTCATTTATCAAACTGGTGTAAAGTACAACTGGCTTAGTTGCCTATAGAAACCAATCAGATTCCACCTTTCATTTTCCAAAGGAGCTGTCAAAAATCAAAGGTGGAATCTGATTCGAATGTGATTGGTTGCTATGGGGGACTAAGCAAGTTCTACTTTACAGCAGTTTAATAAATGACCCCATACAAATTTATATGCCAGTGTAATCTCTGAACACACACTCGCTATACACTGAGTCATAGACTGTTTATGATATAGCAAAGGGTGATTGTACACTGGATATGATTTTTTATTAGTGCACTGTACTTGTTATGAGGTAAAAAAAAAATCATTTTTCCAATTGGTCTTTATTAAAATATAGAGTCCTTTTACAGAGATGAGATGTTCTATTAGCAGGATCTGAATTTTCTCTTTCTTCGGTCAGGCATGGAGCTGAGGGGGTCTTTATCTCTGGCCTCTGACCTTATAAACACTCATTAAAGCTTACTCCTTATCTTACTGATAAGAATGTGGCTGAAAATAAGTGTCTATGACCTCTTAGTAATTTAGACAGAGATAAGGGTTATTAGATGACCGACAAAAAGTGAAAGTGAAAGAAGTATTCGCACAGCTAGGAAGACAGTTAATCCCTTTGTGACAGAACGGCTCAATATTTTTAATAAAGACCAATTGAAAAAATGATTTTTAGTCCAAAATGTGTAAAATGCAATCATAAAAAAATTGTCCAACGTTGTACATAGCTTTTTAACCACCTCAGCCCCCCTAGCTTAAACACCCTTAATGACCAGGCCACTTTTTACAATTCTGCACTACACTACTTTTACCGTTTATTGCTCCGTCATACAACTTACCACCCAAATGAATTTTACCTCCTTTTCTTCTCAGTAATAGAGCTTTCATTTGGTGGTATTTCATTGTTGCTGACATTTTTACTTTTTGCTATTAATAAAAATTTAACGACATTTTTGCAAAAAAATGACATTTTTCACTTTCTGTTGTAAAATTTTTCAAAAAAACTACATTTCTATATAAATTTTTCTCTAAATTTATTGTTCTACATGTCTTTGATAAAAAAAATCCAATAAGTGTATATTTATTGGTTTGGGTAAAAGTTATAGCGTTTACAAACTATGGTGCAAAAAAGTGAATTTCCGCATTTTGAAGCAGCTCTGACTTTCTGAGCACCTGTCATGTTTCTTCAGGTGCTAGAATGCCAGGATAGTATAAATACCCCCCAAATTACACCATTTTAGAAAGAAGACACCCCAAAGTATTCGCGGAGGGGCATGGTGAGTTCATGTATCATTTTATTTTTTTTCACAAGTTAGCGGAAAATGACACTTTCTGAGGAAAAAAACAATAATAATAAAGTTTCTATTTCTGCTTACTTCTGGCAAAAAAAATAAAAAATCTCAGACAGACTCACTATGCCCCTCAGTGAATACCTTGGGGTGTCTACTTTCCGAAATGGGGTCATTTGTGGGGTGTGTTTACTGTTCTGGCATTTTGGGCGGGGCTAAATTGTGAGCAGCCATGTAAAACCTAAAGGTACTCGTTGGAATTTGGGCCACTTTGCGCACCCAGGCTGCAAAAAAGTGTTACTCATGTGGTATTGCCGTACTCAGAAGAAGTAGGGCAATGTGTTTTGGGGTGTATTTTTACATATACCCATGTTGGGTGAGAGAAATATCTCTGTAAATTGTCAACATTGTATAAAAATTTTTAAAAGTTGTCGTTTACAGAGATATTTCTCACACAAAGTATGGGTATATATAATAATACACCCCAAAACACATTGTCCTACTTCTCCTGAGTACTGACGATACTCACATGAGTGACACTTTGGCAAGGGCCCTAATTCCAATGAGTACCTTTAGGATTTCACAGGGCATTTTTACGCATTTGGATTCCAGACTTCTTCTCACGCTTTAGGGGCCCCTAAAATGCCAGGGCAGTATAAATACCCCACAAGTGACCCCATTTTGGAAAGAAGACACCCCAAGGTATTCCGTGAGGGTATGGTGAGTTCATGTAAATTTTATTTTTGTCACAAGTTAGTGGAATTTGTAAAAACAAAAAAATATATATATATATATCAATTTCCGCTAACTTGTGCCAAAAAAAAATTCTGTGAACTCGACATGCCCTCACGGAATACCTTGGAGTGTCTTCTTCCAAAATGGTGTCACATGTGGGGTATTTATACTGCCCTGGCATTTTAGGGGCCCTAAAGCGTGAGAATCCAAAATGCGTAAAAATGTCCTGTGAAATCTTAAAGGTACTCGTTGGAATTTGGGCCCCTTTGCGCATCTTGGCTGCAAAAAAGTGTCACACATGTGGTATCGCCGTACTCAGGAGAAGTAGGGCAATGTGTTTTGGGGTGTATTTTTCATATACCCATACTGTGTGTGAGAAATATCGCTGTAAACGACAACTTTTTACATTTTTTTAAACAAAGTTGTCAATTTACAGCGATATTTTTCTCACCCAGCATGGGTATATGTAAAAATACACCCCAAAACACATTGCCCTACTTCTCCTGAGTACTGTGATACCACATGAGTGACACTTTTTTGCAGCCAAGATGCGCAAAGGGGCCCAAATTCCAATGAGTACCTTTAGGATTACACAGGCCATTTTTACGCATTTTTCTTCTCGCGCTTTAGGGCCCCTAAAATGCCAGGGCAGTATAAATACCCCACAAGTGACCCCATTTTGGAAAGAAGACACCCCAAGGTATTCCGTGAGGGGCATGGCGAGTTCACAGAAAAAAAAATTTGGGCACAAGTTAGTGGAAATTGATATATATATATTTTTTTTTTACAAAGTCTCATATTCCACTAACTTGTGACAAAAAAATAAAATTTTACATGAACTCACCATACCCCTCACGGAATACCTTGGGGTGTCTTCTTTCTAAAATTGGGTCACATGTGGGGTGTTTGTACTGCCCTGGCATTTGAGGGTCTCCGCAATCATTACACGTATGGTCAGCATTAGGAGTTTCTGCTATTCTCCTTATATTGAGCATACGGGTAATGAGATTTTTTTTTTCCGTTCAGCCTCTGGGCTGAAAAAAAAAAAATGAACGTCACAGATTTTTTCATTCGTATCGATCAATGTGGATGAAAAAATCTCTGCCAAAATCAGTGACTGCGGTGCGGTGGGCTGGGCGCTAACTACCTAACAATTAGCTAACTAACTGGCGGTGATAAGGGACCCTTAGGCCCCATTCACACGTCTGCAATTCTGTTTGCGGAACGGAATTGCGGACCTATTCATTTTTATAGGGACAGACTTTGTCCCGCTCGGATCCGGAATTACGGATCCGCGCTTCCGGGTCTGCACTTTCGTTCCGCAAAAATATAGAACATGTCCTATTCTTGTCCGCAATTGCGGACAAGAAAAAGCATTTTCTATATAGTTCTGGCAATGTGCGGATCTGCAAAATGCGGAAAGCACATTGCCGGTGTCCGTGTTTTGAGGATCTGTGGATCTGTGGATCCGCAAAACACATATGGACGTCTGAATGGAGCCTTACAAGGGGTGTGATCAATGACAGGGGGATGATCAGGGAATCTAGATGGGGTGATCAAGGGGTTAATAAGTGAGGGGGTTAGTGTAGTGTTTGGTGCAAATTTACATAGCTACCTGGTCCTCTGGTGGTCGATCCCAGCAAATGGGACCACCAGAGGACCAGGTAGAAGGTATATCAGACGCTGTTAACAAAACAGCATCTGATATACTTGCTTGATGCGAATTATTTCGCATCTACAGTCTGCCAGCGATTGATCATCGCTGGCAGGCTGCAGTACAAGTTGTGAGACGCGCGGCACTGTGAACGCGCGCGTGCTCGCACGCGTGTTCACAGGAAGTCTTGCGTCTCGCGAGATGATGCGCCGAGTCAGAACTACAGGACCGCCCGCCGGACGCATCCGTTAGGCGGTCCTGTAGTGGTTAATCAGTGCCATTCAATTAGAGGCTAGGTCCGTCACCTGCATTTTATATTTATATTTTTGATAGACTTTGTGCTGATATTGTATTCTAACAAGAATACATTAAAGTTTTGTGTTTTATATACTCATTTGAAGAACTCATATAGTACCCCAGACCTGGGGGTACTGCAAATTGTATATTGTTGTGCATTATGAATTTTACTATTATTTGGCTTCCAGTTAAGGAATGGGGGGGAAAGGTTGGCAAGGAACAGCTAACTGCCTCGTTCCTCCCCTCTTGGTAGGAGTGGGCTGGTACTGCTTCCTAACTAGAGGGGTAGTTGCTGTGGGACCTCAGAGAGGAAAGGAAGCAGATTGCAAAGCTCCTGCTACAAATTCTCCAGAGAAAACTACTCCAGTAAAGCCTTGAGACTCAAGAGCAATGTGAAGACACTGCTACTATGTGTGGGATTACAACAAAGCCACCCAGCCAACCAAAACAACCACTAGGCCAGTATTATTTAAGTGTGAAATTGCCATCAAGACTTTGTTATAGTTAACTCTGGCCTCATTCCTCATTATTATATTTCCACTGCACCGTTTTCCAGAGAGCAACAGCCTGAGGGAGTACATTGTGACACAACACTTTATCAGGGTCACTACAACTCCCATCTACTACTTCGGCTCCTCAGGGAGTCTCTGTACTTACTCATTATATACAGTGCTCTGTGGGTGCAGGATCAAAACGTGCAAGACCTAAGCCAGGCTTGACAACAGCAAGCGCTGTTCGAGTATCTCCTCTCTGGCAGTTTTTCTCCCCTGTGTCGGCAGACAAGATTACTGCCATTTGTAATATCTGCGGGGTAAAAATAAGCCGTGGGCATTCAAACACAAACATAGGCACCACAGCTCTGTTCCAGCATATGAAGCCTCATCCCCTGATCCAGTGGGAAAATAGATTTTGCCACCAGCAATCAGAACAAGATTGTCCACCCTCTCCATGCCGCATCCACATGCTGTATAGTGTCATTGTCATTATCATCATCAGTTACTGCTTCTCCCACTCTGACTACTCCTTCTCCAGTCCGTTGTCATCGATAACAGAATGTATGGCCAGGAAACAACTGTACATGCTCAGCAATCCGTTGGTGCGCAAGCTTAACTCCTACCTGGCAAAGTTGCTGACAGTGCAGTAGCAGCCATACCACTTAGCGGATTATGCTGCCTTTAGGGAATTGAAGAAGTATGTTCAGCCCCGCTGGAAGATACCTAGCCTGCAGGGCCGGGACAACAGGTAGGTGAATTGTAGGGCCACCTTACTGCCCATAAGGTGGAGGGCACAACCATGGTTGCATTTGCAGTGGTTCAGCCTCATAGGCCTCAGGGCAATTGTTGCTGTCCATCAGAGTGCACACCACCGTGGACACCTGGAGCAGCTACTATGGGGACAGTACATGTCTTTAATGGCCTGCTAGGTTATTGTTTTGCATGGCAGCAGCGAGCTGCTACAGCACCACAACAACATTCCCAGGTCCTATCAACACCTCCATGATTGTGTTGGTCTGGTTTCCACACCAGACGTTTTTCTGCCTCCTCAATGAACATCCTTCCAACCCCAAAAGAAACAAGGCAGACTGTGCTTTCCACTCCCCCTCCCTCCTAATAAGTGATTGCATTGTCATGCTGTTTTATAGCTTATCAGCCTGGGCGAGAGTAGCCACACAGCTGATCAGTTGCTAAAGTGCATCAAGCAGCAATCATCCCGCTGCCTGTCTGCAAACTCCAATTGGGCAAGGTGATTATCAACAATGGCAGGAACAGCGCATGTGATAAATTTAGTGGTGCAACACTTTTTGAAAAAGTACCTTGACTCGCAGAGGGTGCTGGCCATGTCCAGGAGACCGTCCTCGCATTTCAGCCATTTTTATGTGGCAAGGATTTTTCTTCCTGTACTTGCAGCAACTTAACAGTCTACCATTGCACCTCCTGATACTTGGTGTTCCAACTTGCTCCAATTCCACCGTTCATATGCTGAATCGCCTATATAAGCGTAGAAGGGTAAATTATTTTATCAGAGAGCATACAATATGTTGTTTTGAAGTAGCAGTTCACGCTCACAGTGATTCAACAAGGGAAGGTGGAAGAAGAACAGCTTACACATCTTGCTTCCCAACCTGTAGCTGTTCGGGACCCACAAGGAAAAAAAGTGACATGGAGGAGGAAGTGGAGGGGGAGGATGAGGAGCTACCACTGGAGGAGGAAGAGTCAGTGGAGGAGCACAAGGCTGATGATAATGATAACGAAACCAGCCATGACGACCAATCATCACAGTGGGAGAGAGAGATAGAAAAAAATGTGTTTTTGGTATAACGAAATCTTATGACTACTGAATAGCCCACATTATCAAAGCAAATGGTGGAATGATTCACTGTTGCTGAAAGGAAGGCCAAATTGCTGTATTACCAGGATACACTGTGTATTCAGCTTGCCACAGCTTTCTGCCTGCTTGTGTCTGACCAGGATGTCCCTCTCCAGCCCCTGAGTAGTCACTCCCCCCCCCCCCCAATCTCTGATATCACAATTATCAGAACCTGCAGCCAGTTCAGTCTTTTTAATATGATGGAGTATTACTTTCACGTGCCGTGCCAGACTAGTGTAAATGACTAAACTGAGATGTTCTGCCTGAACAACCAGGTTAAGTTTTACCTGGTCTGTGGCCCTTCTCTGGCACACATTCTGTTCCCGGAAACCGTAGACTTCTGGGCAGGCAGAATGTAACAGTGGCCAGAGTTGGCCAAGTTTGCCCTCTTTGAAACTGTCTTTTCCAGCTTCCAGTGTCATCTCATAGAGGGTTTTCAGATCAGCACATAGCGTTGTCACACCCAAATGGACAGGGTCTAAAACATCACATTTTTGTCTGAGGAAGGGCGTCTGCTTAGACCAGGCATGTCCAAACTGCGGCCCTCCAGCTGTTGCAAAACTACAACTCCCAGCATGCCTGAATATTCTACAGCTATTAGGGCATGCTGGGAGTTGTAGTTTTGCAACAGCTGGAGGGACGCAGTTTGGACATGCCTGGCTTAGACATAATAAGGACTTTTGCATGTGTTGTGGAGCCAACTATGTGCATACTTGCCCTCTCAAACTCCAGAGCCTAGGGTTAGTTGGAGACCCTGGGTGAAGACAAGCTATCTCCAAAGTTAACACATCGTGTGTCTCTGTCCTGCGGTGAGATTCGGTTTACTGTACAGGCCTTCCTTCATCAGGGCTTGGTAGGAAACTTCCTGCATCAGGGCTTGGTGACCTGTTACTGCATATCCACTGTGTGCCTGGAGAAGTCCCTGGTGGTGACATCTATCAACAGGAAGGCGATTCTGAATTTATACCGTACATTACTGTGCCCAGGGCCGATGCAAGGATTTTTGCTGCCCTAGGCAAAGATCCATTTTACTCGCCCAGCACTGCAACCCCAGACAGGGGGAGCTCACCAGGGCGCCCCCAGCAGGCGAACACCTAGTTCGCCTAACGGTGGCGCCGGCCCTGACTGTGCCCATGGAGCTTGGAATTCTGCAAGCAGAGAAGATCGCTTTCTATGACTATGTCCGGCCTGTATCTACCAGTCCTCTCTAACTGGGATTACCCTGGCTTTACTTGCCTAGTCCTATTTTAGACTGGACCTCCGAGAAGATTCTGTGTTGGAGTTCTGCTTGTCACTCTTTGTGTCAGGCATCAGTTCAGCCTGTCGAGCTCCACCAGTCCTTCAGAATCTTCATGGTATATCTCTTGCCTATGCTGGCTACTCTCATGTTTTTGACAAGAGAAAAGTTGATATGCTGACACGTCTTCATTCCTACAATTGTCCCATCAACTTGAGGCCAGGTACTACTACTCGACATAGCAGTGTCTACCTGTTGTCTCTACCTGACACACAAGCCATGTGTAACGTGGCACCAAAGGCGCACTCGGTCTCCCATCAGCTGCAGACCTGCTGCTTAGCTTCATGAGCAAGAACCTGTGTTTGGCCTCGCTTCCAGGGCAGCTTTGTTAGCTGGGAGGCTCCCTGCTCCTAGGTCTGCCTTGAGCACCGAGCTGATCACTCGGTGCTCGACTTGTCGGTCTGTGGGTCATGTGACGCTGGCCACATCACATGACCCTCACTCCCCACTATGAATACAGGCAGCCTGCTGGCTACAGGTTGCCTGTGATTTTCATCCTATAGGCTGTGTACTTTATGGTGATTTAGCTACCTCTGGAATTGAACCTCCTTCCTGCTGTCTCTTTCTCTCTGCTTGCACTTAGTAGGTTAGGGACCGTCGCCCAGTTGCGCTCTGTCACCTAGGGTGGGTGGTGCAAGTAGGCGGGGACAGGGGACCAGGTGACATGTCAGGGGGTGCACCTCTGCTCTATCTTGATACCCGTTACTCTACCCCTGACAGAATCACAGGCCTAATTTCAACATGGACCCTATACAGAGCCTCACCGAACATGTGCAGGGTCTTGCTCAAATAGTACAGGAACTTAGGGAGAGACTACAGGTTCAGGAGACCGTACAAACTCCCCCTATTCTTGCTCTCATCACCGTTTAGGTGGAACCTCACATTAAATTGCCAGATCGGTTTTCGGGTGACCGCCAAAGTTTTTTACCTTTCAAATAAAGCTGTAAATTTTATGTTCGACTACAACCCCACTCCTCCAGCCAGACCCACAGAGGGTTGGTATTATCATTTCCTTGCTTCAAGGGGACCCCCAGGAATGGGCCTTTTCTTTACCACCAGATTCCCCTTGTCTTAGCTCTGTGGACCTCTTTTTCCAGGGGTTTGGGGTTCTTTATGATGAACCTGACCCGAGCCTCTGTGGCAGAATCCAATCTTAAGGCCCCCACTCAAGGAAATCGTCCCGTAGAGGATTATTGTACGCAGTTTCGCAAGTGGTGCGTTCCTTCGGGCTGGAACGAACCAGCGCTCAAATGCCAATTTAGGGCAGGCTTGACTAAAAAGTTAAAGGATATGTTGGTTTGTTATCCCTGTCCTAACTCTTTAGAGGAGACCATGGCGCTAGCCATCAGACTAGATAGACGGATCAGAGAGAGACAGCGGGAGCATTTGTTTTCTCCTCATACCCTTCTTCAACCTGAGACTCCTCCCCCTGAACCCAGGATGGAAGCCCACTCGGACAAGCCCATGCAACTCGGGATGAAGTGAAGAGAACTACGTCGTCATCGCGGTTCTTGTTTTTATTGTGGGGATCCCGAACAATGGATCCGTCAGTGTCCTAAAGCTCCGCCTTCTGGAAAATCATCCAAGTCTGAGGGATCCAAGGACAAGGTACTCCCGGAGGTGGTAAGAAGTAAACTATTGCTGCCGGTTTCTATTACCTTTGGGCTCTTAAAGGGGTCAGGCAATGCCTTCGTGGATACAGGGTCAGCTTTTAGTTTTATTGATTACAAATTCGTTGATCAGATGGGAATTCCTATACTAGAATTACCCACCCAGATCCAGGTTGTCTCTATCGATTTTACCCCCCTGCTAGGAGGCTCAGTAAAACTCTGTACTCCGGAGGTTACCCTATCTGTAGGGATCTGCCAGTCTGAGAAATGTTCCTTCTTTGTTTTAGAGAATGTTCCAGTTTAGGTAGTTCTTGGTATGCCCTGGGTTCAGCAACACAATCAGGTCATTAACTGGAGTTCGGGTGAGTTAGAGAGATGGGGACCTAACTGTAATTCTTGCTTAACCGTAGTTCAAGCTGGGGTCTCATCAGATATTCCTCATTTTATTGCTGATTATTCTGATGTTTTTCCACCACTGAGACAGATACTCTCCCTCCCCATAGGTCTTATGACTGTGTTATTGACTTGATACCTGAGTCCAAATTTCCTAAAGGACGGATTTATAATCTGTCCGGTCCTGAGCACAAGTCCATGAAAGACTACATCCAGGAGAGTCTTAAGAAAGGACATATTAGGCCCTCCACCTCTCCCCTTTGAGCAGGAGTCTTTTTCGTTAAAAAGAAAGACGGTGGTCTCAGGCCCTGCATTGAATACAGAAATTTGAATAAAATTACTATTAGGAATCAGTATTCCATTCTGTTGATTCCTGATTTGTTTAACCAAATTTTCGGTGCTTCTTGGTTTTCTAAACTTGATTTGAGAGAAGCTTTATAACCTGGTTCGTATTAAGGAGGAAGATGAGTGGAAAACTGCTTTTAAAACTTCAGAGGGACACTTTGAGTATCTGGTTATGCCATTCGGGCTTTGCAATGCCCCAGCTGTGTTTCAGAATTTCATGAATGATATTTTTAGAGAACTTTTTGGCAAAGTTATGATTGTTTATCTCGATGATATTCTTGTCTTTTCACCTGACTGGGATTCTCATGTGTCTCACATCAGACTGGTTCTTAAAATCCTCAGGGAGAACCATTTGTCTGTTAAATTAGAGAAATGTGTATTTGGAGTTCAAGAGATCTCCTATCTTGGTTATATTCTTACTCCTCATTCATTTAAAATGGATCCCAGTAAGGTTCAGGCTATCCAAGACTGGGTAAGACCATCCTCCTTAACCCCTTAAGGACACGGCCCTATTTCACCTTAAGGACCAGGCCATTTTTTCAAAATCTGACCATTGTCACTTTATGTGGTGATAACTTTAAAACGCTTTTTCTTATCCAGTCCATTCTGAGATTGTTTTTTCGTCACATATTGTACTTCATGACAGTGGTAAAATGAAGTCGAAAAATTTCATTTTTATTTATAAAAAAAATACAAAATTTACCCAAAATTTTGAAAAATTTGCAATTTTCCAAGTTTCAATTACTCTACTTCTATAATACATAGTAATACTGCCAAAAAAAGTTATTGATTTACATTCCCCATATGTCTACTTCATGTATCGATCATTTTGGGAATGCTATTTCATTTTGGGGACGTTACAAGGCTTAGAAGTTTAGAAGCAAATCTTGAAATTTTTCAGAAATTTTCAAAAACCCACTTTTAGGGACCAGTTCAGGTCTGAAGTCACTTTGTGAGGCTTACATAATAGAAACCACCCAAAAATTACCCCATTCTAGAAACTACACCCCTCAAGGTATTCAAAACTGATTTTACAAACGTCATTAACCCTTTAGGTTTTCCACAAGAGTTAATGGCAAATAAAGATAAAATTTCAGAATTTCGATTTTTGAAAAATTTTCCGTTTGAATCCATTTTTCCAGTAACAAAGCAAGGGTTAACAGCCAAACAAAACTCAATTTTTATTGCCCCGATTCTGTAGTTTTCAGAAACACCCTATATGTGGTCGTAAACTGCTGTATGGCCAAACTGCAGGGCGCAGAAGGAAAGGAGCGCCATATGGTTTTGGAAGGCAGATTTTGCTGGACTGGATTTTTGACACCATGTCCCATTTGAAGCCCCCGATGCACCCCTAGAGTAGAAACTCCATAAAAGTGACTCCATCTAAGAAACTACGCCCCTCAAGGTATTCAAAACCAGTTTTACAAACTTTGTTAACCCTTTAGGTGTTCCACAAGAGTTATTGGCAAATGGAGATGAAATTTCCGAATTTCTATTTTTGTTACCTTGTCTCAAAAAAGTGTAATATAGAGCAACCAAAAATCATGTTTACCCTAGAATAGTACCAACAAAACTGACACCTTATCCCGTAGTTTCCAAAATGGGGTCACTTTTGGAGTTTCTACTGTAGGGGTGCATCAGGGGGGCTTCAAATGGGACATAGTGTCAAAAAACCAGTCCAGCAAAATCTGCCTTCCAAAAACCATATGGCGTTCCCTTCCTTCTGTGCCCTGCCGTTTGGCCATACAGTAGTTTACGACCACATATGGGGTGTTTTTGCAAACAAGAGAATCAGGGCAATAAATATTGAGTTTTGCTTGGCTGTTAACCCTTGCTTTGTTACTGCAAAAATGGATTAAAATGGAAAATTTGCAAAAAAATAGCTGTTTTGGGACTGTTTTTATTTTTGTTATTTACATAGTTGAACTGACAGGTTAGATTGTGTGCTATTTCTATAGAGCAGGTTGTTACGGACGCGACAATACCAAATATGACTACTTTTTGGGGTTTTTGTTTCAGTTTTACATAATAAAGCCTTTTGAAAATAATTTTTTTAGTGTCTCCACATTCTGAAAGCCATAGTTTTATTTTATTTTTGGGCGACTGTGTTATGTAGGGGCTCATTTTTGCGGGATGAGATGGCGGTTTGATTGGCACCATCTTGGGGTGCATATGACATTTTGGTCGCTTGCTATGACACTTTTTGTGATGTAAGGTGACAAAAATGGCTCTTGACACCGTATTTTTTTTTTTTTTTTGCTGTGTTCAGCTGAGGGGTTAGGTCATGTGTTATTTATATAGATCAGGTTGTGACGGACGCGCGATACATAATATGTATACTTTTATTTATTTATATAAGTTTTACACAATAATATAATTTTTAAAACAAAAAAAAATCATGTTTTAGTGTCTCCATAGTTTGAGAGCCATATATATATTTTTTTGGCCGATTGTCCTATGTAGGGGCTCATTTTTGCGGGATGAGATGGCGGTTTGATTGGCACCATCTTGGGGTGCATATGACTTTTGATCGCTTACTATTACACTTTTTGTGATGTAAGGTGACAAAAAAATGGCTTGTTTGACAACGTTTTTATTTTTATGTTTACTGGCGTTCATCTGAGGGGTTAGGTCATGTTATATTTTTATAGAGCAGGTACTTACTGGACGCGGCGATATATAATATGTATACCTTTTTTTATTTATTTTGGTTTTACACAATAATATCCTTTTGAATGAAAAAAAACATGTTTTAGTATCTCCATAGTCTGAGAGCCATATATTTTTCAGTTTTAGGCAATTGTCTCAGGTTGGGTATCATTTTTGCGGGAGGAGGTGACGGTTAGATTGGCACTATTTGGGGGTCATATGACTTTTTGATCGCTTGCTATTACACTTTTTGTGATGTAAGGTGGCAAAAAAATGGCTTTTGACAAAGTTTTATTATTTTTTTACAGTGTTTACTTGAGGGGTTAGGTCATGTGATATTTTTATAGAGCAGATTCTTACGGACGTGTAGATACCAAATATGTCTACTTTTTATTTTTTTTACATTTAACACTAAAAGCATTTTGGAAACAAAAAAATCATGTTTTAGTCTGAGAGGCATAGTTTTTTATTTTTGGCCAATTGTTTTAGGTAGGGGCTCGTTTTTGCGGGATGAGATGGCGGTTTGATTGGTACTATTTTGGGAGGCAAACGCCTTTTTGATCGCTTTGTATTACACTTTTAGTGATGTAATGTGCCAAAAATGGCTTATTTACACCATTTTTTTTTTTTTTATGGCGTTCACCTGAGGAGTTCAGTCATGTGATATTTTTATAGAGCAGGTTTTTACGGACGCAGCGATACCTAATATGTGTAGTGTATTTTATTTTTTTAGTTTTTATTCAGTGTTATGTGTTTGTTTCATTTTTACTTTTTTTCACTTTTTACATTTTTTTGACCCAGACCCACTTGGTTCTGAAAGATCCAGTGGATCTGGTGTCTGTATAATACAGTACAGTACACTATATAGTGCACTGTACTGTATTTTGTACTTAGAAAGTCTGAATAGACCTTTAGCAGGTCTATTCAGACTTTCAGCACCATGGAGAGCAGGACGCTTCTGAGCGTCCTGTCTCCCATGGCAACCATCACCCCTGCCATAACTGGGCAGGGGGTGATGGATAGGAGGAGGGAGCACCCTCCCTCTTCGATCCCATCCTGTTGGGGGCTGCAAGGCACAGCAGCCCCCGATGGGAGAGGGAGGGACGCTCCCTCCCGGTTAACCCTTCCATACTGCGGTCCGTGCGGACCGCGTGCTAGAAAGGGTTAAGCGGCTGGCATCTGCAGCACAGATGCCAGCCGTTTCTATCAGAGTGTCAGCAATGTGCTGACACTCTGATAGATTCCACTAGACACCAGGAAACATTACAGGGGAGGCGGGCGGGGATCGCAATCGCGATCCGCCCGCCGCACCGCCCGCCTCCCGCCCGCCTCGCGCCGCCGCAACCACCCCCTGCACCCCGCAGCCACAGTATGATTGGGGGCTGCAGGGGGTTAAAAACTATTTGGGGACATGACTCTCTGAGTCCCGCGGTCATAGACCGCGGGGATCAGAGATCTAATGAGCGCTGCAAACCGCAGGTCTGAATTGACCTGCGGTTTGCAGCGATCGCCCATATGGGGGGGTCACAGGACCCCCCTGGGCATTGTAACAAGGTACCTGCTGAATGATTTCAGCAGGTACCTTGTTCCGATCACTGCCAGCTGAGCAGCAGTGATCGGAACAACTCATGACGTACCGGTACGTCATGTGTCCTTAAGGACTCGGGAAACATGCCGTACCGGTACGTCATGTGTCCCAAAGGGGTTAAAGGCACTCGTGAATGCTTTCGTGTTCAATTATTGGGTGAATGTCATGACTCCATGCTCTGTGGTCATCCAGGTATTGCTGCCACTAAGGAATTGCTGCTGTGGTCTTTCTGGTGGCCCACTTTGTCTAAAGATGTACGGTCTTATGTTTTAGCTTGCGATGTTTGTGCCCGGTCTAAGACCCCAAGAACCCATCCCGCTGGTGAACTACAACCACTACCCATTCCTGTAAGCCATGGTCTCACATCTCCATGGATTCTGAAGGGAAGTCAGTGATGTGGGTAGTGGTTGACCGTTTGTGCAAGATGGTGCACTTTGTTCCTTTAAGTAAGCTCCCTGATGCAAAGACCTTAGCATCCTTGTTCATTGAACATGTGGTACGTCTGCATGGTGTCCCTGAGAATATCATCTCTGTAAGAGGCGTTCAGTTTGTTTCTAGCTTTTGGAGGACTTTTTGTAGAAGATGCGACATCTCTTTGTCCTTTTCATCTGCTTTCCATCCACAGACCAATGGGCAGACAGAACGGTTAAATCAGGCAGTGGAGCTTTTTCTAAGGTGCTGTGTATCGCATAATCAACTCCTATGGGTGAGATACCTCTCGTTGGCAGAATTCGCCATCAACAATCGGGTTAATTTTTCCACCGGGGTGTCTCCTTTTTTTTGTAACAGTGGTTTACATTCTCACTTTAGTTCTAATCCCTCTGTATCCTCACTCAACCTGCAGGCAGATTCTTTTACCTCTAGACTGTGCAACCTGGAAAAGGCCCAGGAAACCCAGTGTAAACATGCCAATAAGAGACGTTCCAAGGGGGTAAATTTTGTACTCAGCGATAAGGTGTGGTTGTCGACTAAAAATCTTGCTTTGAAACAATGTTCTAAGAAATTCTCGCCGCGTTTAATTGGATCATACAATATTATTGAGCTTATTAACCCAGTAACTTTTAGACTTAAGCTACCCGACTCCCTTCGTATACATGATGTGTTCCATCATATACTACCATATACTTAAGAAATATGTGTCACCAGTGGTTCCGGTTAAAAAACCGCCTCCACCTGTGGAGGTTGAGGGTCAGGAGGAATTCATTATTTCTAAAATAATAGATGTCAGAAAGATTAGAAATTCCTTTCAATACCTGGTCTACTGCAAAGGTTTTGGACCTGAGGATACCTATGTCTAGGATGCATGCTTCCAGGTTAATTACTAAATTGCACCAATAACACCCTGAGAAACCTCGTCCACAAGTACCTCATAAAAGGGGGGGTACTGTAACGTGGTGCCAAAGGCGCACTTGGTCTCCCATCAGCCGCAGACCTGCTGCTTAGCTTCAGGAGCGAGGACCTGTGTTTGGCCTCATTCCCAGGGCTCCCTGCTCCTAGGTCTGCCTTGAGCGCCGAGCTGATCACTTGGTGCTCGACTTGTCGGTCATGTGTCGCTGGCCATGTCACATGACCCTTAATCCCAACTATAAATTCAGGCGGCGTGCTGGCTACAGGTTGCCTGTGATTTTCATCCTATAGGCTGTGTACTTTATTGCCTCTGGAATTGAACCTCGATCCGCCTCTTGACATCTCTTCTGCCTGCTCCCTGTACCTTGACGCTACCTCTCGGATTTTGACCTTGGTTTGTTTACGGGTTTGTCTTTCCTTCTTCCTTGTTTTGACTTGACCTCATGGACTGACCTCGGCTAGTTGACCCACCTCGCCTTACATTTTTGTTCTACCTCTTGTCCGCTTATTGTAACTTCCTTGTGGCTGTCCTCTTCCCTGCTGTCTCTTTCTCTCTGCTTGCACTTAGTAGGTTAGGGACCGTCGCCCAGTTGCGCTCAGTCACCTAGGGCGGGTGGTGCAAGTAGGCAGGGACAGGGGACAGGGTGGCAGCATAGGGGGTGCACCTCCATTCTATCTTGATACCCGTTACTCTACCCCTGACAGCATGTCTGATTAAATTGAATAAAACCTTGGAGAGGGCTGAAACTCCTTTTCATCGGTTGGTGCCAATTTTGTCAAGAAAAAAGATTAATTACCCTGTAATACTGTAAATAAAACTTCCGAGGAGTTTACAGTCTTATCTAGATTCATAAAGGAGATGAGTGGAAGACTGCCTTTACCAACCGAGAGAGTCACTATGAATTTCTCGTCCAGGCCCTTTGGTCTCAGTAATGCTCCTGCAGTGTTTCAAGAATTGGTCTGTGATGTTTTTCATGATCTCTTACAAACCTGCATAGTGGTCTATTTTGATGACATTATGATCTTCTCATCTGACCTGACTTCACCAAGGAGACATGAACGCATGCTTTTCCAGTGCTTCAAAGAAAACCGACTTTATGCTAAATCTTAAACATGCATGTTTAAAAAGAGAGAAAGAAGATATAGGGGCTCACCCCCTGTGCTATAGATGAGGTGCTCTTGTCAAGTTGGCTCACCCTGTCAATATAATAGGTATATAGAATTATATTTGAGACAGGCACTCTGCATTTGAGACCATCCAGAGAATATGTTTCCTTGAATTACCATTTAATATTGTACATCTTTATCCAAAGTAAATATACACATTTAGGCCTCATGCACACGGCCGTGTGCGGACCGTGGTATCCCGACCTGGAATCCAGCTGACAGCAGGAGAGCACGGCATCATTGATTGCTATGACGCCGTGCGCTTCATGCCACCGCTGGACTACAGTAATACACTCGTACGGGTGTATTACTGTAGTGCAGCGGCAGCATGAAGCGCACGGCATCATAGCAACCAATGGCGCCGTGCTCTCCTGTTGTCAGCTGGATTCCAGGTCGGTCCGCGCACGGCCGTGTTCTACGGCCCTGTGCATGAGGCCTTAAACAAAAAATAAAAAATAATAATAATAATAAAGAACGCTAAAAAATTAAAACAAGCAGCATAAAGTGGCAATGTCAGGAAAAGTGCATGTATGATAGATCTGGTACCAGTGTTGCTATTGGATATATAGTATTAAATAGTGTCTATCATCAATACAATCATCAAAGCATTGCCACATTAAGTACCATACTTGAATAATAGCCTTATAAGATTAGTTACACTAATAACACATTTGGTTATAAGCACGCAGTTCTCTATACAGGTACTCTCTCTTTCAAATATAGTGACACATTTATATGTGCTAGTACTGGATCTATTATGTCCACAGGAGGTAGTTATTCCCTTCAAAAACGTTAGATGTCCGTAATGACTGTGTATTAGTTAGCCAGCCACATTGGTAATATTATGTCCATTAAAGATGGTTATTTTCTTCAGAACAAGTTAGATGTTAATGGTGGCTATAAATTAGTTGATTTAACTTATTGAGTAGCAGATATTGTTATTGTATGTCACTGGGTAAGTATTGTGTCCATTATATCAGCAGTTCATTGAGTCACTAAAAAGATCAACCAAATACTTATAGAATATTGGAAAAGAGAATTGGAAAGAAAAATACTCTTAGAACAGGAATATCAATTTATATTAAGTACACAACAAAGATTACCTGTATTTTATTGTATATCTAAAATACCTAAAAACCAAAAAGACCCACCAGGACGACCAATTATTTCTGGTATTGGATCTTTAACATCCAACTTATCTCAATATATATATATAAGATACTTCAACCAGTAGTCAAAAATATAAGGGCGTATATAAAAGATACAACACAAATTATACAGATTGTTGAAAATTTGAAATATGAACCCCATTGGCTTATCGGCACACTAGATGTAAACTCACTTTACACCATAATAGACCATGACCAAGGGATAGCAGCCATGAGGAAACAACTAGAAATGAGTGGCCGATTCCATGTAGAGCAAAAAAACTACTTGGCAGAAGGAGTACAGTATATATTAACTCACAATTATTTTTATTTTGAGTCAGACTACTTTCTTCAAGTGAGAGGAACTGCCATGAGTACCAGGTTTGCCCCCAGTTACTCTAATTTATTTATGGTGCAATGGGAACATCAACATATTACTCCCAGACTGGGGACAGACCTGGCCCTATGGTATAGATACATCGACAACATTACCTTTATTTGGCAGAAAAAGGAAATGGAACTCCAGATATTTCTGGAATAAATTAATAAAAACTCATTGAACCTACACTTTTCATCAAATATAAGTAAGTCCCAAATAGAGTTTTTGGACTTGCAAATTACGGTAGACAAAGATAGATTGATTTGTACTACGTACCACAAACCAGTGACAAAAAATAGCCATATTTTATATTCGAGCTGTCATCTACTAAGAAGGCTTCTTAACATACTGATGGGACAGTTTAGATGTATAAAACATAACTGCCAAATAACCAAAAAATGAGCAATTTGAAAAAGAAGCAGGAAATAATGAAAGAACAATTTAACAAAAGAGTATCCGCTAAATGTCGTTGATGCATCTTTATCTAAGGTGAGGGAACTAGATAGACAATCCTTTTTTGCAACAGCGACCAATGATACAGACAATAATCAAGAAGAAGAAATATACGTATCATTTTACCATTTAATTCACAATATAAGAAAACAGAACAAATTATAAACTGACACTGGCATTATATCTTGAAGGATAAACTCATAGGCCCTCTAGTTACCAATACTCCCCAAATCATTTATACGAAGGCTCCAAATTTAGGCCTGAAAGTAGCACCATCTATTAAATTAAATAAAAAGAGAGAATATGCTATACATAAATGGTTAATTTTTTTTTAATGCATAGATGTTTATTGATTTTTCAATAAAATGAAGATAACAGTACATAGCGGACTTAATGGTGTACAGGTTAGATACAGTAGAGTGGACGCAGCCACTGCAGTAAGATTAAGTCAACAATATACAGCAACACCAACATGGGCGTGGTCAGCCACAACACGGGTCAGAACTCCATGGTACCCGCACGGGCACTACCAACATGGAACTTCAACTCCGGACACTTTTCTGAAGTAATAGAGTCCGCTGGTACAGAAAGAAGGAGAGAAGGAAAAACAAACAGAAAACCTGAAAAACTACTGTTAGGAACAGTGCAAGTACGACATGCCAAAGTTAAAAGACAGTTATTACTCTACCTATGTAAATATATAGAATCTAAAGCCGTTTAAATAGGTAAGGGGAATTTAGCTAGCCAATGTGCCCAAGAGATATGAAAGGAAGATAACCTATTATCTATTTGTGCCATCATCCTTTCATAAATTGCGTGGGTGGAAACTCTATCAATAACCTCTACCACCCCTGGGGGCAAAGGCGACTTCCAGTGCTTCGCAATCATGAGTCTGGCAACTAAAAGAACATGGCAGACTACAATTCTATAAGGGCGACTAATAAGATTAATTTCCATAGATAGGAGGGCTAATCCTGGGGACAACGTCAAGTCAGCGTCACAGATAGACCTGAGAAGCGACTCAACCTCTCTCCAAAAAGATCCAATTACTTGGCAATTCCAAAATATATGGATAAGATTCTCGGGGACCAATTACAGCGCCAGCATTTATTTTCCACGTTGGGGAAAAAACTAGAAAGTTTGGCGGGCGTGAAATACCATCTAGTCAGAAGCTTATGATAGCATTCCAATAAAGTTGCACTTTTGGAAGCAGCTAGAGTAGTACGAATAGCTTCCTGCCATTGTTCAGGGGTAAACGATTTACGGATATCCCCCTCCCAATTAATCAAATGGATTCACTTGGTGAGAGTCAGATCCCCCATGACAGTTCTAAAAATCACATTAGTAGGGATACAGGAGGGAGCAGGAGTAGAAAATAAATGGGTGTGGAAAGCGGTTGGGATAGAAACCTCCAAATTACGGAGTCTTTTCGGGAGGTGGGAGATCCTAAGGTATTCATACAGCCACCTGGAGGGTAATCTTAGGGTAGTTTGCAAGGCACCGAAAGACCTCAACGAATCCCCCACAAAGAAATCCTTCAGATTCTGTATACCCTGTCCTCTCCGAAAGGCTGTCGAGACACCAGGTAGATAATACTGCAAAATCTCTAGAGGAGCAGACACAACCGACCTAGGGACCACTGTCTTGGTGCGTAACAATATACTCTTCCAGACCAGAACCAAAAGCCTTTAACGGTAGGGCCGTGGGTAGGGGAAAGGAGGGGTCAATAGCGTGCACCAAAAGCAACTGCTGCAAAGAATTCCCCCTATTGAGATCTTGTTCTATAAGTGGCCAGCTCAGGGTGGAATTTGGAACACACCAATATTTAAGTTGCTGAAAGATGATTGTTTCATAGTAATAAAAATAGAAAATATTCTGCAAGGAGGGTCTTGGTTTGTTCTAGATACTAGATGTTTCAGTAAGTATACGTTATTCCTCCAAGCCCTGTGGGTGCAAGAGGCCGGAGATAAAGAGAGTGTACAAAACACTGGGGCATGATCAGACCACGAAGAGACCCCCACAGTAGAAGAGCGTATACTTGTTAGCAGAGCTCTGTCCGACAGGAGAAGATCTATACGTAAAAATGATCTATGCCTAGGGGAATAGAATGAAAATTCTTTGGAATTCGCATTCAAGCATCTAAAGGTATCATATAGACCGTTAGTTACCAACCAACGGTTCAAGGTTGGAGATCGAGTCCTAGTGGCGCTAGAGGAGTCTATGTTCCCATCTGGGACTATGTTGAAATCTCCGCATATTAATAACCTTCCCTTTTGTATTTTCCGTGCTTTTTCCAAAACTTTGTTCAAAAATCTAATAGGTGACTTATTTGGCGCATACACGTTCACCAACGTTATGGCAGTGGAACTCACCATAGCAACCATAATGATAAATCGACCTCCCTCATCTATGATCACCTGATCTATTGAGAGACTCTTGGCCTTGGCATTAAGAGACATAATCTTAACCAACATCACATGAGCACATCACATGAGCGTACATTAAAGGCTATATATCGTAGGCTAGATTCTAAGTAGACACATATCCCCTCGCAAATAAGAGACAATAAAACAGTAGTACATGGCATGGTAGAACAGTAAGAAACAGAACAAATACAGTGAAGACTCCAGGAAGTCACAACTGGAGAAGTAACCGGGTAAAAGAGCATTAAACAAACAGGGATCACTAAGAAGATGATCCGTAATAGCATTAAGGGGATAGACAGTTCGGCCCATCCATCTCACCCCTCAAACAAGCTCTTCACTAGAGAAGCTGAAAACAATGAATGTCAGTCACCCACTGTGGTCCAATCCTTCGGTACCTGGGTAGGCTTTTTCTTGGCAGGCAGGTCAAGGAGAGAGGATTGCAAGGCATTCCAGGAGCGTAATAGGGCCTCTCCGTCTTCCATATTTTTCACCAAGAAGGCCTTGCCATCTTTGTGGACCAGCAGTTTTAAGGGGAAGCCCCATCTGTATGGGATCTTTAGGTCCCTGAGGATGCTGGTAACTGGGGACAATCTCCTCCTGGCTTGAAGCGTAGCTTGCGACAAGTCCGAAAAGACTTGAATATCTTGGTAAGGATGAGGGAGACCTTTATTCCTCCTTGTAGCAGCCACTAGCTGATCCTTGGCGTGATAAAAATTTATCCTAGCAATCACGTCGTGCGGAAGGGAAATCGGGATGTGTTTTGGCTTAGGCAGCCGATGGGCCCGATCAATAAGAAAATATTGTGGATCCATATCTGGAAGGGCCGTTTTCATTATGTCCTGTAAGTATTGGACAAGATCTGAGGAAGGGACTGAATCAGAGATGCCCCTAAACTTGAGGTTGTTACGGCGGTTCCTGTCTTCTATATCCGCCATCTTAGCTTTAAGTGCCATGACTTCATCTTCCAGGGAGTAATGGGCACCTATCAGTTCATTATGGGAGTTAGTAATCTCCCCCATTTTGCTTTCTATGTGATCAACTCAAGCCCCTATGTCATCTAACGAGCTGGTGATGGTGGACGCCACTTGGCGCAACTGCGTAGTGATAGACCTGTGCAGGGCCGACATCATGGCCTTGATGTTATTAACCGACGGTGCTTGGTCGGAGCCGGAGAAGCCCAGTAAAGGATCATCCACTTCCTCAGGATCCAGAGGCAAGGATGTTATCACCGTATTGCTCGGCTGATCAGATGGGCGAGCGGGGTCAGAGTGCGGCGTGGGAATTTTGTCACTCACCGCATGGACATGCACCATCTTGCCTCCACGTTGTGGCTGGGCCCCATCTCTGTAATCACAGTTAGCCTCCTCTGGCGAAGAGGGGAGAGATCCACCCGGAGGTCTGTTTTCTCCAAGGGCAATTGACGCTCTCGGGGACTGCGAGGAAGGTAAGGCTGGCTCCCCTGAAGTGCCTCTGTCGGGTCTGTCGAGGTGCCTGTGAACCGCTCCCGCTCTGGGCACTGATGTAAATCTCGACAATGGCGGGCCACGCTCTTGCGACGAGAAGAAGTCGGTGAGGCGCCGGAGCCCCGGTCTCGTGGCCCGTTTCCGAGTCATCATAGTCCTTTCACTAGTATAGTTAGCTGGTTTTCGAGAAATCAGCCTCTCTAGATTCTCTAATGAGTCGCTTGAAAGGGATATGAGACGGGAGCTCTTTCACTAAGCCACCATCTCCGCCGAGCAGCAGGCCACGCCCCTCATAAATGGTTCAATTTTAAGGGTTTCTACTGATGTGAAAAATGTAGTAACTGCAAAAGTTTGACATTTCCAAAAAAGACAGAAAAAGCGAGCTCTACACAAAATTTCTTTATATATGAAATTAGGGAATGTCATTTATATCATACAATGTCCATGTGGAAAACAGTATATAGGGAGGACCTAGAGAACACTTAAAAAAGGGATAGCAGAACATATAATGAATATAAAAAATGGATACGAGAAACACTCCCTATTAAAATACTTCAGACAATTCCAAAATCAAGCTCTCTTTTGCAGCTTTAGAGAAAGTAGAAAAACACTGGAAAGGGGGAGATCATATCACCAGAATGTCACCTCTAGAAGGACTTTTGACACTCTTACCAGGAGGAATCAATGCTGAATTATAGCTTTTTGTCTTCCTGTAGAAATCAGGGCGGAGTCAGGCTGTGTTACCAGCACTCCGATCTCCCCTTGGCAGAAGGCCCCCATCCTATTCGTCCAATCATAAGATCTTCAAACTGTTAGAACAGAAAATATATATGAGAACAAAATAAAAACAAATAAAAATAGAAATAAGACACATAAGAGTATACAGTTGTGGCCAAAAGTTTTGAGAATTACATAAATATTGGAAATTGGAAAAGTTGCTGCTTAAGTTTTTATAATAGCAATTTGCATATACTCCAGAATGTTATGAAGAGTGATCAGATGAATTGCATAGTCCTTCTTTGCCATGAAAATTAACTTAATCCCCAAAAAACCTTTCCACTGCATTTCATTGCTGTCATTAAAGGACCTGCTGAAATCATTTCAGTAATCATCTTGTTAACTCAGGTGAGAATGTTGACGAGCACAAGGCTGGAGATCATTATGTTAGGCTGATTGGGTTAAAATGGCAGACTTGACATGTTAAAAGGAGGGTGATGCTTGAAATCATTGTTCTTCCATTGTTAACCATGGTGACCTGCAAAGAAACGTGTGCAGCCATCATTGCGTTGCATAAAAATGGCTTCACAGGCAAGGATATTGTGGCTACTAAGATTGCACCTCAATCAACAATTTATAGGATCATCAAGAACTTTAAGGAAAGAGGTTCAATTCTTGTTAAGAAGGCTTCAGGGCGTCCAAGAAAGTCCAGCAAGCGCCAGGATCATCTCCTAAAGAGGATTTAGCTGCGGGATCAGAGAGTCACCAGTGCAGAGCTTGCTCAGGAATGGCAGCAGGCAGGTGTAAGCGCATCTGCATGCACAGTGAGGCAAAGACTTTTGGAAGATGGCCTGGTGTCAAGAAAGGCAGCAAAGAAGCCACTTCTCTCCAAAAAAAAACATCAGTGACAGATTGATCTTCTGCAGAAAGTATGGTGAATGGACTGCTGAGGACTGGGGCAAAGTCATATTCTCAGATGAAGCCTCTTTCCGATTGTTTGGGGCATCTGGAAAAAGGCTTGTCCAGAGAAGAAAAGGTGAGCGCTACCATCAGTCCTGTGTCATTCCAACAGTAAAGCATCCTAAGACCATTCATGTGTGGGGTTGCTTCTCATCCAAGGGAGTGGGCTCACTCACAATTTTGCCCAAAAACACAGCCATGAACAAAGAATGGTACCAAAACACCCTCCAACAGCAACTTCTTACAACAATCCAACAACAGTTTGGTGAAGAACAATGCATTTTCCAGCACGATGGAGCACCGTGCCATAAGGCAAAAGTGATAACTAAGTTGCTAGGGGACCAAAACGTTGACATTTTGGGTCCATGGCCTGGAAACTCCCCAGATCTTAATCCCATTGAGAACTTGTGGTCAATCCTCAAGAGGCGGGTGGACAAACAAAAACCCACTAATTCTGACAAACTCCAAGAAGTGATTATGAAAGAATGGGTTGCTATCAGTCAGGAATTGGCCCAGAAGTTGATTGAGAGCATGCCCAGTCGAATTGCAGAGGTCCTGAAAAAGAAGGGCCAACACTGCAAATACTGACTCTTTGCATAAATGTCATGTAATTGTCGATAAAAGCCTTTGAAACGTATAAAGTGCATGTAATTATATTTCACTACATCACAGAAACAACTGAAAGAAAGATCTAAAAGCAGTTTAGCAGCAAACTGTGTGAAAACTAATATTTGTGTCATTCTCAAAACTTTTGGCCACGACTGTATATTATAAAGACAGTATGTAAATCCATTAAAAATCTAAATACCTTTTATTTTTGGGATTATTTCTCTTGACTGTCTATATATATTTTTAATACATAATATATATTGGATTTTGGTGTCTATACAAACACATTATCAAAACATAAGTATGGGTAACTCTAATTAAGAACGAACAGCAACTGTTCACAAAAAACACTTTAATTCACAAAAAAACGCAACAGAAAAGCAACTGCATTTTTTTTGGCGATTGTTGCAGCATAGTATGAATGAAGAAGGAGAAATTTGTAACATTTGGTTTTGTAATATATATACCTGTAAACTTTAAGACCCACTTCTAATATGCATAGATATATGTAAAATATTGCTTTATCAAAAAACAAGGGAATTGCTTCAACGATTACCTAGTCCTCCTCCAACAATCCCCCAACAAGCTACAGGACTGAGAAACCTGAAGTCTGTGCATTGGAACACGTGGGACGCTGAGCATCAACCCACCAAGTCACATGGGGCGCTAGGTGCCGTCCTCGGGGATCGCGGAGAATGCGGCCGGGAGTAAAGGTAATGCAATCTGGGCTGACCATAGGAAGGAGGAAACACACAGCACGGTACCGACCGCCACGTGGGATGCCACGATACAGCGGTTGCTACCAATGGTTATATAATACTGTTTAAAGAGACACAGTACCTCCATTATTATGACTCTATGAACTGCAGATATAATTGACACAATACTTACCCAGTGACATCCAATAACAAAATCTGTTACTCAATGAGTTAAACCAACTAATCTATAACCACCATTAACATCTAACTTGTTCTAAAGAAAATAACCATCTTTAATGGACATAATATTAACCAATGTGGCTAAGGGTACTTTCACACTTGCATTGGTGCGGATCTGTCTGTTTATTGGCACAGACGGATCCGCACCTATAATGCAAACGTTTGTATCCGTTCAGAACGGATCCGTTTGCATTGGTTAAAAGAAAACTGACAAAGTCCAAAACGGATCCGTTTTGAATTACATTGAAAGTCAATGGGGAACAGATCCGTTTTCAAATGCACCATATTGTGTCATTGAAAACGGATTCATCCCCATTGACTTACATTGTAATTCAAAACGGATCCATTAGGCTCCGCCTCTTCAGACGGATACCAAAATGTTGCAAGCTGCGTTCTGGTGTCCGCCTCCAAAACAGAATAGAAGCAGAACGGAGCCTAACTGATGCATTCTGAACGGATCCTTATCCATTCATAATGCATTGGGGCTTAACTGATCCTTTTTGGACCGTTTGTGAGAGCCCTGAAACGGATCTCACAAACGGAATCCAAAACGCTAGTGTGAAAGTACCCTAACTAATCCACAGTCATTACGGACATCTAATGCTTTTGAAGGTGATAACTACCTCTACTAGGAGGCAAACCTCCTGTGGACATATTAGATCCAGTACTAGCACATATAAATGTGTCACTATATTTAAAAGAGAGAGTACCTGTATAGAGAACTGCGTGGTTATAACCAAATGTGTTATTAGTGTAACTAATCTTATAAGGCTATTACTCAAGTATGGTACTTAATGTGGCAATGCTTTGATGATTGTATTGATGATAGACACTATTTAATACTATATGCAATAGCAACACTGGTACCAGATAAATCATACATGTACTTTTCCCGACATTGCCACTGCTTGTTTTTAATTTTTATTTTTTTAGCGTTGTTGATTATTATTATTATTATTTTAATTTTTTGTTTAGATGTGTATATTTACTTTGGATAAAGAAGTACAATATTAAATGGTGATTCAAGGAAACTTATTCTCTGGATGGTCTCAAATGCAGAGTGCCTGTCCCAAATATAATTCCATGTTTAAAAAGATTTCTCTACCATACCTGGGCTACATCATCTAAAACTGTGGACTAGAGATGGCTCCTGAGAAGGTGCCTGCTGTGCTGGACTGGCCTTGCTTTGCCTTACTGGTTTTCATCCAGCAGTTCCTGGGCTTTGCCAATTATTACAGGGGATTCAATCATCACTTCTCCATTTTGATCTCCACTATTTCTGCCCTTATCCAAAAGGGGTGAATGCTAAGCTATGGTCTCGTGAGGACATATCAGCTTTCCAGTTACTTAAGCAAGCCTTCTTTTCTGTGTCAACTCTTCATCGTTCCAGATGTGTCCAAGCAGTTTTTCCTGGAGGAGGACACATTCTCCATGGGAGCTGAAACCGCTCTTACTCAGAAGGGTACCTCGGGCAAGATCTACTCCTGTGATTTCTTCTTTAAGGCCTTCTCCACACAAAAATTAAATTATTCCATTGGTGACGGGGATAGGTCGCAATGAAGTTGGCCTTTAAAGTGTGATGTCATCTGCTGGAGGGTGCTTGTCAGCACCACAAAACATAAACCAAACAAGATAAACTCCTGCCTGTCTGGGCTCTAACTAATACACATTAAATTCTAGCTCCCTTATTGAGCAAAGGTCACACACAGAGAATCCAGCATCTCTAGCCAGCAAGACAGCCAGCTTCCTAGACTTTTCCAGGCATAACTCTCTCAGACTGACAGCCTAGGATGTGCTTTTATTTCCCCCTAACAATCCCAGCTGGCTACACCTGGGGATGCCTCATGCTAGGGGAAAACCTGCCCTGGAACGGGGGTGGACTGGGGAGTTCCCACTACCAAACCTACCTTCCCAGTCCAAATAAAATCCAGCCCTTGAACTTTTAACAAAACTGTCTCAGCAACCTACACCTTGCTGAAACCACTTTAGCTTTCTAGATTTTACTCACCTCACCCAGTTGAGGAACCTGGGTCAGATATACACCCCTTCCAGGACTTTTTCATACACTTTACCAAAGTACCTACAGTCAGCTTAATGTCTCAATCCTTGTAAATTTCTGTGGTTACTGTTCTTTGCATGCTTCAATATAATCCTGCAATTCTGTCTGGCTGACAAGAATACCAAAGTGGATGCTCTCTTCTGTTCTTTTGATCCTGTTGGTTGAGGATCCTCAGCACATCATTAATCCTTCCCGCATTATTTCTGTTGCTTCAATTCAGATGAGGACAACCCCAGCTGGCAAAACATTTGTCCCAGTTTCTAAGAGAAAAAGGGGCCTGGTCTGGTGACATTTCTCCAAAGTTCCTGGTCATTCAGGCTTTCGCAAGACAGTAAATCAGATTAACCAATATTACTAGTCACCCACAGTGTCTAAAGATGTTTGAGACTTTTGTAGCTGCCTGTCCTACTTATGCCAAGGACAAATCTTCATATCAAAACCCGCTAGTCTTCTACACCGCTTGCACTGATGTTCTATGGCAGCATATTGCCATGTATTTTATAACCAACCTGCCCTCTTCCCCTGAGTGCATGATAATCTGGGTGGTGGCTGATCAATTCATGAAGATGATTAATTTCATTCTTCTGCCTGTTCTCCCTTCTGCCAGTCAACTGGCCAAGTTGTTTGTGGAACACATTTTCCAGTGTGGGGATTTGCTCCGGTAGACAGGCTTGCGGACGCAATACAGAGGCAAGTACACAGTTCTTTGAAGCAAGCAGTAGTGTTTTATTCACACTTGCGGACTCTCACTCCCAGCACTCAGAGCTTCCACAGCGTCACTGGCAGACGGGGGATAATCCACACAGCTGACAGTGCTTGGCTGGGCTTTATACAAGCCTTCTAAACCCGGCCTGGAACGTGGGGAGCAACCACCCACCCAACACTTTAGTTGCTCCCAGTAAGAGCCGGCCCGGATCGGCTTTGCAGCCATGCTAAAATACCAACGTGTCAAGCAGCACTATCTGCTGCAGACATACAAACCAGGCTCTTATCTCACCAAGGCCAGGAACCTCGGTGACACGTACCTTCCGTCAATGACGGACCCTTGCGCTCTCTTACACCCCCCCCCCCTTTGTTCAACCCTGAGGGGGTGAACACACATGAGGCAGTGGACGCGAGACAGGGCATCCGCATTCCCCTGCAAGCGGCCTGCCCTGTGTTCCACTGAGAACTTAAAGTTCTGCAGGGACAGGAACCATCTAGTGACCTGAGCATTCCTCTCCTTGGCCTGGTTCATCCACTTGAGAGGGGAATGGTCAGTCACCAGACGGAACTTCCTCCCTAACAAGTAATATCGGAGAGACTCGAGTGCCCACTTGATAGCCAGGCACTCCCTCTCCACTATGCTGTACTTGGTCTCGGCTGGGTTGAGCTTACGACTCAGGAAGACAACGGGATGTTCCTCCCCATTGACTTCCTGAGACAGTACAGCACCGAGACCCACCTCCGAGGCATCCATCTGTACTATAAACTACCGGTTGAAGTCGGGCGTCACCAAAACCGGGGACCCACACAGGGCCGACTTCAACGCAGAGAAAGCCTCTTCTGCCTGCTCACTCCAGTGGACCTTTCCGGACTTTCGTCCCTTCAACAGGTTTGTCAACGGCGCTGCTATCGTGGCAAAGTGGGGCACAAACCTCATATAATATCCTACAATTCCCAGGAACGACTTCACCTGTCTGGTGGTGACAGGTCGGGGCCAATTACATATTGCTTCTATTTTGTTTACTTGAGGTTTTATAACTCCCCGCCGAATGACATATCCCAGGTATTTAGTCTCCGCTACCCCAATTGCGCACTTCTTTGGATTAGCGGTTAGTCCAGCTTTTCTAAGGGCATCCACTACCGCCTGCACTTTGGGTAAATGACTTTCCCAATCGGTACTGTGGATGATGACATCATCTAAGTAGGCCGAGGCGTACCGACGATGAGGTCACAGCACAATGTCCATTAACCTTTGGAAAGTGGCGGGGGCGCCATGCAGGCCAAAGGGTAATACCTTATAGTGATACAGGCCTTGCGGGGTAACAAAAGCAGTTTTTTCCCTTGGCCGACTTCGTTAAGGGTACCTGCCAGTACCCTTTAGTGAGGTCTAGTACAGAAAAATATCGGGCTTGGCCTAACTTCTCAATAAGCTTGTCTACCCGGGGCATGGGATATGCATCAAACTTAGAGACTTCATTTAGCTTGCGAAAATCGTTGCAGAACCGCAACGTCCCATCTGGCTTTTAACATATTTTTTAAAGTTTGGTTAAACCTTTCGACGAGACCATCCGCTTGCGGATGGTAAACGGACGTCCGTAACTGTTTTATACGCAACAATTTACGTAGTTCCCTAATAACCTTGGACATAAAAGGGGTCCCTTGGTCTGTCAGAACCTCCTTAGGCAGGCCCACCGGGGAAAACATTTCCATTAACTCCTTAGCTATGAGCTTAGCTGATGTATGTCGCAGGGGCACCGCCTCCGGATACCGAGTGGCGTAATCGAGAATGACCAGAATGTGTTGGTGGCCCCTAGCAGACTTCGGTATGGGCCCTATTAGATCCATAGCGATTCGCTCGAACGGGACCTCAATGATTGGAAGAGGTACCAGAGGACTACGGAAATGTGGCTGGGGGCTATTTACCTGACAGGTTGGACAGGACTTACAATAATTTTCTACCTCCTTGAACACACTGGGCCAATAAAACCACTGCAGTATGCGGTACTGGGTTTTCTGCCACCCCAAGTGTCCCCCAAGAACATGTTGGTGGGCAAGCTCCATAACAAGCTTGTGATACGCTGTGGGCACCAACAACTGTTCAATAAGCTCACCCCGGATTTAGTTCACCCAATACATTTCCTGGTGAACAACAAAACGGGGAAACATTAACTCAGCCCCAGGCTTTTGGGGTTTGCCATCAATTATCACAACATTCTCCCAGGCCCTGGTTAGGGTTTGGTCCCGGTGTTGCGCGGTCCCAAAATTTTCTCTGGAGACGTTGAGGTCTGCCAATTCAGGTCCCGGTGGCAAGCCCTCCACGTCTCCCACCATTACACTCAGTGGGGTTGTCTCCCCCTCTATCACAGAACTAGTAGTCACCCCTACCGCTGGTGCCCCTGCCTCGGGGTCCTTGCGTTCGGGACCCGGACATTTTTCTTCCCCACAGGTAGGCAACCCATTCCTCCACAAAGTCCAGAACAGGGGAAAGTCCCTCCCCAATATTGCGGCATAAGGGAGCCGTCTTCCCACTCCCATGACATGTGGTACCTCTTTCCCACCCACCGCCAGGGTAACCTTAGTGGTGGGATACTCCCGGCGATCCCCATGTATACAGACAATGGTAAGGGTTCGCCTTTCTGGGAGTTTTTTCGTTACCAATGACTCATGAGTAACGACCAGAGTTACAAGGCTTCCAGAGTCCAGCAGGGCCTGCACGGAGTGTCCATTAACCATGATGTCACACACCGGAGGGGTGTCCGCGGCCAGCAGGGGGTCAGCTATATACACTGGTTGGGCAAAAAGAGAGGAGCGGCGAGAGAACCCGCAGTCCATGGGTTCGGATGCCCTAGGGCAGTTGGCTGCCACATGTCCCCAGTCCTGACAATGCCAACATCTGACCCCCGCAGCCTCTCTCCTCCCCAGGGTATTCTTCCCACGGACTGGAGATCCACTCCCCTCCTTAAGAGGTTGGATCCCTTTTCCAGGATCCCGGGTCAGCAACTGGAGCTGACGTGACTTCGGTAGTACCGCTGAGTCCCACAACAAATCCTGAGTGGCCATATACATCTCAACCAGGCTAACCAGTTGTTCCAGGTTGCCTGGATCGCCTTGTCCCACCCAGCGCTGTATGGCTCTCGGGAGGGTACGCACGAACCTGTCGACCACGACCCTTTCAACCATCTGAGAAGGGCTCAACAGTTCAGGCTGGAGCCATTTTTTTACTAGGTGAAGTAAGTCATAGGCTTGTGACCGGACGGGTCGGGACTCGGAAAACACCCACTGACACACTCTGTGCACTCGCGCATAGGTGTTTACCCCCAACCTGGCCAATACCTCACCTTTTAGCCTCTCATAGTCCTTTGCCTCCTCACGGCTGAGGTCAAAATAGGCCTTTTGTGCGTCCCCCACCAGAATAGGCGCCACCACCTCAGCCCATTGCTCCAATGGCAGCCTCTCTTGCTCCGCGGTTCTTTCGAACACTGTGAGGAATGCCTCTATATCGTCTTCCTGACCCATTTTCCTCAGGGCGGATCGGACTTTGTCCCTGGCGGTAGACACAGTCAGGGCCGTCGCGGTTGCAACTCCTTGCTGGGACGTTCGCACTGACTTGCTGGGACGTTCGTCTGCTGCTGTGCACACATAGCCTCCTCATGTCTTTTTTGCTGTAGCTCATTAGCCTGTTGCTGCTGTAGATTACTCTGAATCAGGTGCTTAATGGCCTCCTCCATCTTGTCAGGAACCATAAAACTTGCAGGCCTGATATATGACATGCAGTCCAACACAGCAAAAACAAAAATTTGCAGCGTTCACGCCAGCCTCACTGTGCATGCCCGCATCCTCCACCAAATGTGCTCCGGTAGACAGGCTTGCGGACGCAGTACAGAGGCAAGTACACAGTTCTTTGAAGCAAGCAGTAGTGTTTTATTCACACTTAGGAAAAACAAAGTCTTGGTGCTTGTTCACACATGGCAAAAATAACAACACAGCATAAGTTCACCTGTAAGTTTTTGGTGTTTGTTCACACCTGGCTGAGAGCTCAGCCACAGGAAAGTCCAGGTGCAGGCTTCCATGCAGACTGCACACCTACTTGCGGACTCTCACTCCCAGCACTCAGAGCTTCCACAGCATCACTGGCAGACGGGGGATAATCCACACAGCTGACAGTGCTTGGCTGGGCTTTATACAAGTCTTCAAAACCCGGCCTGGAACGTGGGGAGCAACCACCCACCCAACACTTTAGTTGCTCCCACTATCTGCTGCTGACATACAAACCAGGCTCTTATCTCATCGAGGCCAGGAACCTCGGTGACACGTACCTTCCGTCAATGATGGACCCTTGCGCTCTCTTACAACGGTTACATGCGCTGCACTTGCACATCATGTCTGATCATAGAATGCAGTTTACAACTAAATGTTGAAAAGCCATTTGCAAATTGCTGGATGTCAAACTGGACATTTATCTGGTCTACGACCCACAATCTAATGGTCAAGTTGAATGTGTCAATCAAATCCCCCAAATGTATCTATAATACTTCACTTCTGCTGGTCATATTGATTGGGCTGCTTTACTTACCTTTGAAAACCTTTCTTCATAATATATGGCCATCAATTAAGGACACTTCTTTGTGTGTCTCCTCTGGAGTTCCAGCAGCTGAGACTAATGTCAATAACTTCAGCAAGATCTGGAAAGAAATCAAGACTTCTCTGCTTCAGGCCTCTGCTCATATGAAGAAAACTTCTGATTGCAGGCATAGGATTCTACCTCAATTTGCTTCTGGAGACAAGGTGTGCATTTCCACAAAAAACATCAGGCTCCAGGTATCCTCGTACAAGTTGGCACCCCACTTCATTGGTCCCTTTGAGGTGTTGAAGGGAGTTGAATCTAGACAGTTATAACTTGTGCCTTCCAGTTTCTTTATGTACAGTATACTAAATTTATTCCATGTCTCCCTCTCAAGCCAGCGGTGTTTAATCGGTATTTCGGAGGTTCTGTTCCTGCTTCCGCCCATGTCAGTACTGAAGATATATTTGAAGTGTATTGACTCTAGAGTTACCCGAGGAAGTGAGAGGTAGTTAAGACCTAGAGAGGTAATTTAGACCTAGAATACTAGGTCTAAATTCCAGAGAATCAGTATCTCTGAGGATACTGGCATCAGGCAAGCCATTATTAATTTACAGTGCTACAGAAAGAGCTAAAGGAAAGAACCGAGAAGGTCCAGGATCTGCATGGCTGAGCACTGGAGTCAGGTATTTGCTGTTTAAGGCTGATAGAGACTTTACTGCATTGAGAGGGACATTGCTAAAACACACCTCACCTTTAGACATGGTCCTGGCCGACAATATCTCCAATCTGCACCCCATAGTTGGGAATTATAGCCACCATTGCAAGAGTAATATTGCCAGCTTTAGATGCTACAGAGAGACTTTGGGAAGATAGAGACGAAGCAGTACTATAATCCCAATCCTGACCTATATCCATACATTGCTATTTAAGACATTTTGCACTGTGAATCATTTGGAACAGTGCTTTGATACTATTGGATGCACTGCAACTCCAATTCTGCACTTTAACCACATCCCAACCGCCGAACGCAGGAATGCGTCCTGCGCGTGGCCAGGATGTTCCTCCTTGACGCGTCGGCGCGTCATCTAGCGAAAGGTGAGATTTGCTGTGAGCGCGCGCGTGCTCACAGTATCCTGTCGGGAGGAACTTTAACTACAGCCTGCCAGCGCTGATCGTGCGCTGGCAGGCTGTAGTAGTTAAAAAAATCGCATATCAGATGCTGTTTTGTTAACAGCGTCTGATATGCCTGCTGCCTGCTCCTCTGGTGGTCCCTTTTGCTGGGGACCACCAGAGGAAACATATGTAAGTGCACCAATCACCGCACAGTCCACCCCACCCCACCCCCCGTCACTGATTAACCCCTGATCACGCCATGTCACCCCCCTGATCACCCCCTGTCACATTTTGCGGATCCGCACATTGCCAGAACTATATAGAAAATGCCTTTTCTTGTCCCCAATTGCGGACAAGAATTGGACATACTCTATCTTTTGCGGAGCTGCGGCCGGATGATTCGGGGCCGAAACCCGGAAGTTTGCGGCCGCGGCTCCGCAAATGCTGATGCGGAGAGCACATAGTGTGCTCTCCGCATCACCGCCGGCCCCATTCACACGGACATTTTTGCGGACGTGTGAACGGGGCCTTACTTCACAAGCACGCCTATGTCCTTTCCCCTCTCTCTTTTTTTTTTTTTTGATTGATTGATTGATGCGAATGAAGAAATCTGTGCCGTTCATTTTTTTTTTCAGCCCAGAGGCTGAACGGAAAAAAAAAATCTTGTTACCCGTATGCTCAATATAAGGAGAATAGCAGAAACTCCTAATGCTGGCCATGCAGGTAATGATTGCGGAGACCCTCAAATGCCAGGGCAGTACAAACACCTCACATGTGACCCCATTTTAGAAAGTAGACACCCCAAGGTATTCCGTGAGGGGCATGACGAGTTCATAAAAGATTTTTTTTGTCACAAGTTAGCGGAAATTGATATTTTTTTTTTCTTACAAAGTCTCATATTCCACTAACTTGTGACAAAAAATAACATTTTACATGAACTCACCATACCCCTCACGGAATACCTTGGGGTGTCTTCTTTCTAAAATGGGGTCACATCTAGGGTATTTATACTGCCCTGGCATTTTAGGGCCCCTAATGTGTAGAAGTCATTGAATTTGGGCCCTCTGCATCTTGGCAAAAAGTGTCACTCATGTGGAATGGCTGTATTCAGGAGAAGTAGTGGCATGTTTTGGGGTGTATTTTTACATATACCCATGTTGGGTGTGAGAAATATCTCTGTAAATGACAACTTTTTAAAAATTTTATACAAAGTTGTCAATTTGCAGAGATATTTCTTCACCCAGCATG
Source organism: Bufotes viridis (assembly GCA_033119425.1). NCBI lineage: Eukaryota > Metazoa > Chordata > Amphibia > Anura > Bufonidae > Bufotes > Bufotes viridis. The sequence goes on along the minus strand of CM065594.1, from coordinate 214,845,907 downwards.
GGTATATGTAAAAATACACCCTAAAACACATTGCCCTACTTCTTCTGAGCACGGCGATACTACGTGTGCCACTTTTTGCAGCCTAGGTGCGTAAAGGTGTAAAGTCCAACGAGTAATCTTTAGGTTTTACAGGGTTGCTCACAACTTAGCCCCACCCAAAATGCCAGAACAGTAAACACACCCCACATGTGACCCCATTCTGGAAAGAAGACACCCCAAGGTATTCGCTGAGGGGCATATTAAGTCCATGAAAGATTAAACTTTTGTCACAAGTAAGCTGAAAGGGAGACTTTGTGAGAAAAAAAAGTCAATTCCTGCTAACTTGTGCCAAAAATAAAATCTTCTATGAACTCGCCATGCCCCTCACGGAATACCTTGGGGTGTCTTCTTCCAAAATGGGGTCACATGTGGGTATTTATACTGCCCTGGCATTTTAGGACTCTAAGCGTGAGAAGAAGTCTGAACCAAATGCGTAAAATGCCCTCCTAAAGGTACTCATTGGAATTTGGGCCCCTTTATGCATCTAGGCTGCAAAAAGTGTCACTCATGTGGAATCGCTGTACTCAGGAGAAGTAGGGCAATGTGTTTTGGGGTGTATTTGTACATATACCCATGCTGGGTGTGAGAAATATCTCTGTAAATGACAACTTTTTAAAAAATTTTATACAAAGTTGTCAATTTACAGAGATATTTCTCTCACCCAGCATGGGTATATGTAAAAATACACCCCAAAACACATTGCCCTACTTCTTCTGAGTACGGCGATACCACGTGTGCCACTTTTTTGCAGCCTAGGTGCGTAAAGGGGTGTAAAGTCCAACGAGTACCTTTAGGTTTTACAGGGTTGCTCACAACTTAGCCCCACCCAAAATGCCAGAACAGTAAACACACCCCACATGTGACCCCATTCTGGAAAGAAGACACCCCAAGGTATTCGCTGAGGGGCATATTAAGTCCATGAAAGATTAAACTTTTTGTCACAAGTAAGCGGAAAGGGAGACTTTGTGAGAAAAAAAAAAGTCAATTCCTGCTAACTTGTGCCAAAAATAAAATCTTCTATGAACTCGCCATGCCCCTCACGGAATACCTTGGGGTGTCTTCTTTCCAAAATGGGGTCACATGTGGGGTATTTATACTGCCCTGGCATTTTAGGAGCCCTAAAGCGTGAGAAGAAGTCTGGAATCCAAATGCGTAAAAATGCCCTCCTAAAAGGTACTCATTGGAATTTGGACCCCCTTGCGCACCTAGGCTGCAAAAAAGTGTCACTCATGTGGTATCGCCGTACTCAGGAGAAGTAGGGCAATGTGTTTTGGGGTGTATTTGTACATATACCCATGCTGGGTGAGAGAAATATCTCTGTAAATTGACAACTTTGTATAAAAAAATTTAAAAAGTTGTCATTTACAGAGATATTTCTCTAACCTAGCATGGGTATATGTAAAAATACACCCCAAAACACATTGCCCTACTTCTCCTGAGTACGGCGATACCACATGAGTGACACTTTTTTGCAGCCAAGATGCGCAAAGGGGCCCTAATTCCAATGAGTACCTTTAGGATTTCACAGGGCATTTTTACGCATTTGGATTCCAGACTTCTTCTCACGCTTTAGGGGCCCCTAAAATGCCAGGGCAGTATAAATACCCCACAAGTGACCCCATTTTAGAAAGAAGACACCCCAGGGTATTCCGTGAGGGGCATGGCAAGTTCATAAAAGATTTTTTTTTTTGGCACAAGTTAGCGGAAATTGTATTTATTTATTTTTCTTACAAAGTATACCTTTCCGCTAACTTGTGACAAAAAATAAAATTTTGCATGAACTCACCATACCCCTCACGGAATACCTTGGGGTGTCTACTTTCTAAAATGGGGTCACTTGTGGGGTATTTATACTACCCTGGCATTTTAGGGGTCTCTAAAGCGTGAGAAGAAGTCTGGAATCCAAATGCGTAAAAATGCCCTGTTAAATCCTAAAGGTACTCATTGGAATTTGGGCCCCTTTGCGCACCCAGGCTGCAAAAAAGTGTCACTCATTTGGTATCGCCGTACTCAGGAGAAGTAGGGCAATGTGTTTTGGGGTGTATTTTTACATATACCCATGTTGGGTGTGAGAAATATCTCTGTAAATGACAACTTTTTAAATTTTTTTATACAAAGTTGTCAGTTTACAGAGATATTTCTCTCACCCAGCATGGGAATATGTAAAAATACACCCCAAAACACATTGCCCTACTTCTTCTGAGTACGGCCATTCCACATGTGTGACATTTTTTTGCAGCCTAGGTGCGTAAAGGGGCGTAAAGTCCAACGAGTACCTTTAGGTTTTACAGGGTTGCTCACAATTTAGCTCCACCCAACATGCCACAACAGTAAACACACCCCACAAATGACCCCATTTCGAAAAGTAGACACCCCAAGGTATTCACTGAGGGGCATATTAAGTCCGTGGGAGATTTTTTTTTTTGCCAGAAGTTAGCAGAAATGGAAACTTTATTATTATTATTTTTTCCTCAGAAAGTGTCATTTTCCGTTAAAAAATGAAATCATACATGAACTCACCATGCCCCTCCGCAAATACTTTGGGGTGTCCTCTTTCTAAAATGGTGTCATTTGGGGGGTATTTATGCTATTCTGGCATTCTAGCACCTCAAGAAACATGACAGGTGCTTAGAAAGTCAGAGCTGCTTCAAAATGCGGAAATTCACTTTTTTGCACCATAGTTTGTAAACACTATAACTTTTACCCAAACCAATAAATATACACTTATTGGATTTTTTTTATCAAAGACATGTAGAACAATAAATTTAGAGAAACATTTATATAGAAATGTAGTTTTTAAAAAAAAATTACAACAGAAAGCGAAAAATTGCATTTTTTTGCAAAAATGTAGTTACATTTTTATTAATAGCAAAAAAAGTTAAAATGTCAGCAACAATGAAATACCACCAAATGAAAGCTCTATTAGTAAGAAGAAAAGGAGGTAAAATTCATTTGGGTGGTAAGCTGTATGACCGAGCAATAAACGGTGAAATAGCGTAGTGCAGAATTGTAAAAAGTGGTCTGGTCATTAAGGGTGTTTAAGCTAGGGGGGCTGAAGTGGTTAATAAAGGGAGACGTTCATTTGCTACAACTGGCCTGGTCACTGACTCCATACGGCGACCACTACACCTACATGACCTGCCTTGCAACCACACAAAACATGAACCCCAAGGACACCCCAAATACCATCAGACAGGAGCCCTAATATCAGGGTGTTCCCTGGAGGAAGAAAGGGTGCATCCTCCTATCACTGCCCTGGCCCTAGGGAACATCAGTGTGAGGATTGCCACTGTGAATACTGTATTGCAGCCAGAGCCACTACAACGCCCATCCTCCTCTCCGCTCATCCTAGGCTTGTGGCGCTTGGCTGTTTTTGGGATTACTATAGCAGTAAATAATGGAGAGGACACCGCACATGAGCGTTATGCTCATCATTCACAATAGGGTCCTGTGCTTGAGGAAGGAGTGGGTCCCAGAGGTGGGACCCCCTACCTATCGGACATTTATGGCATATCCTATCGATATGCCATATATATGAGACAACCCCTTTTATTTTTCAAGTGCAGTTTAAGAGGTGAGTGCAGAGTTCTGAGTCATCTCCAAGAGCAGCAATGATACTTTTTATGTTAGACTTCCATAGTTCCTTTTACACAATATGGGGATGTCATGGCTTAAACTATTAGGCTTGTGCTTGTGGTTACACCTTTGCTTCAGGAAAGACTAGTGTTTTTAAGCTGTGCATGTGTTCACACTTTGTGAATATGACTAAGGACGGGTTGCTCAGTCCAAAATGCATTATGGTCTGTAATTGACTTGGTGCTTTTAACATTTTCAAATAAAGAAACTTTGGCTTTTTTCCGGATCAGTGTTGGAGAAGATTTGTTTTCATAATATTGAGCATTTAGCCTCCATATATCTCCGGTGATACTGGTTTCCTGCCTCGCACCATCCGGATTTGAATGAGTGTGCTATAGATTTGGACTTACTCGTCAACTGGCTGTATTTTAATTGGATGCCATGGCTTGACTACTTACAAGCTGCTTTTCCCGTTGAACCTGTAATTTTAGCTCTGAACAGAGAAGATATATGGCAGAGGTTAGTTGCTTATGTTTGTCAGCAACATATCCCTAGCAACTAGTTTATTTTAGGTGAGGTAATGAGCTGAGTGTAGAGAATAGGCAGGGTTGGCAACCTGATTTCTTTTTCTTTTTCTGGACAATTTAACCAAAAACCATTAACAGCCAGTACATCTGCTGATATAAAGATTATGGGTGAAATATGCCTATAGCTTGCAATACTAACACGAGCACATTAGTAGCATTTACTCTGAATTGTAAAATGATAGCAATTACAATCATAATAAGTTGTACAACAGTGGGCAAAAATACTTACCATGTACCATTATATTAATCATTTTTCTCTATGTCGTGCCGCCATATTAAAAGGGTTTCTTGTGTTTTATGGTCTTGTACAGATGAGCTACTGTGTCATTTCAAAAATAAAGAGGACATGGAAAATGGAATGTCCTGGCCTCCTTGTTCTGCAGATGACCTATCCTAAGGTGACCAATATTTAGGTTGGGGGATAAATTTGATATATAAGATGGGAGATAACTATTGGATCGCAAGAATTGTGGCACTGTACACCATGGAGCCCCCAGAAAAGAATGGAGCAGCTGGTCAAGCTAAGCATGTATGCTATGCAGCTCAATTCATTCTCTATGGATAGTACATGTGCTTGACAAGCTGCTCCTAATAGTTAGGTGGATAGGTAGGGGATAACTTATTATAACCTGAATGTCCTTTTAATGAGCAAGCTACCGTAATTTTGACATTCTTTATTCTATAACTTTTTTATTTTTCTGTTAATATAGCTTGTTCTTTGCAAGTTGAATTTTTCAATTGTACCATCTGGGGGTATATGTCATTCATTGACTAGCTTTTATTTTTTATTTTTGCTGGGGATGCTAATTACCCCCCCCATAAGTCCTTGATTTTTCTTTGTGTGCTTTTTTCTGCTTACTATGTGGTAAAAATTAACATGCTAACTCCTTTCTCTGTTTATTGCCGGAGATGGGCTCAATAGAAGCCTATGACACTTCTCGATTCCTTCCTCTGCAGGAGTAAGAGCACAATATGAAAGCACTTCTCTTGTCTTGTTCTAACAATCGGTGGGGTCTCAGCACCCAGAGCCCCACCTATGAAAACTTTTGATGCGTTGCCATGACATTTCAGAAGTTCTTTAATTTTAAAACCATATGGTTTTACAGTCATAAGCATGCATGCATGTTTATATAAAAAATAAATAAATGAATATACACAAAAGTGGATTAAAGGAAGATCAGACAGGAAGCCTCCTAAATGTAATTTTTTTAAAACATTACTGATTTCCAATTGTCACAGGGAATTTTAAGTATTTATCAAAGTATTTTATGTTTTTGACATTTTTTTATGCATTTAATATACAATGTGAATGTCTCTTTCATATCATTACAACTGAAGATTAATTTGTGGTGTCAAAAGGGGTTATTCCCATGACTAATGTAATAATAGCATTCTTAATAAAGAATGCATTGTTAAATGAAGAGGAAGGGGTTAAAAATAATAAAAGTTAACTTACCTTAGCCACTTGATCGCGTAGTCGCGATCTCTCCTCTCTTTCCTGGCATCATCTAAGATCTAAAGGACCTGTGATGACGTCACATCACATGGTCCAATCACATGGTCCATCTTACCATGGTGATGGACCATGTGATTGGACCATGTGATGTGACGTCATCACAGGTCCTGTAGATCATAGATGCTGCAGGGAAAGAGAGGACAGATCGCGACTACCCGATCAAGTGGCTAAGGTAAGTTTACTTTTATTATTTTTAACCCCTTCCTCTTCATTTAACAATGCATTCTTTATTAAGAATGCTATTATTTCCCCTTATAACCATGTTTTAAGGGGAAATAATAGAGATTGGGTCCCGTTGCTAAGCAACAATGCGGGAAAATCGCAACGCATCCGCACTTGCATGCGGATGCTTGCGATTTTCCCGCAGCCCCATTCACTTCTGTGGGGCCTGCGTTGCGTGAAAAACGCAGAATATAGAACATGCTGCGATTTTCACGCAACGCAGAAGTGATGCGTGAAAATCACTGCTCATGTGCACAGCCCCATAGAAATGAATGGGTCCGGATTCAGTGCGGGTGCAATGCGTCCTCCTCACGCATTGCACCCGTGCGGAAAACTCGCCCGTGTGAAAGGAGCCTTAGGCTGGTTAGACTGAACTGTCCTTTTGGTACTTTCATATGGAGAAATTTATCAAGCCCTGCACTCCAGAAAATAGGGGTTTTGCAACTTTTTGAGGTTATTTGTGCAAAATTTTTGAAGTTTTACACTGCTCACTCCAGTTTTGAAAATTAGGTGAGAAAGTGGTTGTGGTTAGCTATCTTAATAAGTTTCACTCCAGGTTTATAACTGGCATTTTTTTTTTTAAATGTTGCAAAAAGAATTCCAAAGCCACCCCAGTAAGGGGTAGTGCAGAAAACTGGACAAAAGTGTTAAGTTTAAAGATTAGCAAAATTCAACAATGGGCACTGCTTGATAAATTTGGCACAACGTGCCCCAACATAGACTGACTTCAAATATTAACCTCATCAAAAATCCCCCCATCATTTTTAGTGGTGTTTTATTTCTTTCTGCACTTTTGCAATTTAGCTGTGTTTTTTTAGCCATCTCTTATGTGGTAAAAAAAACAAAAAAAAAACTCCAAATGTTAGTTGGAGGTCTATGGGAAATATGAAATGCAGGACACACTAGATTTAGGAAAACTCTCTTAGTTGCCCATAGCAACCAGTCAGATTCCACCTTTCATTTACTAAATGAGCTCTGAAAAATGAAAGGTGGAATCTGATTGGTTGATATGGACAACTAAGACACTTTTCCTTTACAAAAGTTTTGATAAATCTCCACCAGTGGGTGTAAAAAATGCCTTCAAACACACCACAAAAACTGCAGCAATCTGCGCAGTTGCCAGAAAAAAATGCAGTTTAAAAAAAAGGGCAGTGGCAGGACTGTAAATGTAATTTATACAAAATGGTGTTGATTTCTAATTAAAAGAGATAGGAAGAATTATGGTAGCCATTTCTAGTATTTATCAAAGTATTTGATATGTTTTGTATTGTTATGAATCTAAAATACAATGTCAAGGTCTTTTTTTTATATTCTTACACATGAAAATTAATTTTATTATCTTGTCCCTTTAATAGCATTATTATTTCATCCTCTGGAAGATCTTTGTGTAACGTTGTGAAACAAACATTAAGTGTTATTGCATAGTAGCCATGACACATCATTTTAGGAAGATGATTTTCTGAGTCAGTCATGAAAAGCGTTAGCTTGTATGAATTCAGTAGAACTACTATTATAAAGCTAGTTATCACTAGTATTACAAGGACCCTGCTTGCCCTGTAGCGTGCCAGCAAGATGCCCACACTCTGGCAGCAGAAGAGGCTCTGCCCTGCTTGGAAGGTCCCTGTTCCCCCCATGGGTGTGGGCTCAGTGTAATCTGGAGCAGGATTTGGGCGTTGCTGGCTGGTTCATCCAGTTCTTGGCGAAATCCTCCCTGGCTGGGACTCTGGATCCCACTGGATGCAGGGCAGTGCCTGCAGGGACATGCAAGTAATTATCCGGGGCTGTCATCTCTGTATACAGCAGAGGGAGAACATTGTCTTTAATCTATTAGTGTCACTAATTGGTAAATAATAACTTTACCACCATGAGTGCATGATTACAATAGATTGTCTCTTTTGCTACAAGGGACAGTTTTGTATAGTCCTCTTTACTGGATAAACTATTACTCTGTCTATGTAAATCATTTGACGTCTGTCATGTCATATTACAAGGGGGCTTACGTGAACAATTCAGCTGGGTTACGAAGTACTGATTTTTCTTATTTTACATGCACTTTGTAAAAAATAAAACAAGCGAATGATCCTCATTATTTTAAGGGGTACCAGTTTGTATGTTTTTTCCAGCATTTCCTCTGTTCACATGGGTATTTGTGTTTCTCCATAGTTTATATTTTTCTATGTGACAATCTTATCTACATGCCTACGGCCTTTTTTACACATTTTTGTCCCTTTTATATCCATAAAGGAAGAGTCAGTGTTTCATCCGTGAAGATGTCCTTAAAGGGTCCGTTGTTGGTCCATGTTTTTTTTCCTTTGTGTTATGTGTTTTCCAAAGGATTTCCAGAACAGCTCCTCTAGTGAGATGTTACCTACAGTGAAAAACACTGAAAGATCATGGTTGCCATCTGTTTTTTGTCAGTGGTTTTCATGGACTCTTTGACTTTGTGGCTGAGTATGGTCTGCAATTTAGATCAAAGTAGTGCATGTCTCCATTGTTCTTCCACTGACCCACAGTCAATGGAAACACAATTACGTATGTGTGACTAAATACATTAATATCAATGGAAACACATGCTGTCCATGCGATTCACTGAAGTGTGAATGAACCCACAGTTTTGTCAGTGTTTAGTCAGTGAAGTTTATTGTGAGCCAAAACCAGTTGTGGGTCAAAAACACAGAACAGGTGCAAATCTTTCCATTATACCTGATCTTTTAAAAGCTTCATTCCTGGTTTTGGCTCACAATCACTGACATAAGTCTGCCAAGAAATTCATTACAAATTAATTTGTTGTTTCCTTAGTAGCAGACGGTATACCCCTCCCGCATTTGGCTGCAGATCTCCCACTGCTTCCACCCTGCTGTCTCACAGGCAACCTTCCACCCTGCTGGCTCAAGGGCACGCTTCCACCCTGCTGGCTCACAGGCACGCTGCCACCCTCGCACCCTGAGGAGGTCGATGCCCCCTCTTCACCCGGCTCCCACGTATGATTGGCTACATCATCTACATATCCGTTTGGTCATAACTTGTGTTACCCTCACCTGTCTTTTGAGGCAGGTTCAGAACAGGTGTGGGCACAAAGGCAGTTCCTGGGCCATGCCAACTAAGTGTTGTGTCAGAGGAACCTACCGATTCCTAGCTGTGTGCATCTGTTGTCACTTGAGATGATGTTGAAGAGCAAGTCAACCATTCCAGTACAGTTGGATTATTGGTCAAAACACGACTGCTGGATGACAGTGGCAGCTCTGGCCTGTTGCTACTGCTGCTACCACTAACCCTTCTTCTACTGCTACTTGTGCTGGCTAGAGCAACATTAACTATGAATGCCGCACCAGTTGAACAAGATAAAAGCAGTGATATATTAGACTGCGCCCTAAAGGGGTTATCCGATATCTAAAATATCCCCCCCAATGCCCGCGCGCCCCTTGTATGAATTATATTTACCTGCTCCCCGGTACCTGCATTATTCTGGATCCCTGCATGGCCACCGCTGCATTTCCTCATTGCTCAGATCAAAACATCCGGCAACGGGAAGAGCAGCCAATAGTTGGCCTCAACAGTGACCAGCTGCGGCCGTGCAGGGATTCGTCGCGACGCGGGTTGCATGGAGCAGGTAAGTATAATCCATACAAGAGGCCCGAGCACTGGGGGAGATATTTTAGATATTGGATAACCCCTTTAATACTGAGGCACAGTAATTCTATATATAAATTAACAGATTAGAGGTGATTGTGTGAGCAGTTCAACAAGATACAGAATACGATATGTTAGACGTCCTTTAATACTGTAGCACAGTAATTGTATATATAAACTAACAGATTAGCGGGGATTGTGGTAGCAGTTCAACAAGATGCACACTGCAATTGCACACAGCCTGCACTGTCCCTGCAATCTCCCTATGCTCTCCCTACAGTGTCTGGCTGGCTGCATGCCATTATGGGTCATATGGCGTTCCCTGGCTTCGTAATTTCACTTTGTAACACGTGCAGCCACCATTTTAGGGAAAACTGATTTGTTACCACGAAGAGCGAGGAAATTTGGATTAATTGTAAATCGAAGTTTTCCTAAACTTCAGACCAAATTCTGCTTCCAATGCTTCACTAGACTACATCTATGGTTTTTATGCCCCTGTATAGAGGAGATCACAGGATCACACATTTTCTGATCTCTGATGAATTCTAATTGCTGTTTCTGTTTAATAATCAAGTATTGAAAAATCAGGTTTAGCAATGATAAGTATGTGAACTTACTGTATAATAAGAACTATACAAAGAATGTATTCATTCACATTGGTCCCTGCCCCAATCTAATTTCCATAGCACTGGTACAGGTACACATACAGTATATAATAATGACACTTTTTCAAGGAAAACTTTCAAAAGTATTTGAAGGTGGAGAACTGCAGAAACAGGTGAACTGGGCAGCACCGTGGCTCAGTGGTTAGCACTGTTGCCTTTTAGCACTGGGTTCGAATATAATCAAATACAACATCCACAGTACATGGAGTTTGTATGCTTTTCCTGTCTTTGTGTGGGTTTCCTCTGGGTGTTCCTCTTTCCTCCCACATTTCATAATCAATGGTGATCTCTGAACAGCGCTGGAGATGATGTTGGTGCTGTATAATAAACCCCTTTGCATGAAAAGGTTGCTTGAATTGAATATCTATTATATAATTATTTAGTGCCATCATGGCTACAACTTCCAGTGTTTCTCCAGAATGCTTTCTTTTTTGGTCTTTAGGCATCCTTAGTAGTGTTGAGCGAACCCGAACTGTAAAGTTCGGGTTCGTACCGGACTTTAGGGTTTTTTGTATCCGGACCCGAACTTGAACTTTTCTCGAGTTCTGTGTTCGGCCGTTAATAAAGCTTGTTGAAAGGCTGCAGGGCAGCCAATTAACAAGCATTTAAGATGTGTGCCCTTAGAAGCCATCACAGCCATGCCTACTAATGGCATGGCTGTGATTGGCCAACGGAGCATGTGACCCAGCCTCTATATAAGCTGAAGTCACATAGCACCACAAGTCACGTCAGCTCTTACTAGTGTAGGGATAGGATGCTGCTGTGAGGGAGAGATTAGGAAAGAATCTGATATCAGAGGTTGGTGTTAAGTCTGCAATCTACAGCGTTTTTTTTTTTTTTTGTGGATGCAATGCAACATTTTTGTACCCTGCCCTGAGCCCAGTGACACAGAAAAATGAGTTTTAATCCGTCTGTTAGTTAGGTGGGCATCGGCGGCTATTTTGTGCAAATGCAGTGCACTTGCACCTGCATATGTGCCAGGGACGATAATTTAATCCTTTTCTTGTAGTTCAGTGGGCGACATATACCCATTTTTTAAGTGCACCTGTACTGCATATGTGCCAGGGGAAGGGAAAATAATATAGAGAGTTCAGGGACTCAGGGGGTGACATATTCACATTGTTTTCTGTAAAGTACCCCTGTGCTGCATATGTGAGAGTGTAATCAATTAAGTAAATCCATCTGTTAGATTCTGGGGGGGACAAATAATTTTTTTTTTTGCTAAAAAGTACATTTGCGGCCTGCACTGCATTTCTGATAGTAAAATATAATCAGTAAATACAACTGGGACATTGTGGGTGGAAAAAAAAAATCACTTTTTTCAAACTACCCCTGCACTAAATACCTGACTGGGAAATATATTCAGTAAATTCGGCGGCGTTTAGATTTCTGGGTGCTCTGTACCCCTTTTTCTTTCAAACTACCCCTGCACTGCATACCTTACTGGGAAATATATTCAGTAAAATCGGCGGCGTTTAGATTTCTGGGTGCTCTGTACCCCTTTTTCTTTCAAACTACCCCTGCACTGCATACCTTACTGGGAAATATATTCTGTAAATTCGGTGGCATTTAGATTGTTGGGTGATCTGTACCCCTTTTTTCTTTCAAACTACCCCTGCACTGCATACCTGACTGGGAAATATATTCTGTAAATTCGGCGGCGTTTAGATTGCTGGGTGATCTGTACCCCTTTTTTCTTTCAAAGTACCACTGCACTGCATTCCTGACAGGGAAATACTCTATATTCTGTAAATGCGGCGGCGTTTAGATTGTTGGGTGATCTATACCCCTTTTTTCTTTCAAAGTACCCCTGCACTGCATACTTGACTGGGAAATAAATTTTGTAAATCCGTCTGTTAGTTTGGTGGGTGAACGCAAAGAATGAGGAGAGCGTCAAATAGGGGACGTGGCCCTGGTCGTGGTGCTGCTGGTGGTGGTGGAGCTCCTGTTGCAGGGAGAGGACGCGGTCGATTTGTGCCAGCTACACGCACAAATAAAACACCTTCCTTAGGTGCGCGTAGGCGACAGAACGTTCAGCGTTTTTTTGTAGGCCCGAATGCTGCTCTACGAATGGTGAGGCCAGAACACGTACAGGCGCTAGTAGATTGGGTGGCTGACAGTGCCTCCAGTTCCTTCACATTGGCACCTGTAGCCCATGGGCATCTGTCTTACACCTCACCCCCTTGCAAATCAGCCAAGCAGTCTGAGCCCCAAGTCATGCAGCAGTCTCTTATGCTTTTTGATGACTCAGCTGGAGGGTTTCCATAGGCAATCCACATAGCCCTGCCCCAGAAGTGGAAGAGATTGAGTGCACCGATGCCCAACCACTTATGTTTCAGGATGTGGACATGGGAGGACCACCACAGCACGTCTTTGATGATGTCGAAACACAGGTGCCAACTGCTGCGCCTTTCTGCAGTGTGCAGACCGACAAGGAGGGCAGGGGTCAAGAGTGGGTGGAAGATGATGTGGAGGATGATGAGGTCCTAGACCCCACATGGAATCAAGGTCATGCGAATCACGTGTGCAGTTTGGAGGAAGAGGTGGTGGTCGCACAGAGTCATCAGCACAGCAAAAGAGGAAGCAGGGTGAAAAAGCAGAGAGGCCGTTCCCGAGACAGTACACCTGCTATTGTCCGCCACACCCAGGAACGGAGCACACCAAAGCCAGCTCCAAGGAGTACCCTGGCGTGGCAGTCCTTCAGACAATGTGCTGATCACAAGACACGAGTGGTTTGCACGCTGTGCAATCAGAGCCTGAAGCGAGGCATAAATGTTCTAAACCTAAGCACAACCTGCATGACCAGGCATCTAAATGCAAAGCACGAGCTGCAGTGGTGTAAACACCTCAAAAACCAAGAAATGTCTCAGGCTCCTCCTGCTCCCTCTTCTGCTGCAGTCTCGGCCTCTTCCTCCCCCTCTGGAGTGACAGTGGCACCTGCCACCCAGCAAACAGAGGATGTGGCAGCAACGCCTCCATGTCCGTCACCGTCACCAAGGATCTCCACAATGTCCCATGTAAGCGTTCAGCTGTCCATCTCCCAAACACTGGAAAGAAAGAGAAAGTACACCCCTACCCACCCACGATCCCTGGCCCTGAATGCCAGCATTTCTAAAATTCCTGGCCCTTGAAATGCTGTCATTCCGTCTGGTGGAGACGGACATTTTTAAAAAACCTTATGGCGGTGGCTGTCCCACAGTACGTGATTCCCAGCCGCCACTACTTTTCCAGGCAAGCCATCCCTTCCCTGCACAACCAAGTGCCGGACAAAATCAGGTGTGCACTGCGCAACGACATCTGTGGCAAGGTCCACATAACCACGATACATGGACCAGTAAGCACGGCCAGGGCCGCTATATCTCCCTATATCTCCCTAACAGCACACTGGGTAAATGCAGTGGCGGCTGGGCCTGAGGCGGATAGCAGTTTGCCGCATGTCCTTCTGCCACCAAGGATTGCAGGGCATTTCTCTTTGCCTCCTGTTGCCTCCTCCTCCTACTCCGCTTTCTCCTCTAACACCTCCTCATCCGCTCAGCGTAACAATTTCACCATCAACTTCAGCACAGCCAGGGAGAAATGACAGCAGGCTGTTTTGAAACTCATTTGTTTGGGGGAAAAACCCCACACCATGTAGGAGCTGTGGACGGGCATAAAACATCAGACCGATGAGTTGGTGCCACTGAGCCTCAAGCCCGGCCTGGTGGTATGCAATAATGGGCAAAATCTCATAGCAGCTCTGGGCCTAGCCGGTTTGACGCACATCCCTTGCCTGGCGCATGTGCTGAATTTGGTGGTGCAGAAATTCCTGAAAAACTACCCCGATATGTCAGAGCTGCTGCAGAAAGTGTGGGCCGTCTGTGTGCGCTTTTGGCGTTCTCACCCTGCTGCTGCTCGCCTGTCTGCGCTGCAGTGTAACTTCGTCCTTCCCACTCACCGCCTCATGTGCGACGTGCCTGCAATGTGGAACTCCACCTTGCCCATGCTGGAGAGACTGTGCGAGCAGCAGCAGGCGATAGTGGAGTTTAAGCATGTGTCCTTGAAAAAAGGATGGGTGATGGCCGATGATGGAAGAGGATGTGGCACAGGAGGAACAGGAGGAGGGATCATTTCCACGGTTATCAGGCCAGTCATTCACAAGTGGCTCGGAGGGTGGGTTCCTGCACCAAAATAGGCCAGGTACACAATTGTCCAGCCAGGGCACAGTTCTGGAGGATGAGGAGGAGGAGGACCCGTGTTCACAGCAGGGTGGCACCCAAAGCAGCTCGGGTTCATCAATGCAGTGTGGCTGGGGGGATACGGAAGACACAGACGATATACCTCCCATAAAGGACAGCTTGTCGTTGCCTCTGGGCAGCCTGGCACACATGAGCGACTACATGCTGCAGTGCCTGTGCAACGACTACTGAGTTGTCCACATTCTAACAAGTGTTAATTACTGGGTGGCCACCCTGCTTGATCCCCGCTACAAGAACAATGTGTCGTCCTTAATTCCCTCACTGGAGCGTGATCGGAAGATGCGCATGCTGGTAGACGCGCTGCTGATGGTATTCCCACCTGACACCGGGGCCTCAGTGGAAGCACAAGGTGAAGGCAGAGGAGGAGGAACAAGTCGCCAATGCAGCTGGGGCACCACCAACACCTCAGAAGGCAGGATTAGCATGCCCAAAATGTGGAAAAGCTTTGTCAGCATGCAACCAGAACCAGCACCACCAGCTGATATGGAACATCTTAGCAGGAGGCAGCATTTCAGCAACATGGTGGAACAGTATTTGTGCATACACCTACACGTACTGACTGATGGGTCTGCCCTATTCAACTTCTGGGTCTCCAAATTAGGCACATGGCCTGGGCTTGCCCTTTACACCTTGGAGGTCCTGGCCTGCAGCCAGTGTATTGTCTAAACATGTATTTAGCACGGCAGGGGGCGATATCACGGTCAACCGCAGCTGCCTGTCCACAGCCAATGTGGACAAGGTCACATTCGTTAAAATGGACTAGGCATGGATCCCACAGGACTTGTCCGTACCTTGTGCACCCAGCCTTTGTTATACTCCAGCGCCCTTTCTCTTTGTTTTCTTTTCTATATTTCACAATGTTTTGGGGTCTACCCAAATTTAAAAAAAAAACTGTGTTGTTGGCGACTACCTCCTCCACCACTGCTTTTACCTACACCGCCACGTCCATCGCCTCCTCAACCTCCTACTCCATATGGACCTCCTCCTCCTAGTTCAAGATTATTATTTTAAATTTTTATGTATTTTATGTTATTTTAATTTTTGCAGCCCTATAGCCCTTTCCATTACTTTTTAGAGCCATTTTAGTGCTCCAAAGATCGGGTCCCCATTGACTTCAATGGGGTTCGGGGTCAAGTTCGGGTCCCGAACTCGAACTTTGCGACAAAGTTCGGCCGAACCCGGCGAACCCGAACTTCCAGGTGTCCGCTCAACTCTAATCCTTAGGCTTCTTGAAAGCTGTTGCTGATTTCCATGATACTATAGTTATTATTAGAAGATAAAAGTGAGACTATATTGTGATGACAGAGACAGATGACAACCTTGGCTTGTCCAATTATCAATTGAGCATTCAGTGACCAGCTGTGACACAAGCTTCAGCATTCTACAATTGTGCAGGATCTACAGGCCCAGCTGCAACATCTGTGGTCAAATGTGCCGCAGGACACCATATTCAACCTGTATGCGTCCATGCCCAAACGTATCCCATCTTGTATCCAGGCTAGATACGGCCAAACATGTACTAGAGCCTCTTTTCAATTGTACAGTTTTTCCCAATGAACTTATCCTTTTTCTCTAATATTATATCATATGTCACATATATCATCATTACGGTCGATTCCAACAACTTCTTCTTGCCTTATTTTTTTTTGTCAAATAGTGTATAACAAAATAGTTCACTTGAATTCCATTTTGAAAAAAGTTGTAAATCTCTCATCGCAGCCATAATTCAACAGATTAAAGGCATTATATCCATTGTGGGACCGCTATTGTTAGTGCTCTGTAAGCAATATATAAACCTGTACCTGTTTAATATGAAGATTATCGGTGCGTTTTTAGATGAGATGGGGATGAGATGAGAAGAATATACTCTATTTTGGGAATAGGGCACTTGAGCTGGCCATACATATTAGATAAACAGAACACAGTCAGCACATCCAATAAAATGACGTGAATGCGCAGGTGCACATCTCTGTGGCTGAAAATTCAAAAGTGAAACCAAACACAATGCAACAGCACCCTTCTAATATTGGATATGTAGATTGTAAAATTTACTAATGTTATATTCACTATATAAATGAATATGAGGTACAGTTTTTTTCGCCCCATAAGGCGCACTTATTTCTCCCCAAAGTGGAAGCGCTTATTAGTACCGGAGGAATAGGAAGAGGTGAATGCAGCGCTCCCCAGGCTCTGTACTCACCACTTCCTGGTCCTCTGCAGTCGGCTGTGCTGGGGCTGCGCACAGCTTGACTAAATCGGCGCTCTGTGACCTCACACTGTGTGCGTCGGGTTATAGCACAGCAGGAAGAAGAGAGACGGCAGGAAGAAGAGAGGGAGCTGTAGGTAAGGAGTGGCGTCGTCCGGAGCAGGAGAGGTACCGTAAGTGAAGTGAATTTTTTATTTTATGTCATCTGAGGCTGGGGGCTGAATGAAAGAGGCTGGGGGCTTCATAAAAGTGGTATGGGGGTCTTATCTCAGGTCTGATTGGGGATCATTCACATTGGGGTCTGAGCTGAGGTCTGATTGTGGGTCTGAGCTGAGGTCTTATTGGAGTCTTATTAACATTGGTAGTCTGATCTGAGGTCTGATTAAGGGTCTTATAAAAATTGGGGGTCAAATTGGGGCTGTGAGCTGAGGTCTGATTATCATTGGGTGTCTTATTGCTGGTTTGATCTAAGGTCTAATGAAAAATATTTTTTCCTTTTGTCCTCCTCTAAAACCTAGGTGTGTCTTATAGAGTGAAGACTGCTGGTATCCAGGGAAACAGGGGGGAAGGGTGTATCACCTTCAACTCACGCTTGTCCCCTTCACCCAACCTTGACCCATAACAAAAAACACAGACAACTATGTCACTTTATTGCTGGATGGTGATCAGCCACAGCTTAATTATTAAAGCGGCAAACCTTAATAAACCATAATATCATGGCAAAAGAAAAAATCCAGCTCAGCTCGGGTGAATCTTCATCTGCGACTTTATTCCAGCGGTTAAAACTTCAATACTTCATAATATCATAGCAGTATGCCAAACGCCGGACTCCCAGCGGGCAAGATAAATCGTAATCATCAGAGCGGTATGCGACTGCTGGACTCCCAGTGGGCAAGTAGGCCATCCGTTACCACCATATCTCTGCTGTACCCAAATGCCGCCACGGAGGATACCCATTCTCCCAACGGGGCTCCGACCACCACCCAGCAGAACAGAGTCTGTTGAAACCCCTCCCACAGGACGGTGACGAACCACCGCCCCTTGATCTATACCTTCGTATTGTATACACAACGCCTTCCCCTATATGGCCAGAACAACCCACCTGGGAGATGACTACCAACCACCCTGCTACCAACTTCCTGAAAAGACAGGGAACATTGCATGTCAGGACACATGAGGTCCAGAGCTCCAGAATGACAAGAGGCAGCACCACAAAGTGGGTATACCAACTACTTACGGAAGAAGTTATAAAACTACCTGAAATCCTGGATCCCTTTCCAAAGACTGCACCACTCGAACAACCAGGAGCGCACACCGGACCTGCACTACTCTCCCCACCGCACAGGAGATATACAAAAGGCTAAGAACCTGAAAGATAAAAACAATTAGACCAAGCCTCAACACACAAAGAGGATTGTATAACCAGACCAGAAAATAGTTACAGTTAATCCAAAAAGTTTTTTTTTTTTATATTATTTATTTATTTATTTCACGTTCAAGGTAAATTGTAAAACCCGCAGAGGGGAAACCACCCTGATGGGAAAAAGAATTGGATCCCCACCCTGTGTGAAGTCATAACCAGAAACCCAACGAACCGGCCAGACCAGACCGAAACCGGGCAAAGGGGAGGTACACCCCCTTTCTATCAACTGGATCGTCATGTATAGACGGACCACAATCCCGCCTACTATTACCCCATGCAAAAGATAACGAACCCTTAACACTGTGCGGCCTCTAATGAAGAGACAAACACCCAAGAGAAAATACCAAACAGCCAGAACAGAAGGCTGAAGGAGACGGGACATGGCTATCCAGACTAAATGCTCCCTAGCTTTACCCGTTTTGCTTACCACACCATGGAACGATACAGGCAAATGATCCTTGGAGGGTCACCATGCCAACCTGTGAAGTCCAGTCAGGAGGACCAGTCAGAGTGCCTGACCTGCATCAAAACCCAGATCCGAACGGGAATAAAAGGCTGCAGTATGTACTGTGTAACCCCATGAATTGTGCTTATATCAAGGCTCTCCTCCGAGCGATGTCTGCGAACAGACCTGGTTATCAGCTTCTGGCTTACCATCTGATTATCCTGCGACTGCTAATTGTACAATATTCACTCAACTGAGGGCAGCCGTGCTTCGCACAAACCTTGCGGCAGCGGTATACCAATACCGCCCTCCTGGCAACCACACCCACTGGACTATAATAAAGTCTCTTGTACTGCCCACATTGTGTACATCTCCCTTGTACATTTCCCTTCGGCCCAACTGGATCCCACCGAACTGTAACTCCTGTAACACTGGACATAAGGCAAGCGCATTACCACCAAGATGCCAGCCTGCATTTCCTCCACTCCTAATCACCCATCTTTCCCATAGGCTGTTATGATCAGTGCAGTATACAGATGGAGCCTACTTTCCCTGAATTTATTTGAAGACTGTTGACACAAGGAGAGGAGTCATTTTAAGTTGGGTCCCACAGTTGCGTAACTAGAGTTCTATGGGCCCCAGGGCAAACTTTGAATTGGGCCCCCCCACCCCAGCGAGCCTCCGCCCACTGCATGCGCAGTGAGCCTTCGCCCAATGCCCCCCGCCTCCGCCCAACGCCCCCCCTGCCTCCGCCCCATGCCCCCCACCCACTACCAAGCCTCTGCCCACTATAGGTTTTAATGTGTTGTACTAGAATATTAAATGGATAGATAGATGGATGGATCATCAGTAGACGGCAATGATGATGTCTGAAATCAGGGCGGGTGTGGAGCGGATGGATCATCAATGGACGGCAATAACCCCCTATGGCAAAGACCCCCCACGGCAATAATGATGATAGCATGGCACAGATGGCTGGCAATAACGGCAATAATGATGTCTGAAATCGGGGGGGGGGGGGGGATGTGGCAGTAATAATGATGATAGCATGGCTCGGAGGGCGGGGGGTGTGGATGGATCTGGATGTGGAACATCAGTGGACGGCAATAATGATGTCTGAATTGGGGGTGGGGGGTTATGGATGGATGGATCATCAGTGGATGGCAATAAATTATCCATCCCCCCTGGTCTGAAACAAGTATGTGCCACTGCCAAATATTAAAAAGAAAATCAATAAATACCTAGTACACTAGTTGAACTTGTCTTTTGAAACAATGTGCGGCTGCGGGCTTCAGTTCGGTGACTCCGTGACAGTGAACGTGCGTGCGTCTCATTCCGGCTGTGATGCCACGGGAGGTCACGGGTCTCGCGGGATCACAGAGTGATTCCGCAGCTCAGCCGGCAGCCGCACTTATAGGGAGGGGAGGGCCCACCGCCGCCGCCCTTAAAAAAAAGCACTTGCGGCTGGGTTGTGGGCCCCCAAACCCCCCCACCCACAGGCAGTGTGAGTCAGTGACAAATCAACTGATTGCGCTGCCAGTCGCACTTATGGGGAGGGCCCGCTGCCGCAACCACTTTCAGGGTTGCGGGCCCCCCCTCCTTGCTAAGTACCTCATATTCATTAGTAAAGTGCATAATCTATATATCCAATGTTTTCAGAGTGCTGTTGTGTTTGGTTTTACATATTAGATAAACGTCAGCTGAACCCCCAATTTAAATTGGATCAGCTAATGTATGTTGGACATGATAAAAATTGGCAGTTAGATTCCAACTGCCCAATCCATTTGTTGTTTGGGACCAAAACCACTTCCGAAGCCAGTTTCTTTCTACCATTTTTCTTTCCTCTACCTATTCAGGACACATGTACACTGAGCTGACATTAAGGGCTCATTCAGACAGCCGTATGTGTTTTGCGGTCCGCAAATTACGGATCCGCAAAACCCGGATACCGGCCCGTGTGTGTTACGCAATATGCGGACCACACATGGCCGCCACTCTCACAGAAAATGCCTATTCTTGTCCGCAATTGCGAACAAGAATAGGACATGCTCTATATTTTTTGCAGGGCCACGGAACGGAACTACGGATGCAGACATCACACGGTGTGCTGTCTGTATCTTTTGCGGCTCCATTGAAAAGAATGGTTCCGCACCCGCTCCGCAAAACTGCAGAACGGGTGCAGACCTGTTCATACGGCCGTGTGAATGGGCTCTAATGTGAGTAAATTTAAGTTCAGCTGCCTGTGTGAGTGCCTTACTGATGCTGTGCCATTCATCTGCAGGGTAACCCCTCATTTGCAAGCCTCCTGATTTGGACATCTTATAGAAAAACAATATTGGGCCAAGTGCTACTTAGACATACTTAGGCTATTACTAAAGATATATGTCATTCATTCACCTTGCGGCGTTCCAGTGGCAGGTTCCGCCCCTTTAAGGCATCACTGCTAGTGTCCTTCTGTTGCTATAGCAGCAAGCCCCGCTGTCATGGGAGCTGCTCGGCCTATCAGGAAACGTTGGGCCAATCAGACACAGCTCCAGCTGCTGTCAACAAGTGCCTGTGATTGGTTTCCTTAGGGTCCATTCACAGGTCTGTAAGGGTCCTTTCACACTTGTGTTCTGAGGATCCGGCAGGCACTTCCGTCCCGCCGGATCCGTCAGAACGCAAGTCGTCTGAAGCATTAGAAGACTGATCAGGATCCTGATCAGTCTTCGAAATGCTTTCAGGTTACTATGACAGCCAGGACGCTATTAAAGTCCTGGTTGCCATAGTAGGAGCGGGGAGTGGGGGAGTGGTATACTTACAGTCCGTGCAGCTCCCGGGGCGCTCCAGAGTGACGTCAGAGCGCCCCATGCGCATGAATCACGTGATCCATGCGATCACATGATCCGTGCGTGTAGGGCGCCCTGACGTCACTCTGGAGCTCCTGGAGCCGCACGGATGGTAAGTATACTGCTCCCCCGCTCCCCACTACATTTTACCATGGCAACCAGGACTTTAGCGTCCTGGCTGCCATGGTAACTATTGATGCGCTGAAACGACGTTTAGCTTAAGGCCGGATCCGGATTAATGCCTTTCAATGGGCATTAATTCCGGATCCGGCCTTGCGGCAAGTGTTCCGGATTTTTGGACGGAACAAAAAGCGCAGCATGCTGCGGTATTTGCTGCGTCCAAAAAACGTTCCGGTCCTGAACTGAAGACATCCTGATGAATCCTGAACGGATTTCTCTCCATTCAGAATCCATGGGGATGATCCTGATCAGGATTTTTCCGGCATAGAGACCCGACGACGGATCTCTATGCCGGAAAACAAAAACGCCAGTGTGAAAGGACCCTAAGTGTTTTGCAGATCCGCAAAACACAGACATCGGCAATGTGCGTTCTGTAATTTGCGGACCGCACATCGCCGGCACTATAATAGAAAATGCCTTTTCTTGTCCACAATTACGGACATGAATTGGACATGTTCTATTTTTTTCAGGAACGGAATTTGCAGATCCAGAAGTGCGGATCTGGAAATGAAAAAATTGTGGAACGGATGCGGACCCAACTTGCGGACGTGTGAATGGACCCTTAGCCTCCCTAGCGTGTATTGTACTTCAGTTTGGATCTTTGGCATTCTGATTTTCAAATTGTCCCTGACCTTGCTCCTGACTGCCGTTTATTTCCTGACGTGATCTCCTGGCACTGACCCTATCTGGTATTTGATTCTGTGTTTGTGCTCTTGACTTATTTGTGCTCTTGTATTCTGATCCAGTCCTTGCTTTGCTGTCTGGTTCTTACTTCTTTCTGTTTGACTTCTTTTATCCCTTTAGGTTAGGCCCCCACACTTAGTTAAGAAGGGACTGTCATCCAGGTGTGGATGGGCCATTTCCTAGGATAGATCATGCAAGTAGGTAGGGACAGTGGTGCAGGTCGAGTTCAGGGCTTCACGATCCCCTACAAATACAATATGTATAGTCAACTAGAACACAGAAGCTACTCAAATGCCAAATCTCACAATTGGTGACTTATGTAAATTAGGCAGTGGAGATTATTTGTAGTATTGAGCAAATCGCACCATCCGAAGCAGAATGCGATCTGAAGTTTAGGAAAAATTCAGTTCACCCTAAAGCCAAATTTCCTTGTACTTTGCGGTAATGACATCCCCTGTGATGTCACGGCCCTGTAAAAAACCTCATCCCGCGCGGTCTCCACCATTTCACTATGTGCTGAGCTTAGGGAGAGACATGACAAGCGCTAATGCGCTAGGGACAGTGTTGCCGAAAGCTTTTAATTGTAGACTAGTGGATAGGGAGAATGCAGGGACTGTGCAGGGACAGTGTAGGGAGATCATAGGAAGAGTTTTTAGACACTGTAGGGAGAGCATAGGGAAACTGCAGGTACAGTGGAGATTGAGTGTAATTATTAATTTTTACAATTAGGCTAAGACTACTAAATTGCCCTTTTTAACATATGTCTTATTTTGACTTTTAAAACTTAACTTTTACTGTCTATATTAATATACCATTGACCAAGACCAATGCTATTGTTATTTTCCTTCTCATTGGGGTCAAAGTTCTTAATACTCCTCCCATCTCCCTTACCTCCCTCCGTTCCGTGCCGTCCTTTGTTCTCGCAATAGCTGGACAAATAACGCGCAAGTCATTAGACTTGAAAAATCTCTCGTGCCGACATCACACTGCGCATGTCCCATAAATGCGCATGTCTTAGGACTTCACTCCCAGCTTCTTCTCTTGATACATTCTTGCTATTGTTCTACCTGTTGCCTTATTGGAATAGACTTCATTATTGATGTGTTTACATATAATAATCATGTCATTCTTGAATTAGGTTAATTATATGCATGATTCTACTGCCATTATTTACTAATAAATATCATTATATCACATTTGACTCCCTTTAGTTGCTAATGTATTTTTTTTTATTTTTTATATGTTTTTTTATTTATTTTTATATTATATGTAGCTAAAAAACAATTATTATCAGTGCCAACCTGACTACTATTATCAATAGTTCACTACAATTAGTTTTATCAATCATGTGTTGGTCCACATTATAATTTACATTAAATCATATGATTACATATTGTGCAATCAATTTAATAGGCTGTTTTAATTAGTACATGATTTACAGTACTTTTCTATCATTTTATCCAGATCTACCTAAATTATCCCCTGTAATTTATTGGTTTTGTCAATCATGCCATAAACAACCAGTACTTCTCACTCAGTTTTTACTTTTTACATGGCGACCAGTTGGTCCTACATTATATATATGATTTTTGAATTTTGACCACAGTAAATTAATTTTTATTTTAGTATCTCTTCATTTTATTTTATATATATATATATATATATATAATTACAATTATATCTTTATTTGTTTTATTAATTACCATTAGTAAGAGGAGGGAGAAGGGAGGAGTTTTTTATTTTTTTAATAGGGCTATGTATGTACACCAAAACTTAAAAGGGTTGGTAAAAGGTTAATGATATAACGTCGTACCTAGTTATGTAGATGTAGTACAGACATTTTTCAAAAATCTAAATATTCTTTTCCTTTACCATTTACTTCAGCCTCGTAATGTATGGGTATACCTGACTTATAGCGATTTTTGACAAATTAATTTTTAACAAATCAAATTTCTTATTGAAGTTTGGCAAATTGACTGAATCGACTTTTTCAAAACTCATCACTAATTATTTGTTAGGATTTGGGGGGTACTCTCTCTCTTCCTCTGGAATTTTGGGAAGAAAGGGATAAAAATGAGCTCTTAACCAGCTTTGCCTTTGATACCACTAGATGTAAGGCAGCTATCCTATAAGTCAAAGCTTGACGCTTTAGATAGGCCTTGAGACATGACTCAGATATTAAATAAGCCAGCAACTCATCTGCAGGCAGCTGTTTCAGGGTGATTGCCCCTCATCTTGTTAAGAACTCATTTAATATGGCTGCCTTACATCTGGTGGCATCAGAGGCAGAGCTAATTATTTGTTAAACTTGATTTATCTTTGGTCAGGTCAAGAACAAGTCAGCCTGAAAACCTATAACTTCTACATAAGTAAAACCACACCTGAAATATCCAGTTTCGATCGCTAAATTATAAGACTATTACAATTGTTCTTGGATAATTATACTCATGTACATCCAAATGATAAATGGCATAGCTCTTAATTATGAGGCAACACTGATCAGGTAACTTTAAAGTAATGGTTCCATTAAAGGACATGTTGTTTGACAAATGAAATGTAATTAGTATGAAATATTCTAGGTTGTCTTATTTTGTAATACTGATATCTAAAGGCATTTATACATGGTGGCATTTTGATAGCTAATTTTGTGAGCTAAAGGGGTTGTGCAGTGGCTTAAAGAGGACCTTTCACTGCTCCTGACATGCCTGTTTTAATAGCTTATGCATTTCCCATGTAATAACAGTTCTGGAGAATCTATTCTTATGGCTCTGTGTTGTACCTTTCTTTCATTTTTCCTGCTAGAAGTTATGAATGAAATGCTAGCAGTCTGCTGTAAGGGTACAGAGGGGTGGTAACCAGTTGGGGGTTAAACCTCCACAGTCTTAAAAAGGCAGCACTGATTGGACAGAGTGAATCTGTGCAGGTACACATCCCCAACTTGTTACCACTCCTCTGTACCCTTACTGCAGACTGCTAGTAATTCATTCACAACTTCTAGTAGAAATAATAAAGAAATGGCACAACATAGAGCCATAAGAATTGATGCTCCAGAATTATTATTACATGGGAAATGCATGAAGCTATTAAAACAGGCATGTCAGGAGCGGTGACAGGTCCTCTTTAACCACTTCAGCCAGCCTAGCTTAAACACCCTTAATGACCAGGCCACTTTTTACAATTCCGCACTACGCTACTTTCACCGTTTTTTGCTCCGTCATGCAACTTACCACCCAAATGAATTTTGCCTCCTTTTCTTCTCACTAATAGAGCTTTCATTTGGTGGTATTTCATTGTTGCTGACATTTTTACTTTTTTTGCTATTAATAAAAATTTAACGACATTTTTGCAAAAAAAATGAAATTTTTCACTTTCTGTTGTAAATTTTTTTTTTTTTTAAACTACATTTCTATATACATTTTTCTCTAAATTTATTGTTCTACATGTCTTTGATAAAAAAAAATCCAATAAGTGTATATTTATTGGTTTGGGTAAAAGTTATAGCGTTTACAAACTATGGTGCAAAAAAGTGAATTTCGGCATTTTGAAGCAGCTCTGACTTTCTGAGCACCTGTCATGTTTCTTCAGGTGCTAGAATGTCAGGATAGTATAAATACCCCCCAAATTACACCATTTTATAAAGAAGACACGCCAAAGTATTCGCGGAGGGGCATGGTGAGTTCATGTATCATTTCATTTTTTTTCACAAGTTAGCGGAAAATGACACTTTCTGAGGAAAAAAATAAAAATAATAAAGTTTCCATTTCTGCTAACTTCTGGCAAAAAAAAAAAAAAATCTCCCACGGACTCACTATTCCCCTCAGTGAATACCTTGGGGTGTCTACTTTCCGAAATGGGGTCACTTGTGGGGTGTGTTTACTGTTCTGGCATTTTGGGCGGGGCTAAATTGTGAGCAGCCTTGTAAAAGCTAAAGGTACTCGTTGGAATTTAGGTCCCCTTTGCGCACCCAGGCTGCAAAAAAGTGTCACTCATGTGGTATCGCCGTGCTCGGGAGAAGTAGGGCAATGTGTTTTGGGGTGTATTTTTACATATACCCATGTTGGGTGAGAGAAATATCTCTGTAAACTGACAACTTTGTATAAAAATGTATTATAAAAGTTGTCGTTTACAGCGATATTTCTCACACAAAGTATGGGTATATATAAAAATACACCCCAAAACTTATTGCCCTACTTCTCCTGAGTACGGCAATACCACATGTGACACTTTTTTGCAGCCATGATGCGCAAAGGGGCCCTAAAACCAATGAGTACCTTTAGGATTTCACAGGGCATTTTTACGCATTTGGATTCCAGACTTCTTCTCACGCTTTAGGGGCCCCTAAAATGCTAGGACAGTATAAATACCCCACATGTGACCCCATTTTAGAAAGAAGACACCCCAAGGTATTCTGTGAGGGGTATGGTGAGTTCATGTAAAATTTTATTTTTTGTCACAAGTTAGTGAAATAAGAGACTTTGTAAAAAAAAATATATATATATAAATTTCCGCTAACTTGTGCCAAAAAATAAAAATTCTGTGAACTCGCCATGCCCCTCACGGAATACCTTGGGGTGTCTTCTTTCCAAAATGGGGTCACATGTGGGGTATTTATACTGACCTGGCATTTTAGGGGCCCTAAAGAGTGAGAATCCAAATGCGTAAAAATGCCCTGTGAAATCCTAAAGGTACTCATTGGTTTTAGGACCCCTTTGCGCATCTTGGCTGCAAAAAAGTGTCACTCATGTATACCCCTGCTGGGTGTGAGAAATATCTCTGTAAATGACAACTTTTTTAAAAAAATGTATACAAAGTTGTCAATTTACAGAGATATTTCTCTCACCCAGCATGGGTATATGTAAAAATACACCCCAAAACACATTGCCCTACTTCTCCTGAGTACGGCGATACCACATGTGTGCCATTTTTTTGCAGCCAAGATGCGCAAAGGGGCCCTAAAACCAATGAGTACCTTTTAGGATGGCATTTTTACGCATTTTTCTTCTCACGCTTTAGGGCCCCTAAATTGCCAGGGCAGTATAAATACCTCACATGTGACACCATTTTGGAAAGAAGACAGCCCAAGGTATTCTGTGAGGGGCATGGCGAGTTCACAGAAGATTTTTTTTTTGGCACAAATTAGCGGAAATTGATTTTTTATTGTTTTTTCTCATAAAGTCTCCCTTTCTGCTAACTTTTGACAAAAAGTTAAATTTTTCACGGACTCACTATGCCCCTCAGCGAATACCTTGTGGTGTCTTCTTTCCAAAATGGGGTCATTTGTGGGGTGTTTGTACTGTTCTGGCATTTTGGGTGGGGCTAAACTGTGAGCAGCCATGTAAAAGCTAAAGGTACTCGTTGGAATTTGGGCCCCTTTGCGCAGCCAGGCTGCAAAAAAGTGTCACTCATGTGGTATCGCCATACTCAGGACAAGTAGGGCAATGTGTTTTGGGGTGTATTTTTACATATACCCATACTTTGTGTGAGAAATATCACTGTAAATTGACAACTTTGTATAAAAAAAAATTAAAAAGTTGTCATTTACAGAGATATTTCTCTCACCCAGCATGGGTATATGTAAAAATACACTCCGAAACACATTGCCCTACTTCTTCTGAGTACGGCGATACCACATGTGTGCCACTTTTTTGCAGCCAAGATGCGCAAAGGGGCCCTAAAACCAATGAGTACCTTTTGGATTTCACAGTGCATTTTTACGCATTTGGATTCTCACGCTTTAGGACCCCCTAAAATGCCAGGGCAGTATAAATACCCCACATGTGACCCCAGTTTGGAAAGAAGACACCCCAAGGTATTCCGTGAGGGGCATGACGAGTTCACAGGAAAAAAAAAAATCTGGCACAAGTTAGCGGAAATTGATATATTTTTTTTTTTTTTGTACAAAGTCTCATATTCCACTAACTTGTGACAAAAAATAAAATTTTACACGAACTCACCATACCCCTCACGGAATACCTTGGGGTGTCTTCTTTCTAAAATGGGGTCACATGTGAGGTTTTTGTACTGCCCTGGCATTTGAGGGTCTCCGCAGTCATTACACGTATGGCCAGCATTAGGAGTTTCTGCGATTCTCCGTATATTGAGCATACGGGTAATGAGATTTTTTTTTTCCGTTCAGCCTCTGGGCTGAAAAAGAAAAAAAATGAACGGCACAGATTTCTTCATTCGCATCAATGATTGTGGATGAAAAAATCTCTGCCAAAATCAGTGACTGTGGTGCGGTGGGCTGGGCGCTAACTACCTAACAAGTAGCTAGCTAACTGGCGGTGATAAGGGACCCTTATGCCCCATTCACACGTCCGAAATTCTGTTTGCGGAACGGAATTGCGGACCCATTCATTTCTATGGGGACAGACTTTGTCCCGCTCGGATCCGGAATTGCGGTTCCGCACTTACGAGTCTGCACTTCCGTTCACAAAAATATAGAACATGTCCTTTTCTTGTCCGCAATTGCGGACAAGAAAAGCATTTTCTATATAGTTCTGGCAATGTGCGGATCTGCAAAATGCGGAAAGCACATTGACGGTGTCCGTGTTTTGCGGATCCGCGCCGCGGATCCGTGGCACGGATCTGTGGATCCGTGGATCCGCGGATCCGCAAAACACATATGGACATGTGAATAGAGCCTTACAGGGGGTGATCAGTGACAGGGGGTGATCAGGGAGTCTATATGGGGTGATCAGGGGGTTAACAAAGGGTTAATAGTGGTTATAAAGTGAGGGGGTGGGGGTTAGTGTAGTGTTTGGTGCAACTTTACATTGTTACCTGGTCCTCTGGTGGTCGATCCCAGTAAATGGGACCACCAGAGGACCAGGTAGCTAGGTATATCAGACGCTGTTAACAAAACAGCGTCTGATGTACCTGTTTGATCTAATTTATTTTACATTTACAGCCTGCCAGCGATGGATCATCGCTGGCAGGCTGTAGTATAACTGCAGAGCCGCGCTCTGCTGTGAACGCACGCGCGCGCGTGCGCGCGTTCACAGCAGATCTCGCCTCTCGCGAGATGACGCACGGATGCGTCCAGGAGGAACAAACTTGCCGCCGCCTGGACGCATCCGTGCGTGAGGCGGTCGGCAAGGAGTTAATATTGATTAACTTATCATAAGCATATGTAATCAATATTAAATTGGTGGGGGTCTAACTCCATCTCCTTTGTAGCAACAGTACAGTGTAATTACAATACATTCACCTGAATGGGATGAAGTGCTCGTAATTACATTGTAGCGCCACTACAAGGAGAGGAAGTACAGGTAACTTGAAGAGGAAGCAGTGCTCACATGACACAGCTGATTGTCAGAGGTGCCGTGAGTCAGACCCCTGATCAGATATTGATGACCTATCCTGAGGAGTTTTCCTTTACACCAGTTTTGATAAATCCTCCCCCTGTGTGTGAGATACTGACTCACATCATCCTCGAGAGAGATGACAAGTATGAACATTGTGGTCACCCTCACAACTATTAAATGTTCGAGGAGGTTGTCAGTAGAAGGTACCATGTCTAATGTTCTTCAATAGAAATAATAATGACCACTGGCAGAGAAATTGTTAATCCGCTAAATTTTCCAACTAATGTACCCAATATCCAAGGGTCAAAAATATTTGTTTCCTTATTATAGACCCTCAGGGTTTACAATAATACCACTTGTGGGCAGCATAACCTCTTTAGTACAAAGCCACTTTTCACCTTAAATCCAAGGCCGATTTTTGCAAATCTGACATGTGTCACTTGGAATGCTTTTACTTATACAAGCCATTCTGGGATTGTTTTCTCGTGACACATTGTACTTCATGACAGTCATAAATTTGAGTAATCAAGCACTGCCCCATTCCCAGTTCCAGAGGGTCCGTAGAATTGTCTCTAATGCCGGGGTCAAGGAAACCTGCTTGAATGAAATGTCAGACAGATTTAAGAATCGTGGTTATCCCACCTCACTGCTTAATAAGGAGAGGAATAAGGTTATTCCTGTGACAGGTAAAAAAGAGGAAAAAAAGTCACGTATACTTTTCGTTGCAAAATATCACCCCTGGGTAAACAAGTGCAGACACATCTTTATTCGACATTGGAGCATTTTATCCAGGGCATACCCTTCTGTGGAGGAATTTCAGAGTCCACCTTTACATAGTAACATAGTATATAAGACCGAAAAAAGACATTTGTCCATCCAGTTCGGCCTGTTTCCTACAAGTTGATCCAGAGGAAGGCAAAAAAACCCTGTGAGGCAGAAGCCAATGTTCCCCACTTATGGGGAAAAAATTCCTTCCCGACTCCAATCAGGCAATCAGAATAACTCCCTGGATCAACGACCCATCTCTAGTAGCTGTAGCCTGTAATATTATTACACTCCAGAAATAAATCCAGTCCCCTCTTGAATTCCTTTATTGTACTCACCATCACCACCTCCTCAGGCAGAGAGTTCCATAGTCTCACTGCTCTTACAGTGAAGAATCCTTTTCTATGTTTGTGTACAAACCTTCTTTCCTCCAGACGCAGAGGATGTCCTCTCGTCACAGTCCTGGGGATAAATAGATGATGGGAGAGATCTCTGTACTGACTCCTGATATATTTATACATAGTTATTAGATCTCCCCTCAGTCGTCTTTTTTCTAAAGTGAATAACCCTAATTTTGATAATCTTTCAGGGTACTGTAGTTGCCCCATTCCAGTTATTACTTTAGTTGTCCTCCTCTGAACCCTCTCCAGCTCTGCTATGTCTGCCTTGTTCACAGGAGCCCAGAACTGTACACAGTACTCCATGTGTGGTCTGACTAGTGATTTGTAAAGTGGTAAGACTATGTTCTCATCACGGGCATCTATGCCCTTTTGATGCAACCCATTATCTTATTGGCCTTGGCGGCAGCTGCCTGACACTGGTTTTTGCAGCTTAGTTTGCTGTTTATTAAAATTCCTAGATCCTTTTCCATGTCAGTTTTACCAAGTGTTTTACCATTTAATATGTACGGGTGACTTGCATTATTCCTTCCCATGTGCATAACTTTACATTTGTCAGTGTTAAACCTCATCTGCCATTTCTCTGCCCAAGCCTCCAATCTATCCAGATCCCTCTGTAGCAGTATACTGTCCTCTTCAGTGTTAATTACTTTACACAGTTTAGTGTCATCTGCAAAAATAGATATTTTACTGTGCAGGCCTTCTACAAGATAATTAATAAATATATTGAAGACAATAGGGCCCAATACTGACCCCTGAGGTACCCCACTAGTGACAGTGACCCGATCTGAGTGTGTACCGTTAATAACCACCCTCTGTTTTCTGTCACTCAGCCAGTTACTTACCCATTTACAGACATTTTCTCCCAGTCCGAGCATCCTCATTTTATATACTAACCTTTTATGAGGTACAGTGTCAAATGCTTTGGAGTTTATGAGGTACGGTGTCAAATGCTTTAATCTGTTATAAACGCAACAGAAACATACGCAACATGGTGGTAAGGGCTGATATTGGTAGCGGTCAGATTGAGAAGTGACAACGCACTTTATCCACACCAAGAAAAGGTACATTCCCTGGGGTGTATACACTGCTCGAGCTTAATCAGAGGAGAATATTTCTCACATCCCCACACGGGAAAGCAATTCCCCATTAAGGGATTCTTTACATGCAATAGCAATTACGTTGTGTATCTACTAAAATGTCCGTGTGGTCTCCTATATATAGGAGAGACTTCCATGCGGATGAAGGATCGCTTCTCTAAGCACAAGTCCACCATACGTAAGAAAAATCTACTCCTACCAATCCCTTACCACTTCGATCGCTGTAATCACAACGTTTCACAGTTGCGATTTCAGATCATCGAACATATACCGCAACCACGCAGAGGTGGGGACAGGATTAAAATGCTCAAAAGACGTGAAGCCTATTGGATTCACAAATTGCAGACACTTGAACCCAGGGGTTTGAACCGGGAGTATGACCTCAACAGTTTCCTGTAATTTCCTTGCTCCAATGTTTTTATATATTTTTGTAATTATTATTAAAAAAATTTTTCTTCCTTTCTTTATTTTAGAAGACGTGATGGACCCCCAACGGCATCAACTGGTTTTGAACTCGGCTTTATCCGTGGAGAATTCCTCATATGCCGCATTATTCCTGTGTTTGTTGATGCTGCTGCGATGGGGTTGCTCCTTCACGCTTCTCTAGTTCCTTTTTGTCTAGTTTTTGTTTAGTCCGTTACCAGGGCTACCTGATGTCAATTCCGCTTTGGCGGTCTATTTAAATCTTGTTTGTTACTTTGTATGTACAGTCGATTTATCTGTTTGAGGAAGGCTCATACTGCGAGCCGAAACGCGTTACAGAACCCTGCACTATATGGGATCAATAAAAGCATCAATCTAAAGAAGAAAAAGTGAGTGCCGTTCTTTCCTTATAATAAGTCATAAATTTGAGTCAATATATTTCACCTTTATTTATGAAAAAATCCCAAATTTACCAAAAATTATGATAAATTAGCAATTTTCTAAATTTCAATGTCTCTGCTTTTAAAACAGTGATACCTCATAAAAAATGTATTACTTAACATTCCCCATATGTGTACTTTATGTTGGCATCATTTTGTATATGTCATATAAATTTTTTAGGACTTTAGAAGGCTTAGAAGCAATTTTTCAAA
This sequence comes from Bufotes viridis, assembly GCA_033119425.1. NCBI lineage: Eukaryota > Metazoa > Chordata > Amphibia > Anura > Bufonidae > Bufotes > Bufotes viridis. The sequence goes on along the minus strand of CM065594.1, from coordinate 214,813,025 downwards.
TTTTTTTTGAGCTCCAATTCAGTTATAAAGTGATTTTGAGGGGCTTAGGTAATAGAAACCACCCATAAATGACCCCATTTTAGAAACTAAAGCCCTCAAATTATTCTAAACAGATGTTACAAACTTTGTTAACCCTTGATTTGTTCCACAAGAATGAAAGGAAAATTTTACTTTTTTCTTAATTTCTTTTATGTTAATCAGTTTTTTCATACAACACAGTAAGGGTTAACAGCAAAATAAACCTCAATATATATTATTCTTATTCTGCAGTTTACAGAAATACCCTATATGTGGCAGTATAGGCACGTGGCAGTGGTCAGAAGAAAAGGAGCGCAATATGGATTTTGGAGCAGATTTCGCTAGAATGGTTTTTAGGCACCATTTTGTATTTGAAGGGATCCTGATGTAACCCTACAGTGGAAACCTTCAAAAAGTGACCCCATTTTGGAAACTACACCCCTTAAATAATATATTAAGGGGGGTACTGAGCACTTTGACCCCCTAAGCATTTTACAGAATTTGGAAACACTTGGCTATAAAAATAAAAAGTTTTGTTTCTTCCAATAAAATGTTGCTTTGGCCCCAAATTTTTCATTTTTACAAGGGGTAACAGGAGAAATAGCACCACATAATTTTTTCCCATTTTCTCCTGAATACAGCAACACCCCATATGTTTTGGTGAACTGCTGTGGGGGCACATAGCAGGACTCAGAAAGGAAGGTGCGCCATATGGCTTTTGCAACGCAGATTTTGATGGATAGGTTTATGGGTGCCATTGGTTTTTATTTTTTAAGTGATTGTCTTATGCGGGGACCCATTTTTTGCGGGATGAGGTGACAGTTTGATTGGTACCGTTTTGGGTACGTAAGACTTTTTGATCGCTTAGTATTAAACTTTTTGTGAGGCAAGGTGAAAAAAATGGCTGTTTTGGCATAATTTTTGAAAAAATTTTGTACAGCATTCACCTGAGGGGGCATAGAATGTGATATTTTTATAGGGCAGGTTGTTACCTTCCCGGCGATAAATAATATGTCTATCATTTTTATTTTTGTTGTTTTACACAGTGAAATCATTTTTGAACAGAATAAAATCTTGTTTTTGTGCTGCCACTTTCTGAGAGCCCTATTTTTTTGGGGGTGATTGTCTTAGGTAGGGGTTTATATTTTGCGGGATGAGATGACGGTTTGATTGGTACCATTTTGGGGTACATAAGACTTTTTGATTGCTTGGTATTAGACTTTTAGTAATGTAAGGTGACAAAAAATGGCTTTTTTGGCACAGTTTTCATTTCGTTTTTTTACTGCGTTCACCTGAGGGGTTAGGTCATGTGATATTCTTATAGACCAAGTCATTACGGACGTGACAATACCTAATATGTATACTTTTCTTTATTTATTTAAGTTTTACACAATTTGAAACAAAAAAAATATCATGTTTTGGTGTTTAGTGTTAGACTGAGAGCCATAGTTTTTTTTAATTTTTTGGGCGATTGTCTTAGGTAGGGTATCATTTTTGCGAGATGAGATGACTGTTTGATTGGCACTATTTTGGGGTGCATATGACTTTTTGATCGCTTGCTATTACACTTTTTGTGATGTAAGGGGACAAAAAATGGCTTTTTTGACACAGTTTTTTTTTTTTTACGGTGTTCATCTGAGGGGTTAGGACATGTGATATTTTTATAGAGCAGGTTGTTACGGACGCGGCAATACATAATATGTCAACTTTTTTACTTTTACATTTAACCCCTTAAGGATCCATGACGTACATGTACGTCATTTATATCCGGGACTTAAAGACCCGTGATGTACATGTACTTCATGGTGATCAGGTGGGTGCAGGAGCTGCGTCCACCCGATCAGCGGCAGGGGTCAGGCAATCACTAATAGCCAGACCCCTGCTGCATGCGCCGGCTCGTGGGATCGGAACTGTCAACGGGTCCCTGTGCTACCATCGGGTCCCCGTGGTGCTGTGATGGGGACCCGATAACAGGGAAGACTGCCTGATGCCTTCCTTAGGCATTGTGGCTGCCTTCCGGGGGAGATCCTGTGAGTTCCAGCCCCCTGGATTTCACAGGCAGGAAGCTGTATGTGTAATACACACTGTATTACACTTACAGCCAATGCATTCCAATACAGAAGTATTGGAATGCATTGTAAAGGGGATGAGACCCCCAATAGTTTAAGCCCCAAATATTATTGTGTAGAACTTAAATAAATTTAAAAGAGTATACATATTAGGTATCGTTGCGTCAGTAAGAACCTGCTCTATAAAAATACCACATGACCTAACTCTCAGGTGAACACTGTAAAAAGTATATATATATATATATATATATATATATAAACAGTGTCAAAAAAGCTATTTTTTGTCACCTTACATTACAAAAAGTGTAATAGCAAGCAATCAAAAAGTCATATGCACCCCAAAATCATGCCAATCAAACCGTCATCTCATACCGCAAAAAATGAGCCATTAAGACAGTTGCCCCCCAAAAAATAAAATAGCTTTCAGAATGTGGAGACACAAAAAAAAAATTTTTTTCAAAAATGCTTTATTATGAAAAACTGAAACAAAAAAACTAAAAAAGTAGTCATATTTTGTATTGTCGCATCCGTAACAACCTGCTCTTTGAAAATAGCACATGATCTAAGCTGTCATATGAACGTTGTATATAACAAAAAATAAAAAAAGGCGCCAAAACAGCTATGTTTTGGCAAATTTTCTATTTTAATCCATTTTTTCCAGTAACAAAGCAAGGGTTAACAGTCAAACAAAACTCAATATTTGCACAGATAAATAAAATAAATATAAATAAAATCAGCAATAGTCCATATGGGATATAATAATCACAATAAATAGCTAATGTTCATAGGGAACCCACTGGTATTATCCCGTTGTGGCATACATGAGTAATCCCAAACAAGTGCAGTCTGTTATTAATGGTGCGCTGATCGTATAAATCCTGTGGTAGGTATTAATCAAATAATTGATATGTTGGATCTCTATCATAAATAGCGCTAAAAATCTCTGATGGATACAGTCCTTACTTCATGTCCACATACTAGTAGGTCTGTGGGTATTGTAGGTTAGGGATCCTCCTATTTGTTGAATGTCCGGAGCAGCGTCCCGCTCTGTTTAGTATGTGACGGCGTCCCGTCACTACTATTAGATAGACTTTAGAAATAAAAATACAGGGTCGATCTTACCCAAGCATAAGGTGACTGGGCTCCCCTCGTTGCGGTGTTCTCCCCTCGGTTCGGGGGTCTCTCTCTGTAATGGCAGGTCTCCGGTCAGCGGCGTCTCATCAGAGTAGCACGTGTGTTTTCTCTCTTACCGTTGTGCCTTAGTTGTACTTCCGCTCGGTGTCCGCACGATTGTCTACAGAGTAATGAGGGTATACCCTTTGTGTTCAATAAAATTGAATAGCTTTAACATCCAGTCTCTCTTTACAGGGAAAGTAACACCATACGCGTTTCGGGGTTTGTATTTTACCCCTTCCTCAGTGGCAGCCATTTCCCTGTAGATACCCCTCGAGCGGAAGTACAACTAAGGCACAACGGTAAGAGAGAAAACACACGTGCTACTCTGATGAGACGCCGCTGACCGGAGACCTGCCACTACAGAGAGAGACCTCCGAACCGAGGGGAGAACACCGCAACGAGGGGAGCCCAGTCACCTTATGCTTGGGTAAGATCGACCCTGTATTTTTATTTCTAAAGTCTATCTAATAGTAGTGACGGGACGCCGTCACATACTAAACAGAGCGGGACGCTGCTCCGGACATTCAACAAATAGGAGGATCCCTAACCTACAATACCCACAGACCTACTAGTATGTGGACATGAAGTAAGGACTGTATCCATCAGAGATTTTTAGCGCTATTTATGATAGAGATCCAACATATCAATTATTTGATTAATACCTACCACAGGATTTATACGATCAGCGCACCATTAATAACAGACTGCACTTGTTTGGGATTACTCATGTATGCCACAACGGGATAACACCAGTGGGTTCCCTATGAACATTAGCTATTTATTGTGATTATTATATCCCATATGGACTATTGCTGATTTTATTTATATTTATTTTATTTATCTGTGCATTTATTAAATTTATCTTTCTATATGGTCCTTATCCTTTGAGTGTGCCCAGCTATAATTTAATACTTTGTACATTGGTTTGGTGGGTGTGTTTTGCCAGCGAGGTGCACCTCATCTGATCCCACTTATCCTTGTGCGACTTGTTGTTTTTCCAAAACTCAATATTTATTGCCCTGATTCTGTAGTTTACAGAAACACCCCATATGTGGTCGTAAACTGCTGTATGGCCACATGGCAGGGCACCATATGTTTTTTGGAAGGCAGATTTTTCTGGATTGTTTTTTTGACACCATGTCCCATTTGACGCCCCCCTGATGCACCCCTACAGAATCAGGGCAATAAATATTGGGTTTTGACTGTTAACCCTTGCTTTGTTACTGTAAAAATTGATTTAAATGGAAAATTTGCAAAAAAATAGAAATTCTTAAATTTTATCTCCATTTGCCATTAACTCCTGTGGAACACCTAAAGGGTTAACAAGGTTTGTAAAATCAGTTTTGAATACCTTGAGGGGTGTAGTTTCTTAAATGGGGTCACTTTTTGGGAGTTTCTACTCTAGGGGTGCATTAGGGGGGCTTCAAATGGGACATGGTGTCAAAAAAAGTCCAACAAAATCTGCCTCCCAAAAACCATATGGCAATCCTTTCCTTCTATGCCCTGCCATGTGGCTATACAGCAGTTACGACCACATATGGGGTGTTTCTGTAAACTACAGAATCAAGGCAATAAATATTGAGTTTTGTTTGGCTGTTAACCCTTGCTTTGTTAGCGGAAAAAAATTATTAAAATGGAAAATCTGCCAAAAAAGTAAATTTTTTTTAATTTCATCTCCATTTTCCATTAATTCTTGTGGAACACCTAAAGCAGGGGTGCACAATCTTTTCTGGTTGGGGGCCACATTGTCAGCCTGACCCAATTCCAAGGGCCGAAAATCAAACTTAAAGGGGTATTACCAACTGAAATACTGTATTTTCGGCATATTGAACATACAGTTTATACTTTAAATGTCTAGTTACAGTTCTAGGACACCCTACTAATAGGAGAATATATAACAGATTCATGTAAGAAGCCATAAGACATAGACCTACATGTCTTTTACCAGTTGTGTGGGGGTCGCACAGAATGGTATCGAGGGCCGCATGTGGCCCCCGAGCCGCAGGTTGTGCACCCCTGACCTAAAGGGTTAACAATGTTTGTAAAATCAGTTTTTAATAACTTGAGGGGACATTTTTCAGTGGTTTCTATTATGTAAGCCTCACAAAGTGACTTCAGACCTGAACTGGTCCTTAAAAAGTAGGTTTTAGAAATTTTATGAAAAATTTCAAGATTTGCTTCTAAGCTTCTAAGCCTTCTAACGTTCCCAAAAAAGAAAATATCATTTAGAAAATGATCCAAACACAAAGTAGACATATAGGCAATGTAAAGTAATAACTATTTTTGGAGGTATTTCTATCTATTATAAAGTAGAGAAATTGAAATTTGGAAATGTGCAAATTTTTCAAAATTTTTGGTAATTTTTTTTTTTTTTTTTTATAAATAAAAATGAAATTTTTTGACTCAATTTTACCACTGTCATGAAGTACAATATGTGACGAGAAATCAATCTCATAATGGCCTGGATAAGTAAAAGCGTTTTAAAGTTATTACCACATAAAGTGACACTGGTCAGATTTGCAAAAAGTGTCCGGGTCCTTAAGGTGTAATATGGCAAGGGGTTAACACAATAAAAGCATTTTTGAAACTAAAAAAATCATGTTTTAGTGTCTCCATAGTCTTAGAACCATAGTTTTATTTTAATTTTTTTGGCAATTGTCTTAGGTAGGGGATCATTTTTTGCGGGATGAGGTGACGGTTAGATTGGTACTATTTTGGGGGGCATACGCATTTTTGATCGCTTGGTGTTGCACTTTTAGTGATGTAAGGTTTCCCCAAAAAATTTTTGGGCACAGTTTTGTATTTTATTTTTTTATGTTCACCTGAGGGATTAGGTCATGTGATATTTTTATAAAGGCGGGCGATACGGACGCGGCGATACCTAATTTTTTTACTTTATTTTGGGAAAAGGGTTCTTTTTTTTTTTTCTACTTGAAACTTTTAATTTTTTTTGAAAACTTTATTTTTTTAACTTCTTGATTCACTTTATTTTTTTGTCCCACTCTGGGACTTCAACTTTTGGCGGTCTGATCCCCTTTACAATGTATCACAATACTTCTGTATTGTGATGCATTGGCTGTAAGTGTACTACAGTGTGTAATACACTTCAGCCTGCTTGCCTGTGAGATCCAGAGGGCTAAATCTCAGAGGCTGTCATAGAAGGCAGCCACGATGCCTAAGGAAGGCATCGGGCTGCCTTCCCTGCCATCAGGTCCCTGTCACAGCAGCTCGGGGACCCGATGGCCACCCGCAGCCGGCAGGAACCGGCACGTGCTGCGGTCAGCGCTGACCGCGGCCGTGCAAGGGTTAATGCGCCGTAATATGTATTTTCACCGATGCCGGCGCATACAGCAGGGGTCCGGCTATCAGTGACTGCCGGACCCCTGCCACTGATCGGGTGGGCGCAGCTCCTGCACCCGTCCGATCAGCCCGCCGTAGATGCACGATGCTGGTACTTGAGTCCCGCATTTCTGCGCCGTACATGTACAGCGCTGGTATCCTACGGGTTTGGCTATAAATTGTAACAAAGGGTCTCCAGAAACAGCACTATTCTTGTCCATGGGCTGTGTCTAACAGTACAGTATGTTCACGCAACTTACCTATCGTGTGGACTAATCTGGCAAGGAATCTACGGCAGAGGTCCAATGCTTACCACTGAATTTCTGCAGTACATTAGCATTTTGAACTGCTGAGGGTCCACACGTGGATTTTCCCCATCCAGTGGAGCTAATGAGGTTACCCACCACGGTATACAAGTGGAATCCACATTGAGAATTTACATGTCACTTTTTGACATGAATGTCATATGCACACAAAAACATCTGCTGCCACCTGAATGGCAATGCAGATTCCCATTGAAAATAATGGGATACTGATTTCACATTTCTATGTTAGAAAAACGCTGTGTGAACATACCCTTATAGAGAAAGTCAGCTGTTTTTAACTGAATGGTGATGTTTCGGGAAAAAGACCTATTTCTTTCTAATCTTTTTTTTTACAAATATCTGGCAACCCCTCTTAAAGGGGTTTTCAAGGATTTCAGTATCTGATTGGTGGGACTCCAACTTCTGGTACCCCAACATTCAGCAATTTCAAGGGAACGTGGTGCTTCTGTGAGTGCTGCAGCTTCCTCCTAGGCCAGTGATGTCACATTTTCATCTGTCACATGGCCCATTTACAGCTCACTCCCATTCAAATGAATGAGCCTGGGCTCCAATACCAAACCCCACCACTATACGGTGTTTAGTGGCAATGTGCTTGGTTTGCTGTGCGGAGGCCGCAGCGCTCACACGGAGTGCCGCAGCCTTTTCGAACAGCTGATTAGTGTGTGTGCTGGGTATTAGCGATATTGATTACCTGCGGATAGGTCATCAATATTGTACTCTTAGAAAACCCTTTTCAGCTAGATGTAAGGACACATTTATAAAATAGAATAATTTTGCTGAAAATTGGAGTTCCATGCGATGTGGCAGGTCGCCCCATCTTGTTGGAAAAAGCAGGACATTTTTTCTTCTGCAGAATCACTGTTGAAGAGCTGCAAGCAACATAATCCGACGTGCCCAAAGATGCATAGACGTGATCGGGGACCACTTTCAGCATCTTTTGTGACTTGTGGGTAATTAAAAAAAATATATTTCATCTTGCCATACTATCGCTGGAGGTGGGCTAGTTTTTCGTGGGCCACCCTGTAGTACCTGCATCAAATGTATGTAGAAACCTGGGACATTCTAGTGAATTAGGCACACGTCTGGTAAATGTTGAATCATTTTTACTAACAAAAAACATTCCTGATACATGTGCCTCAATGAGGTTCTTTTTGTTAACGTAATGACTGTACATCTGTGCGTGTGACTTTCTTTTGAATCAGTATAACTGGAATTGTGTGTCCCAGGGTGTGTGCAGCCTATGACTCACTGAATGTATGCCTCGTCCATCAATCACTTTTTATGTTACTTGAAAGGCAACAAATTATTTCTTACAAGACATGATCTTCTGAATGACAAGAGTCAGCTCCGGGAGTGACCTCTTAAGTGGCAGACTCAATGTACAAGGTCTTTTTAGGTCTATTTTCCAAAAGGTGGGTGCAGGCATTTGTAAAATTGTAACCACATTGTGATATTATTCATAAAACATAAACCATTGTGTCACTCACAACTAGTTACTAAACTGCTGGATTTTATGCAGCAGTGGAATCCGGGGAGTAGACTTGACTTCCTGTACTGTGTTTATTGGGGTGTGGAGCAAATTTTTGCACCTGTTAACAATGCCACAATTCTAGAAATGATTATTTTTTTGATGACAATGACAATCTGAACATAGGCTTTGGTGATATATGGTAAAAAAGCTAGTGTAAGACATCACTACATGTAATTTCTGTGTAGGCTAAACTAGAAATCCTGACCCCACCTCTTTGGTGCAGGGCCCACATGATTAATATACTGTATTCTACCAGCACTTATGCCGAATAGTGAGTGGCAAGGGCTGGTCTTCAAAAGTTCTTTTTGGAGAAAACTGGAGGAGATTTAGTAAAATTTGAATAGTCAGTGTATGACTGGAGTGGTGCGTCAATAGCCCCCCCCCCCCCTCAGTAAAGTGTGCGCCACATTCATCAACCGTCGTACTGTGTCATTATTTGTGGTAAATTATTTGCATTTGGCACAAATCCGAAACCTTGGTGCAGAATGCAGCCTAAATGCAGTAGATGATGACTTGCCTAAACACCATGGAGGAGGGGGGAACTTATCAAGCCTTGATCTCTGGGAATTTGTGATTTTGTTGTTAGTGAAAAAAAATTCCACCATTTAACATTTTTACACTACACACTGCAGCTTTGAAAAGGTGTGGGGAGAATCGATGTAGTTAGCTATGTTAATTAGCTTTACTTCAGATTTATCAACTGAGACTTTTTAAAAAGTTGAAAAAATGTTCTCAGTCTTAAAGGGGTTGTCTCATCATGGACAATGGGGGCATATCAGTAGGTCCCACCGCTGGGACCCGCACCTATATCGAGAACAGAGCGCCGCAAGTGAAGGAGGGCGCACTGCGCATGCGCAGCCGCCCTCCATTCATTTTCTATAGGGCCGTCGGAAATAGCCGAGCGCTGGCTCGGCTATTTCTGTCGACCCCATAGAAATGAAAAGGAGCGGGCGCCGCGTTTGTGCGGTATGCTCCCATTCACTTCTATGGTGAGTCGGCTTGGTGGTGGCCAGAACGGAGTCCTCCAGCCACCACCTTGCTTGGCTCCGTTCTCGATATAGGTGCGAGTCCCAGTGGTGGGACCCGCACCTATAAGACAATGGGGGCATATTCTAGCGATATGCCCCCATTGTCCATGATAAGACAACCCCTTTAAGGTAGTCATAAAAATTAGACAGAAGTTGGTTGATAGTTAAACAGCAGTTTAACAACCAAACATTTGGTGAAAGATCATTTCACAAGCACAAACATACACATTTTAGTCCATATTGGCCGTTACAGTTGTTCGAACTGCCCAAACCTGGCGATGGACAAAATATCTTTCTCGGAACATTCTTTCACAAACGATCTTTCTTTGAACTAAAGATCTTTCAAATATCAAACAGACAGGGCCGGCGCGTCCTATACGCAGGATAGGCAGCCGCGTAGAGCGCCCCTTGGGAAGGGGCGCTGCTAGGAGCGCCAGCTCGCCTCATGCTGCAGCCGCCCGAGCGCTCTGAATTGAGCCTCAGGCGGCTGCAGCACTGCCCGGGCTGCCGCGTCCATGAGGGCGCACCGCCCGGGCACAGCATGAACAGAGGAGCTGACAGGGGGAAGCGCTCAGCGCTCCCTCCTGTCACTCCATTGTAGCGTGGCCGAGCTCTTTAAGGTCCGCGGGTACAGGAGCATCTGTCTCCTGTACCCGGCCGGACTGACATGAAGTGCGCACACAGTGTGCACTTCATGTCAGTCCCCTCGGGTACAGGAAACGAAAGCTCCTGTACCCATGGAGCATAAAGAGCTCGGCCGCGCTACACTACAGGTAGGGGGAGAGAAAAAGAGAATGACAAGGGGAGGGGGAGAATGACAAGGAAAGGGGGAGAATGACAAAGAGAGGGGGGAGAATAAAAAGAGGGGAAAGAGAATGACAAAGGAGAGGGGGGAGAAAGAATGACAAGGGGAGAAAGGGAATGACAAGGGGGGGGAGTGTGAAGAATAACAAGGGGGAGAGAATGACAAGAGGGGAGAGAATGATAAGTGGGGGGAGAATGACAAGGGGGAGGAAGAATGACAAGTGGGGGGAGTGTGAAGAATGACAAGAGGGGGGAGAGAAGGACAAGGGGGGGGTGGGGGGGAGAGAGAACTGGCGTTAGTTAAAGGGGTTCTGCAGTTTGTTACAACTGATGATCTATCCTCTGGATAGATCATCAGCATCTGATCGGCCGGGGTCTGACACCCGGGACCCCCGCCGATCAGCTGTTTGAGAAGGCAGCGGCGCTGCAGGAGCACCGCGGCACTTCTCGCTGTTTACCGCAGGCGCAGTGACGTCATGACTAGTATTCACTTGAATGAAGCTTAGCCCCACCCAGGCCAATGATACTAATCGTGATGTCACTGCGAGAAGGCTGAGGGGCTACTGCCAGCGCCGCTTCCTTCTGAAACAGCTGATTGGCGGGGGTCCCAGGTGTCGGACCCCGGTGATCAGTTTAAATAAACTGCAGAACCCCTGTAATATGGCAGATCATATGGGTGGGGCATTGTGATGTCACATGGGGGGAAGGCGGCAAACTTTTCTTTTGCCTAGGGCGGCAAAAATCCTTGCACCGGCCCTGCAAACAGACTATAATGGTCTGTTATCAGTCGCCTAAAATGATCATTCATTGTTTAATTTCAACTGACAATCGTGGATACCATTGTGGAAAACTGTCCTTTTCACAGTGAAATCTGTATTTAAAATGCCACCAATAGCTTTCCATTGACTTCAATAGAAAAAACACCACCATGTATACATGGCACTGTTTTTTTCCATCGTTAAATCGTGATCCGCTTCTGAAAGTGGTATGTTACTTCTTAGAAGAACATTGATGTTTTTGCATTGATGTCAGTTAGGAAACTGAAAGAAGTGGTTTTACAATTGTTTTTAGCAGCATTTCTAAATTATTTGGTAAAAATGGTTCTAAAAACTCTTTGCACCAAATTAGAAATTTGCCACCAAAAATGAGCTGTATTCAGCTACTGATTCTGGTACTAATATTTCTGCCTCAGATTTTGCCTTGTGAACTTTGCCTAAAAATTCCTCTTATGATTAATTCCCCTCCATATGTTTACACTGGAAAACGAGTATAAATACATTGATAATTTAGCCCCATTGCGTTGTGTGATTCTATGTAACAATATTATTTTCTATTGAGGGTATTTATGATAGACCAGCTTTTTACGCTGGTCTATGATATCGCCTGTGCTGCCAGAGGATGCCCCCATGAGGTGCTTCCTCCACCAGCCCTTATGGCTAAACAAGATGCTAGGCCTGCTGTCCCTGTCCCCTCCCCGGCCACCCCACGGCCCTTTTGAGGGGAAAGTGTAGAAGGCAGCAGAGAAATGACACTTGTGCCTAAATTTAGGCGTAATGATGTTTAAAAAGTCACAAACACAAGGTACGATAGAAAACTGGCATAGGGGTAATGAAAAGTTCCCCCATATATGTTCACCAGATTTGCAAAATTGTTTCATTAGAGAAATTATCCAAATTTTTGTCATCTGTGAATTACACAGTTGAGTCACATTCTGACCACCAGCTAATATCCCGAGTAAGATAGGGTAGGAGAGACCCAGTAAGGTCCTGGTAGGCTGTCACAGGTATGTGGAGCCATGCTCTATATCGAGCCTCTGGCGGCTGCAGCACTGACCGGCCAGAGGCTCCATGAGGGCGCACCGCCGGGGCGCAGCAAGAGGAAAGGGGCTGACTGGAGGGGAGCGCTATCATTCCCCCATTGTAGCATGACCGAGCCCTGTATGGTCCGCGGGTACAGGGACTGGCCGGACTGACATGAAGTGGGGGGGAGAAAGAAAATGACAAGGGGGGGGGGTAAGAGAATGACAAGGGGGGGGGAGAGAGAATGACAAGAGGGGGAAAGAGAATGAGATGGGGGGAAGAGAATGACAAGAGGGGGAGAGAGAGAACTGGCATTAGAACTGGCTGATAGATCATCAGCATCTGATCGGCGGGGGTCCGACACCCGGGACCCCCACCGATCAGCTGTTTGAAAAGGCAGTGGCACTGGCAATAGGGTCTCGGCCTTCTCGCTGTTTACCGCAGGCGCAGTGACGTCACGACTAATATCACTGGCCTAGGGGGGGGGCTAAGCTTCATTCAAGTGAACAGAGTATAACCCCGCCAAGGCCAGTAATACTAGTCGTGACGTCACTGTGCCTGCGGTAAACAGCGAGAAGGCTGAGGCGCTACTGCCAGTGCCGCTGCCTTCTCAAACAGCTGATCGGCGGGGTCCCGGATGTCGGACCACCGCCGATCAGATGCTGATGATCTATCCAGAGTTTAAATAAACTGTTTAAATAAACTCCTTTGATATGCTAGATCATATGGGTGTGCATTGCGATGTCACATGGGGGGGCGGCAAACATTTCTTTTGCCTGGGGCAGCAAAAATCCTCGCACTGGCCCTGTGAGTAGCTCCGCAGTTTTTGTTGATCACTTCAAAATTTCGTTTCGGCGTGCTTGATGCAAGTGTTTCCATAAGATGAGTGGGAACATTTCTCAAAGTGGTGAAAACGGCCGCACAAAGACCATCTACTGTCTGGAACTGTTGTCCATTTTTGTAAACTTCCCTTGCCATCCATCCCCAAAGGTTCTCAATTGGATTTAGATCAGGGGAACATGCATGATGGGCCAAAAGAGTGATGTTATACTCCTGGAAGAAGTCCCTTGTCCTGCGGGCATCGTGTACTGTAGCGTTGTCTTGTTGAAAAACCCAGTCGTTACCACACAGACGAGGGCCCTCAGTCATGAGGAATGCTCTCTGCAATATCTGGATATAGCTAGCGGCCATTTGACGCCCCTGCACTTCCTGAAGCTCCATTGTTCCACTGAAGGAAAAAGCAGCCCAGACCATTATGGCGCCCCCTCCACTGTGGCGCGTAGAAAACATCTCAGGTGGGACCTGCTTGTCATGCCAGTAACGTTGGAAACCATCAGGACCATCAAGGTTAAATTTTTTCTCATCAGAAAATAAAACTTTCTTCCACCTTTGAATGTAGCATGTTTGGTGCTCTCTTGCAAAGTCCAAACGAGCAGTCCTGTGGCGTTCAAGGAGACGAGGTCTTTGAAGATGTTTTTTGTTTTTGAAGCCCTTCAGTCTCAGATGGCGTCTGATGGTTATGGGGCTGCAGTAAGCATTAGTAAGGGCCTTAATTTGGTTTGAGGATCGTCCAGTGTCTTGACGGACAGCCAATTGGATCCTCTGGCTTCCATAACCCTCAGGATCATTTAAGAAATTCCAAATGACTGTCTTACTGCGTCCCACCGCAGCAGCGATGGTGCGCTGTGAGAGACCCTGCTTATGCAGTTCAACAACCCAACCACGTTCAAAAAGGGAGAGTTTTTTTGCCTTTGCCATCACAACGTGTGACTACCTGACAGAAAATGACAATAAATCCACATCTTTGCACAGATTTGGCCTTTTAACCCCTTAAGGACCGGGCTCATTTTCACCTTAGGACCAGGCCATTTTTTCAAAATCTGACCACTGTCACTTTAAGTGTGAATAACTTTAAAACTTTGTACTTCATGACACTACTAAAATTGGGTCAAAAAAGTTTATTTTTTTGCATAAAAAATACAAATTTTACCAAAAAATTTGCAAAATTTAGCAAATTTTAAAGTTTCAGTTTCTCCACTTCTATGATACATAGTAATACCCCCCAAAAAAGTGATGACTTTACATTCCCCATATGTCTACTTCAGGTTTGGAGTATTTGGGAAATGCTATTTTATTTTTTGGGGATGTTACATACCTTAGAAGTTTGGAAGCAAATTTTGAAATTTTTCCGAAATTTTCCAAATCCCACTTTTTATGGACCAGTCCAGGTTTGAGGTCACTTTGTGAGGCTTACATAATAGAAACCACCCAAAAATGACGCCATTTTAGAAACTACACCCCTCAAGGTATTTAAAACTGATTGTACAAACTTTGTTAACCCTTTAGGTGTTTCACAACAGTTCATGGAAAATGGAGATAAAATTTCAGAATTTTGATTTTTTGGAAAATTTTCCATTATAATCCATTTTTTCCAGTAATAAAGTAATGGTTACCTGCCAAACAAAACTCAATGTGGGTTGCCCTGTTTCTCTAGTTTGCAGAAACACCCCATATGTGGTCCTAAACTACTGTTTGGCCAAACGGGAGGACATTGAAGGAGGGGAACGCCATATGGGTTTTGAATGGCAGATTTTGCGGGACTGTTTTTTTTAACAACATGTCCTATTGCAAGCCCCCCTGATGCACCCTAGCATAGAAATTCAAAAAAAGTGACTCCATCTAAGAAAGTACACCCCTCAAGGTATTCAAAGCTGGGTTTACAAACTCTGTTAACCCTTTAGGTGTTCCACAACAGTTCATGGAAGATGGAGAAACAATTTTGGAATTTAGAATTTTTGGAAAATTTTCCATTTTAACCCTTACTTTATTACTGGAAATAAAGGGTTAACAGTCAAACAAGACTCAATATGGATTGCCCTGATTCTGTAGTTTGCAGAAACACCCCATATGTGGTCCTAAACTACTATTTGGCTAAACGGGAGGACATTGAAGAAGGGGAACGCCATATGGTTTTTGGAAGGCAGATTTTGCTGGACTGGTTTATTTGCACCATGTCCCATTTCAAGCCCCCTGCTGCACCCCTTGAGTAGAAACTCCATAAAAGTGACCCCATATAGGAAACTACAGGATATGGTGGTTGTTGTTTTGGGACTATTTTAGGGTAAATATGATTTTTGGTTGCTCTATATTACACTTTTTTGAGGCAAGATAACAAAAATGGAAATTCTAAAATTATTTCTAAATTCGCCATTAAGTTTTGTGGAACACCTAAAGGGTTAACAAAGTTGGTAAAGTAATTTTTGAATACCTTGAGGGGTGTAGTTTTTAGATGGGGTCACTTTTTTGGAGTTTCTAGTCTAGGCTACATCAGGGGGCTTCTAATGGGACATGGTATAAAAATAAAAATCTGCCTTCCAGAAACCATGTGGTGTTCCTTCGTTCTATGCCCTGCCTTGTGGCTATACAGCAGTTTACGACCACATAAGGGGTGTTTCTGAAAACTACAGAATCAGGGCAATAACTATTTAGTTTTGTTTGACTGTTAACCCTTGCTTTATTACCGGAAAATATGGATTAAAACGGAAATTTGCCAAAACATGGTTGTTTTGGCACAGTTTTTATTTTATTTTTTTAACGCCGCTCATCCGAGAGGCTGGGTCTAATGTTATTTTTGTAGGGCAGAGTATTACGGACGCGTCGATACCTAATATGTCTACTTTTTTTGATGGATTTAGATTTTACACTATTTTATCATTTTAGGAAGAAAAAATAAATAATTTTACTATCTCCATAGCCTGGGATCTAATTTTTTTGTTGTTGTTGGGGTAACTATCTAATGTAGGGGCTCATTTTTTGCATGATGAGATGGCGGTTTTATTGGCACTATTTTGGGGGGCATATGACTTTTTGATCGCACACTATTACACTTTTTATGATGTAAGGTAACAAAAATGGCTTTTTTAACTTTTTTTTTTTTTGACAGCGTTTATTTGAGGGGTTAGGTCAAATGTTATTTTTATAGAGCACATTATTACGGACGTGGCAATACCTAATATGACTACTTTTATAAAAGTTGGCTTCAGCATGACATCATTAACCAACTTTGGAAAAAAAAAAATTGTACCTCCACATACTGGAAGCCATAATTTAAATTTTTTTTTGGGGTGACTGTCTTATCTAGGGGCTCATTTTTTGCGGGATGAGATGGCGGTTTGATTGGCTCTATTTGGGGGGGGCATTTGATTTTTTTTATGACGTGCTATTATAATTTCTGGGATCTAAGGTGACAAATTTTTTTTTTTAACATGGTTTTTAATTTATTTTTAAAAGGGTGTTTATCTGAGGGGTTAGGTAATATTTTATTATTATACATAAGATTGTTACGGACGCGACGATGCCCAATATGTATGGAGCTCCCAGACTTTGGATACACTAAAACAACATTTTTTAAAAACTTATATACAATAAAATAATTTATGGAAAAAAAAAGTTGTTTCCGTGTTTCCAAAGTCTGAGAGCCATAATGTTATGTTTTTTCTAGGGGACTGTAGGGAATTATAATAATTTAGTACTGCATGGAAGTGTGATACTCCCTGAAGCAACCGTCAATGCAGAGGCCCGGATGATCGGGGCAAGTGTCACATTGAGTAGTGGTGTCCTTCCGTATCCCCTCTTGCGACACACTCTGCACTTTTTTGGGTTCGTCCCTCTTTCCAGTATGGGGGACCACACCTGGAAAATGTTGGCCAGGGATCGACCCGGCGCCTCCAATTCCCGAGGTACTCCGACCTGCTCTTTCCCAGTCTGAAAAGATCAGGTCCTTGAGGACTGCCTCATAGAAATGGAGGAAAGTCTCTGTGCTGCCAGCGCATCGGGATAGTACAAAAGCGTTGTACATGGCAACCTGTACCAAGTAGACCGCAACTTTTTGTACCATGCCCGGGTTTTGCGCATGGCATTATATGGTGTGAGGACTTGATCAGATAGATCAACTCCTCCCATATACCGATTGTAGTCGACGATACAATCGGGTTTGAGGACCGTTGCCGCGGTTCCTCGCACAGAGACTGGGGTGATGCCATTACCATGGATTGTGGTCAGCATAAGGACATCCCTCTTGTCCTTATATCTGACCAGCAGCAGGTTGTCGCTGGTAAGGGCACGGGTCTCACCCCTGGGGATAGGTACCTGGAGGGGGTGGGTAGGGAGGCCGCGATGATTTTTCCGCACGGTCCCACAAGCGAACGTGGATCTGGCGGAGAGGGCCTGGAACAAGGGAATACTGGTACCCCTGGGGGGGTCTAGGGTCACACAACTAAGTGCTGTGGACCCCAGACACCCAGGTGCACTTACTTTATTAGATTCTGCTGCTGGGGCTGGAACACTGGATGGCTGGGGCTGTGGATCGCTGGGGCTGTCGGTGGCTGGGTGAGCTGCTGGGGCTGATCGGGGGTCTGCTGGGTGGGATGGGGTCCTTCTGGGGTCTTCCTGGTGGGATGGGGTCCGATGGGGTCCGATGGGGTCCGATGGGGCGACTTGATCCTCCGGCGGCACGACAGGCAGTGTGCAGGGGGGAGAAGCTACGGCGGTTAGCTTCTGCCGCCGCCCCCCTGCACAGCCAATCAGGACAATTTGTGGCCAACGGTAAGGATGGTGATTGGTGGTGTAATATAGCACCACTGATCACCATCCTGTTCCGGGTTATCGGGTCACCTGAGACCCGAATGACTCGGAATCGCAGAAAACCGCAGGTCTGAATTGACCTGCGGTTTTCTGCGATCGCCGACATGGGGGGGTCACAGGACCCCCCTGGGCATTGTGCCAAGATGCCTGCTGATTGATTTCAGCAGGCATCTTGTTCCGATCACCGCCACGTGCGCAGCGGTGATCGGAAATTCACAGGGCGTACATGTACGCCCTTGGTCCTTAAGTACCAGGACGCAAGGGCGTACATGTACGCCCTTCGTCCTTAAGGGGTTAAAGGTATGTGGTCCTAAAATTTGGATCAGCTGAAAAACAGCCTGTTTCAGTTTAATCGTTATTTTCAATTAATTGAATGTTCAAAAAATGTTTTGTCTCACTCTCATTTCTTCTTGTTGCATGTTGAAGCTCTACTTGGAACCTTGTTAAGATCCAAAAATGTAAAATATGATTTTTTGCCATTTTTTAAGTGGTCTTAAACTTTTGATCAGGACTGTATATATTTATATATCTATATAAATTTGATTTGCACCAAAGCCGAATTTCTTCGCAATTAGTGGTAACGAATTTAATTTTTTCCTAAAATGGCTGCTGCACGTGGGAGGACATGGAGCAAGAAACTCTGGGAAGGCAAGGCGGGATCACCCACAATGCCATGCATGCAGCCAATCAGCAGCCAGCCCTGTGATGTCACAGCCCTATAAATAGCGTCAGCCATCTTAGATTCTGCCATTTACCTGTGTACTTAGTGCAGGGAGAGATGTCAGCAGGCGCTAGGGACAGTGCTGGAAAAAACTTCATTGTGCTAAAAAAAAATCGATTTACAAGTGCAGGGAAAGATTATTCAAGGTGTGGGGAAAGAATAGGGAGGAATCATTCCACAGCATTTATGTAGATCAGGGTTCAGTAGGGGAGGTTACAGCCTGGGTAATAGGAACAATCCTATTACACCTTGCTGCACTGACTGGGGATGCAAAATGGCCTTTATACAGCTCTGTAATTCCAGCAAACCGTTGTTATTAGGGTGCAAGTGCTGTTTGATACAGGCATTAACAGAGTTTATTACAAATAAATATTTCTATGTCTTATTTGCCCTTGTGCGGTGCAGTTATATGTTCTAAAGCATTTTTTGCCATGTATTAATGGGGAAAAAAAGGGCTTATTAGCCGTTGTGTGGTGAAGTGCTAAAATTATAGCCCTTTTTGTATTAGTGGAAAAAGAAAAAATATATTTGCCGATCAGCGGTGCAATTATATGTTCTAAAGTCATTTGTGGCGTGTATGATGAGCCCCCAACTGTATAAGGATAGGGGGTCGGAGACTGCTGGGATCCCCTGCCCCTCCCTCTATTTGCCTTGGTTGCCCCCCCTTTTTGTCCTTCTAAAGGGGTTGTAGTACTTGGGTGGTCTGTGCCAGCACCAGGCCGTTTGTCCAGCAGCGAGGGGGTTAAGAGCACTACTGTGCTTTTCTGCTGCCTTTCTCCTTCCTCCTCCTACCTCTTGAATGGCCAGCGGCTGTTATTCATGTACCTGGTCCAAGATGTCCGCAGGTGACCCGCTGATGTCGTCTCTCCTGGGGCGCATACAGTTGGAGGGGGATGGCTGGCTGCGTTCGCTGTCGAATGTGCCTGCCATCACTCCTCCTCAAGCTCCCTCTTCCACGCATTCTCCTCCCGCCCCGCAGGCCCCTCCAGTTCTTCCTGCAGTGGTGGGTAGGCGGTCTGCTCATCGTACCCGCCCCCCACACGCCTGGGACATAGTCCCCCCGGTCGGCATCTCGTACGCAGCGCGCGCTGCTTCTGTGACCTCCCCATTAATGGAGGAATGGCCATCGCAGAGCTGCGCTGCGCTCAGGCTCCGCCCCTTTCCCGTGTAGTCAGTATTCCTGCGCCTTAGCCATCCTGCGCCACAGAGAGCACAGTAGTTAATTTGTCAGTCGCCAGGACTACGGGATCAACGATGTCATTCCACTGCTTCATGTCCTGGAACAGATGCTGGTAAATCTGGCTGGTCAGGGAACTGGAGACGTGGTGCCTATATCTCCACATGAGCCCTGTGAGGGATGAACTGGAGGAGTAGGACATTGGAGCACAAGCAATGTGTAGCGAAATGGGTGGTTTTTACACACAGGTGACACGAGAGGAGGAGCAGGAGGAGCAGGACCAGCCAAAGGAGCTACAGGGTGATGAGGAAGACGAGGCAGAGAACCCAAACACACCGTGGCAGTATGCAGTGAAGATGGAGGCAGCGAGTCCCTCCGAGTCACTTGCACAAATGGCCCGATGCATGCTCACTTGCTTGTGTAGTGACAGCCGAATTGTCAGCATTCGGCAGAGGGATGACTTCTGGCTCTTCACCTTGCTGGACCCTCACTAGTGGTCCAAAATGGGGGCCTTTTTTACACCCGCTGAGAGGAAGGACACTGAACTACTATAGAGACATCCTATGTAGTCAGTTGGCCGCTGCCTATCTGCGCCATCGTCCAGCCTCTCGCAGGTCTGACCGGGGGGGGAGGGGGGGCCCTCTGCGCTCACGTTCCTCTGCCATGGCTGCTGTGGCTTGGTGGGGGGGGAGGAGGGTTGAAGCAGTTCCAGCTCCATCAGCAGCAACTTGAGTTTAGAGTCGCTGATGAGCAGCTTTATTCACCCGCCTAGTGAAGAAACTTCTCACCAGCAGCAGGTAGACCTGGAGCAAGATCTGAACCAGCAGGTGATGGCATACTTGGACAGCACCCTGCCACTCCACATTAAAGATCCGCTGGACTACTGGGCAGCCAAACTGGACTTGTGGCCGCAACTGGCAGAGTTTGCCCTGGAAAAGCTGTCCTGGCCGGCCAGTAGTGTGGCATCAAAGTGGGTGTTTAGTGCGCCGGGGGCCATAGTTGCCCCAAGAATAACTCGCCTGTCCACCCAAAATGTGGAGAGACTGACCTTTGTCAAGATGAATCAGGCATGGATCAGCCAGGATTTCCACCCACCAATGCCTGATGCATCAGATTAAATCATCCATGCTGCCTCACCCAAACCTTGACAAAAGAGACCAGTTTCTTCTGGCTACCTGCCTCAGCTACGATTCTGATGCTGCCACCTGCCTGATGCCACACATCTGATGCCAAGTGCTCCTTTTTTCACCCACCGTTTTCAGCTGGTACTCGTATTGCCTCCCATCTCCCCACTCTGTCACTGGGTCACTCTGTGGTCTCCTGATGATGCTGCCACCTCCTCACTATGTCACCTTGCCACTATGTGGCCTCCTAATGCTGCTGCCACCTCCACACTATGTCACCTTGCCACTCTGTGGCCTCCTGATGCTGCTGCCACCTCCAACCTATGTCACCTTGTCACTCTGTGGTCTCCTGATGCTGCCGCCACCTCCACACTGTGATTGTGCCACTCTGTGGCCTCCTCATGCTGCTTCCACCTCACCACTATGTGATAGGGCCACTCTGTGGACTTCTCATGCTGTTCCCACCCTCCCCACTTTATGACTGGGCCATTATTTTGCCTTTCGGCCTGGCTGACATCATCATTTATTTGACCCTTCTTCTCATCTGTCAGAAGCAAGGAAAAATGAGACGCACAACGGATCCTGTTTGTGTAGCAGCTGCAAGGCCTGTATGGTCCCATCAGAATTGGCTTGTGATTTGGTAGCCAAAAGCAGGAGTGGGTACAAAACACAGAAGACATGCAAATATTCCATTCACGTGTCATCTCTGTTTTGGATCCACTCCTGTTTTTTTAGGGCATTAGCAATACAGATGGATTACTGACCAAATGCTGACCAAGTGAAGGTGGATACATAACAGACAGGATCAGTTTTTTGGAGGTTATTGTTCTGATTGATCAGAGGAAGGGCAAAATATTCATTGACGTCAACACAAACTTACTGCTGACACCCTCTCCACTCTGTCAGGGGGGCTCTACTTGTATAAGCGTCTAATAGAACAGGTTCTGTAGACATCCACGTGGAATCAGCTGACGAAGGTGTAAAAGGAGTGTGCTTCTTCTTGGTACTAACATCGACCTGTAAGGCTGAGTTCATACTTGAGTTATTTGGTCAGTTTTGGTCCCTTGACTGCCCAAATAAGTGAAGTGTGCAGTGATTCTAAGAGCGACACCTGTCATCTGCATGTCATACGGACTCACAGTGTTATTTCACTACCAAAGCAGACTCCCTATGTGTGTTACTGCAAGGCACAGTGTTTTACACCACTATAAAGGCTCTCTGCAGCCAGGAAATAACCGTTTTTTTTTTTTTAACGAAATTCGCCGCAAATGAAGTAAACAAAAATTTGGCAAAACGGCAAATCGAATTTTTGAAACATTCGCTCATGTCTAGTGCATATATATATATATATATATATATGTATATATATACACACTGTATTTTTCGCCCTATAAGATGCAATGTCAGTGCATCTTATGGGGCGAATACTAATGAGCCCTTCCATTATGAATGCGCTCATTAGTACAGGAGGACCAGGGAGCGGTGAATGCAGTGCTGCCCGTGCAAGCTCTGTACTCACTGCTTCCTAGTCTTCCTCGTCCACTCGTTGTGCTGTGTCCTGCGCATAGCAGGAGGATGGCCACAGGGCAGTCCTTCTCTGACCCCATTATGGTAGTAGTTAGAGGCATGATGCATATGGCTGCAGTGGCTGTTGGTGCTGGTGGATCATTGCTGTCCCAGTGAGTGTTATCCTCCCTGTCAGACATGGCTTTTGATACCCTGTACCAGACTAGAGGTGTCAGTGTAAGCTAAAATGCAATTTAAGTGTACGTTGCTTTGGGCAACGGCAGCAGAATTGGTGCGTGGCTCTTTTAAGAGTCGCTGCAACTGCTCAATTTTGTGGAGTATGATGCTCTGGCAGGCAGATCAGGGCCCCTAACAGTCTCTAGCAAGGTTAGTTTCCCCAGCAGTACTCACTCAGACATCTGGATATTACTTCTCAAGATCCAGGGAAGAAGGAACTGTATTTTCCCTTGTCCAAGATGGCGGCCACATCCACTTCCTGTAGGGGGTACAGTTGGTTTATCTGTCCTCCTGGCAACTTGTACTGATCACTTTAGTTATTTCTAAGAATGGTTCCTCTGTGCAGGTGGGCTGTTTGTTTCCCTCCCCTCTGCTGGGTGGATATCTTCCTTTCAATACAGGATGCCCCGATCCAAGATGGCCGATTAACCCCTGTTTTGCCACAGTGCTGCAACTGATGCAGATTGACACTCTCCGGCAGTAAGTAGATACTATAAAGTTTCTCGTAGATACAGATAGAGGGGGCCTTCAAGGCGCAAAAGTAGATCCTGTTCCGTGACGCCAAAGATTGCAACAGGCGCCTCCCCCCCATGGCCCTCCTATAATGTGACCCAGCTGTAGGAATGCCAAGTGGTATAGTGCGGCCTATCTGTTTCTTTATGCGTGTCACGGTGCTCCTACCTGGATATGGCTGGACCCCTGGCTTTGGCTCCGAAGCAATAAATAGAGGGAAAAATTGAGGGATTTGAAGAAATAACTTGAGTCCAGACCTTGAGATGAAGTTCAATGGCAGTTTTACTTGAATAAACGTTTCTCCAAACAGTTTCAGGCTTTGTCTTGGTTGAAGCAGGCTTTAGCATTAAACTGGCAGGCAAGCTCAATTCTGACATATCCTTCTCTCACTCTGCTGTACTGACAAGCTGACTTGGTAACTTGGCTTCTTCTTTATGCTGCACTTCACTTTTTAGTCGGACTTATCTTCAGCCAAGGAATAGGTATCCTGGCAGCTCCAACTTTGAGTCTCAACCAGGATCTGGACAGAAATACATACGATGACAATATATTAGCCCATTAGAGATAGTATCAGGGTGCAGAAGTGGTAACACCACTCTGGGGTGTTACATGCTTCACATGGGGGACTTATTAACATGGAGGTCTGATCTAGTGTTGATCGAGCACCCAAGTGCTCGGGCTCGGGCCGAACACATCAGGATCTACTGAGCACCCGAATTTAATCGAAGTCAACGGGAGAACACGAGCATTAAATCAGGCACCCCATGCTCTAAAGAGGGGAGAGTGCCTGATTCATAGAAAAAGTTCAGAAATGGATGGAAACACCACCGAAATGGTTCGGGAACAGCATGCGGAGGATGTCTGGATGCATCTTGGACTCCCAGGTTGCTGCTGGGAACGATGTTGTCCGAGTAGTACGCCACTTTTACAGACTGACAATAATACACACAAAACCAAAAATAAAGTCGATTTTAGAGGAAAAATTGTTAGGAAACATTCTTTCCTGTATATTTACTTGTATATAAAGTACATGTGCTGCCAAAAATTATACCGAAATGGTTCGGGAACAGCATGGGGAGGATGTCTGCATGCATCTTGGACTCCCAGGTCGCTGCTGGGAACGATGTTGTCCGAGTAGTACGCAACTTTTGCAGACTAACAATAATGCACACAAAACCAAAGATAAAGTCAATTTTAGAGGAAAAACTGTTAGGAAACATTCTTTCCTGTATATTTACTTGTTTATAAAGTGCAAGTGCTGCCAAAAATTACAAGCAAGAGGCACTTCGATACAACCTGTATATCACATAAAGGAGGGCCTGATTCACATTGTGGTACAATAGCTCATGTAGTGGGACTCCTACACTCATAAGGCCTATGCAGTAAGTAAACTTGCTGCCAAAAATTACAAGGAACCGGCACTGCAATACACCCTTTGTTACACATAAAGGAGGGCATCATACACACCCTGGAAAAATTATGATTGATGGCCTGCTGATCTGACCATCTAAAACATTAAGGGCAAGGGCCTACTGCTGAGCTTACCCTCTAAAACATTAGGGGTGAGGGTCTGCTGGTAAGCTGACCCTCTAAAAGGTTGTAGGTGAGGGCCCGCAGGTGAGCTGACCCTGTAAAACATTATATGTGAGGGCCTGTAGGTGAGCTGACCCTGTAAAACATTATATGCGAGGGCCTGCATGTGAGCTGACCCTGTAAACCATTGTAAGTGAGGGCCTGCTGGTGAGCTGACCCTGTAAAACATTATATGCAAGGGCCTGCAGGTGAGCTGAACCTGTAGAAAATTATATGCGAGGGCCTGCAGGTGAGCTAATCCTGTAAAACATTATATGCGAGGGCATATATTGCGACGAATAATCATGTTGATATGATGGAAGAGGAGGAGAATTAGAATGAGAAAAGCAAGATTCAAGCATATACACTTTTTTGTGGTGGAAGGGGTGCATGGGAATACAGCATATTTAGTACATTATAAACAACACATTTAAAGTGCCTTTATGTTCATCAGCTTTCCTCTGGTGGAGTCGAGAAGTCAGGGGCAATCCAGGCCTTGTTCAACCTGTCAGCATTTTCAGTTGACAGGCGGATACGCTTATCTGTTATAATGCCACCAGCAGAACTAAATACCCACTCAGACAAAACGCTGGCAGCAGGGCAGGCCAGCACCTCCAAGGCTTGAGTGCCAGTTTGTGCCACGTGTCCAGCTTGGACACCCAGTAGTTGTAACCCACTGAGGGATCATTGAGGACGCTGACACGGTCTGCTATGTACTCCTTCACCATCTTCCAAAACTTTTTCCTCCTTGTGACACTAGGCCGCGCATCAGGGTGAGGATGCTGGCGGGGTGTCATGAAACTGTCCCAGGCTTTGGAGAGTGTTGCCCTGCCTCTATTGGAACTGCTGTGAGTTCCACTTGTCTCTGCTCCTCAGTTGCCCAAGGAACTACGAACTCTGCCACCAGCGTTGTCAGATGGGAATTTTTGGAGCAATTTTTAACAAGGACCTTCTGGCATTGCACCATATTGCTCATCCTCTTCACCAGAGGAATGAGAGATGAGAAGTTCTCTTTGTAGCGGGGGTCGAGAAGGGTGAACAACCAGTATTCCGTGTTGTCTAAAATGCGTATAACGCGCGGGTCACGGGAAAGGCAGCCTAACATGAAGTCAGCCATGTGTGCCAGAGTACCAACAGGCAAGAGTTCGCTGTCATCATTATGAGGATGACTCTCAATCTTCTCATCCTCTTCCTCGTCTTCTGCCCACCCACACTGAACAGATGGAATTAAACTTCCATGGGTACTACCCTCTGTAGCAGAGGCAACCGTCTCCTGCTCCTCCTCTTCATCATCCAATTTGCGCTGAGAAGACGAACTGAGGGTGGTCTGGCTATCACCCTGTGTAATGTCTTCCTCCATTTCCACCTCTTCCACATGCAAAGCGTCGTCCTTAATTGTGAGCAGCGAGCGTTTGAGTAGACACAGAAGTGGGATGGTTATGCTAATAATAGCGCTATCGCCGCTCACCATCTGTGTTGATTCCTCAAAGTTTCTAAAAACCTCACAGAGGTCAGACATCCATGCCCACTCCTACCTTGTGAATAACGGAAGCTGACTGGAAAGGCAACAACCATGTTGCAGCTGGTATTACAGTACTGCTTTCTGCTGCTCACAAAGCCTGGGCAACATGTGGAATATCAAGTTCCAGCGCGTGCTCACGTCGCACAACAGTCGGTGAGCTGGCAATTTCAAGAGCTGCTGCAGCGTTGACAGACCGGCTGAAGCTGTCAATGACTTGCTGAAATGTGCACACACATGGCGCACCTTCACCAGTAGCTCAGACAATTTGGGGTACGTTTTTCGGAAACCGCTGAACCACTAAGTTTAAGACGTGGGCTTGGCATGGGATGTGTGTGAGCTTGCTGAGCTCCAAAGCTGCCACCAAGTTACGGCCATTATCAGACACAACCATGCCTGGCTGTAGGTTGAGTGGCGAGAGCCACAGATAAGTTTAGTCTCTTATTCCCTGCCACAGCTCTGCGGCGGTGTGCTGTTTGTCCCCTAAGCATGTCAGCTTTAGCAGGGCCTGTTGCCGCTTCCCCAATGCAGTGCTACACTGCTTCCAGCTTCTGACTAATGGCTGACTGGTGCTGCACGCGGATAATTCGGAGGTGGAAGTGGAGGCGGAGAAGTGGGGGTTGGAGCCACCAACATAGGTGCTGGCGTAAACCCTGATCGACGTAGGGCCCACAATCCTTGTCATCGGTAGCACCTGTGCCATCCCAGGGTACAACTCGCTCCCGGCCTCCACAGCGTTCACCCAGTGTGCCGTCAGGGAAATGTAGCATCCCTGGCTGAATGCACTTGTCCATGTGTCCGTGGTTAAGTGGACCTTCCCAGTAACTGCGTTGGTCAGGGCACGTGTGATGTTACAAGACACATGTTGGTGTAAGGCGGGCATGGCACACCTTGAAAAATAGTGGTGGCTGGGGACTGCGTAACGCGGGGCGGCCGCCGACATCAGGCTGCGGAAGGCCTCAGTGTTCACAAGCCTAAATGGCAACATTTCCAGGGCCAGTAATTTGGAAAACTGCGCATTTAGTGCTATGGCCTGTGGGCGGGGGGCTGGGTATTTGCGCTCGCGTTTAAAGGCCTGGGGTAAGGACATTTGGATGCTGCGCTGGGACAAGGAAGTGGATGTGGTCGCTGATGGTGCTTGCGAAGGTCCAGATGCAGGGCGCGAGGCATCTGGGCTTGCGCCTTTGACAGGGGATTGGCCAGCACATAACATAGGGTAAGAGGAGGCAATGGTGTGACCCGCAGACACAGATTGGGGACCCAGGCTTTCATCCCAGTTATTAGGGTGCTTGGATAATGCTGGTGGTGGTGGTGAGGTTGCTAGTGTTCACGCCCCAGCTCAATTTGATACGGCACAGGTTGCAAACTACTATTCTTTTGTCGTCTGCACTTTCCTCAAAAAAGCGCAATACTGTGGAACACCTACCCCTTGGCCTGCCTTCTCCCTTTTGCCACCCCACTACCTCTTCCAGCCTGTTGCAGGGCTGCAGATTCCTCCCCCTCTGTACTTATGTCCTTGCTTGGCTTTCCACCTTCCCAGGTTGGGTCAGTGACTTCATCGTCCACCACCTCCTCTTCAACTTCCTCACTCTGCTCATCCTCCTGACCTGTTGACCTAACCACAACCTCAGTGATTGACAACTGTGTGTCATCCTCTTCATCAACTTCTTGAGACAGCAATTGCCACTGACTTATTGGCAACTGTGTCTCATCATCATCCACCTTATTAAACAGTAATTGCCGTTCCCCACCGTCATCTTCTTCCGACTGTGGATGCTCAAGAGGTTGGGAATCAGGGCACAAGATCTGTCCTTCTTCAAGCGTGCTTGGCGAGAGGGTCAAATGAAGGAATGGCGATGCAAAGAGGTCCTCGGAATATCCAAGTGTGGGATCACTTGTTTGCCCAGACTCTCCATGGTGGGAGGAAGGAGGATCAGGGTGAGAATTGTGTTCACCAGACTGTTGGCTACTGAGACTGGACTTGGTGGAAGACAGGGTGGTGCTGCTTAACTGACTGGAAGCATTATCTGCTGCAATCCAACCGACCACCTGGTCGCACTGGTTTGACTTCAAGAGTGGTGTCCTGCACCACCCTGCAAACTGGGACATGAAGCTAGGTATTGTGGATGATTGTTTTTCTTGTGCTCTGGCAGCAGGCACAGTTTCAACGCGCCCAGGGCCATGGCCTCTGCATGCACCATCAGCATTATGGCCACTTCCCCGTCCCTTACTTCATTTTAAATGTTATATATGCTTTTAAATATGTCACACGTGCAGTAGCGTAAAATTTGGAAGTGTATGCGCAAAAAGTTATTAAAAGGTATTTGGGATGTGGAAACGTCACACAGGAGATATCCCGCAGATAATGTCAATGCTGTCAACAGCGGCTAGTAAAAAAATTACAGGGAATGTCACAGGTATTTGGGATGAGGAAACGTTATACAGGACAGGTACCACAGGTAATGTCACTGTTTGCATCGTCTACGGAAAAAGTACACTGTATGTCACAGATACATTTTTTTAACCGCACACGTGACACTGGAGCTATTTCCTGGTAATGTCACTGTCAGATGCGGACACAGTCTATTTAAAAAGTACACTGGATGTCACTGATATTTTTTGGATGCACACAGTTTACACAGGAGATGTGGCGCAGATGATTTAACTGTCCGCAGCGGTCATTGTCTATGAAAAAAGTACCCTGGATGTCACAGATATTTTAGGGATGTGCACACTTTACACAGGAGATGTGGCGCGGATAATTTAACTGTCCGAAGCGGACACCATCTACGGAGAAAGTACACTGGATATCACTCATATTTTTTTGATGCGCACACTTTACACAGTAGATGTGGCGCGGATAATTTAACTGTCCACAGCGGACACCGTCTATGGAAAAAGTACACTGTATATCACTGATATTTTAGGGATGCGCACACTTTACACAGGAGATGTGTCGCAAATTATTTAACTTTCTGCAGCGGTCTATTAGATGCAATTTAGCTCAGGATGTGCTAAAAATATATATTGCTGCTGTCACGCACAATAGTCCTTAAAAGGACTTTTGGGTCTCTGAAAAGTTTTTGTAATAAAAATGTTCCAATAACACTCCCTACACTGATTGGGGGTCTTATTAACACTGAAGGTCTGTTCTGAGGTCTAATTAACATTGGGGTCAGATAGGGGCTCTGAGCTGAGGTTCTGAAAAAAAAAAATCTTATTTCCTCCTCTAAAACCGTGCGTCTTATGCGCAGTTGCGTCTTATAGGGTATATATATAGGCTTGTGTCTACATATCAACAAACCTGGCTGCTGCCTCAATGGGTCACTTAAGAGACCTAGCAATGCTGTTAAAAAGGTATGGACGCTTGCAGATGGTGAGCATGAGGAGAAGTTGCAAGGGGGACCAAAGCTGAACTTTTGCACTGGGGCCCATGAGCCTTTAGTTACTCCCCTGTACTGTAGTCTTGTTATATTATCAGGTTTATATAATTATGCCAAACATACAAGTATGTAACTGGATTTTAAAAACTGAAACACTTAACTTAAATTAGATAATAATATCCCACCCCCTGTACAATAATGTATTGCACCCTTCACCGTAGCAGCCTTATCTGTCTTATATACATTCTTTACTATGGTTCTGTTCCTCAAGATAAGTGTGGTTATGCTGTATACAGAATAATCTAATTCTCTGGCATCTCTTGCATATGAAATCACATTTTTTGTTCTTTCTGTTAATGACATTCTCCAAGTTTTGTTCTGCCCTCCCCTGAGGTAGCGTGGAGCGGGTGGGGAGGGGGGGTCAATTATATGTCAATAAATCTGCCAGAGATATGGGTAATTAACCCGGGCGTTAACCCCTCCACCCCCAGAAATTTGTATGACTGGTACTGTGTAGTCTTAAGTAATATGGCATGCATTGTATTTTAGAGTCAGGAGGAAGAAGCTTGGCAAGACTGTACTCATGCCAGTTCCCAGCTCATCTGCTGTGATAAAAGGTGAAGTTCATACAGAGGATAATTACTGATATACAAATCAAAAGAATTGCATTAGTAAATTTCCACCATCTTACATTTTTCAAATTAGAACCCAAATGCTGCGCTGACAAATTTCTCAATATATCTTTATAGCAGTTATATTTTTATAATACAGGGCCTCTATGCAGACATGGGGCCAGAAGAAAAAATGGATATTGTCTCTAATTGGCATGGACAGGGTCCTTCATCAGGATGAACTGCGTCTCTAGTGGAGACAGCTTAGGGACACTATCTATGCCAATTAGGGACATTATCCAAACCAATTCGAACAGGATCCACTCCAAGTAGGGACAGTATGTGCATCAATTAGGGACAGTGTCCACACCAATAAGGAACGCTGTCCATACCAATTAGGGACAGTATCTAAACCAGTTATGGACAATACCCACTCCAATTATGGACAGTTTGTGCTCCAATAAGAGACAGTGTCCGCAGCAATTAGGAACAATATGCATGTCAGTTGGGGACAATACCCCAGCCAGGTAGGGACAGTGTCTATGACAATAAGGGACATTATCCATGTTAATTAGGGACAGTATCTATTCCAATTAGGTACTGTATCTATGGTGCCTTCCTGCCTTAAGTAAAGTGTTGGTTTGTTCTGTGGAGTGTTAAAGTATATTGAGTTGTTAGACTACATGCTGAATTAGCACCAACCTGTCTTTGTTATCATAGCAACCAATTGCTGCTCTGCATTTTACAAGAGCAGAATAAAAAAATGAAAGCTGCCCTGTGATTGGTTGCTATGGGTAACAAAGACCGTGTTTTTTTTTGTAAAAATAAACATGTTTCTCTTCTTTTGTGTTTACAACTTTGCCCTGCAGAATCTAAACGGGAATAGGTCTGTATTCCCACAATCAAAAATGCTTAAATATTACTGGATCTGCGTCACTGGAACAAAGAGAAGTCTCCTGAGAGGTAAGTATGTTTTTCCCTTCAAACCAAAGACAGAACAGACGTACTATTTTTTCCTAATATCGAACAACTCTCCAAAATCCTCACCGCTGCACATTTGAAACATAATCTGCAACGCAGCGGCAACGGCCAGGGCCCCTTTTCATGATACGCTGGTACCCAGGTGTAGAAATGTCCGAGTGGTATAGCGTGGCCTAAAATGTCCCTTTATGTAAGTGAGTGTCACGGTGCTCCTACCGGGATACAGCTGGACCCTAGGCGTTGGCTCCGAAGCAGACAAGTAGGGGGTATAGTTGAAGAATTTGAAGAAATAATTGAGTCCAGACCTTGTGATGCAGTTGAATAGCAGCTTTACTTTGGTAAACATTCATCCAAGACAATCTTCAAACTTGATCTTGGTCCCAGCAGGCTTTAGCATTAAAATTTGGCAGGCAAACTCATCATTGCTACATCTGTTGCTCTCTGGCTCTGCTGTACTGACAGGCTAGCTTTATAACTTAGCTTCTTCTTTATGCTGCAACTTCTCTCTGTAGTCTGACTTTTGGTTAGGCCAGGGAACTTTCCTCCTGGCTCCTGAGGCTCTGAGCTTTGGCCTCCATGACCAGCAGAGCCTAGGGTGCTCTGGCTGTCTTGGCTTGGGCACGTCTAGCAAAGACATGCCCAGCACACCCTCCTTCCCCTAGTAGGGGGTTAAGCTAGACTCACTGAAAACTGGTCCCCACCCTTCCTGCAGGAAATGGGACTCACCCACTTCTCCACAGAGGGGGGTTAGAATGGAATGGAAAACTCTATTCTATGTAACTGTAGCTCTGCCGTGTTTTCTGCCACCTGCTGGTGAACCAGGCACATTACATTTGAACATAACAGTTGCAAAACATTGGAAATGCACAATGTAGTGGACCTGAAATAAATGCATAGATTACATGATATTAGACCAATAAAGACAGTAGGGGGGTGAAGAAGTGGCAATGCCAGTCTGGGGTGTTACAAAACTACTGCTGGTAAGATCTCTCTGTGTAATGGTCCTCAATCTCTCCGTGTGGAAACCCTTGATCAAAAGATTAACCACATAGTGAAGGTCCACTACAGCAGAAATCACAATGACTATTTATTCACTTACAAGATAAAACTTGTCTGTCAGCATGTAAAAGTTAGTCCAGAAACACCCGACCCGGGTTTCGCTCCGCTTCGTCAGAGGCAAACCATAGATTCAATCAATTCTGGACAGTGTTTAAAAAGTTCACCTCTCATACTGTTAAAATGAATCCTTGCAGACATAATTATTAGTAAACAAATTCCATCAAAGTTCATATAACAATGTCCACTAATCACATACACTGTTAAAACCTCTACATATGATTTTTTTCACGATGAATGAATACCATGTAATTGAGCTAGCCAATTCCAAGCTGTAAAAAAGTATCTGCCCCTTACTATCGCTCTCTCAATAAGGTCACATGTTAACTGTAGCCTATTGTGTCCTTTCATTTAGGCTAGGCCAGGATTCCTCCCACCAATCATGAAGCTCTAGGTCCTACACACTTCCCCTACTCAAACTCATGAATGGAATCGGTTTGTGCATTCCTACTTATCTTTACCCTCATTCATTTTGTATCTTTTTTTCTTGCAGTTTATCGATACTTCTTCTTTTTCTTTTTAAGTGACACTCCGTAAAGACTTTCACAGACATAACTATTGGTGGAACCACTCTCCAGGATATATTCATTTTATTATCCGGTTTCTAGGCCGGTGTTGCTTCTATTCTCCTGCTTCTACAAAGATTTCCAAGTCCAAAAAACTGACAGATTCCTGGCTAATATTTTCTGTAAACTTGATGTTCCATCGATAGTCATTGATATATACTATAAATTTCTGCAGATCCTCTTTCTCTCCCTCAAAATGCAGAGACAATCATCTTTATATTTTCACAAAAGGATTAAATTATCACCCTCCTTTCCTTGAAGGAGAGGGT
Organism: Bufotes viridis; assembly: GCA_033119425.1. NCBI lineage: Eukaryota > Metazoa > Chordata > Amphibia > Anura > Bufonidae > Bufotes > Bufotes viridis. Next base: position 214,779,997 of record CM065594.1, on the reverse strand, counting down.
CAATAAACAGGCTTTCCCAGTATGACATAAAAAGGTTGGCAAAACTGAGGACAAATTTTGCATCCATCACCGTGCCATTTGTCTCTAATTAGAAGCGTTCCCCATACCAGAAATAGTTGTGCATTAGACAAAAATCAAAGCACTCTAGGATGAACTTTTTTGTTCTCCAGTCAGACTATTATCTTTTTCTAGAAAATGTTTGACTGCTTTTAGTGTTATTTCTTTTGGAATGATCGCATATGAAGAAGTGACATCGACATTCACTAAGTACATATCTTCAAAAAACACTCTGTCTTCCCTTATTAACTTTAAAACGGCACCCATGTCTTTAAGATATGAGTGAGCCAGTTTGACTGATATTTCTGCAGATAGACATCCACATATTCAAACACCCGACTAGTTAGGGAGTCAGTCCCGGAAATCCAGGGGGATTTGTCAGATTTTTGTGCAATTTTGGCAAATAATAGATGACCACAGTGATAGGATGAGTGATATTCAATACTCAAACTCTTATTTAGAATCTGTGGTTCTCATCCTTTATTCAACAATTTTTGTAACTCTTTTTTTAACCGCTTCAGGACCGCCGTACGCAGGATTGCGTCCTGCGGGCGGTCCTGTTCTTCTGATCGGACGCGCCGGGGCGTCATCTCGCGAGACGCGAGACTTCCTGTGAGCAGCGCGGCCGCGCTGCGTTCACAGCGTCTGGCGTCTGAAGAGTTGTACTACAGCCTGCCAGCGATGATCAATCGCTGGCAGGCTGTAGATGCTGATATAAATCGCATCAAACAGCTATATCAGGCGCTGTTTTATGAACAGCGTCTGATATAGCTGCTACCTGGTCCTCTGGTGGTCCCATTTTCTGGGATCGACCACCAGAGGACCAGGTAACTACAATAAAGTTGCACCAAACACTACACTAACCCCCCCACCCCCTCACCTATTAACCCTTGATCACCCCATCTAGACCCCTGATCACCCCCTGTCATTGATCACACCCCTTGTAAGGCTCCATTCAGACGTCCATATGTGTTTTGCGGATCCGTGGATTCACGGATCCGGATCACGGATCCGATCCACGAATCCTCAAAACACGGACACCGGCAATGTGCTTTCCGCATTTTGCAGATCCGCACATTGCCAGAACTATATAGAAAATGCTTTTTCTTGTCCGCAGTGCGGACAAGAATAGGACATGTTCTATATTTTGCGAGAACGGAAGTGCAGACCCGGAGCGCGGATCCGTAATTCCGGATCCGAGCGGGACAAAGTCTGTCCCCATAGAAATGAATGGGTCCACAATTCCGTTCCGCAAACAGAATTGCGGACGTGTGAATGGGGCATAAGGGTCCCTTATCACCGCCAGTTAGTTAGCTACTTGTTAGGTAGCTAGCGCCCAGCCCACCGCACCGCAGTCACTGATTTTGGCAGAGATTTATTCATCCACATTGATCGATGCGAATGAAGAAATCTGTGCCGTTCATTTTTTTTTCAGCGCAGAGGCTGAGCGGAAAAAAATCTCATTACCAGTATGCTCAATATACGGAGAATCGCAGAAACTCCTAATGCTGGCCATACGTGTAATGATTGCGGAGACCCTCAAATGCCAGAGCAGTACAAAAACCCCACATGTGACCCCATTTTAGAAAGAAGACACCCCAAGGTATTCCGTGAGGGGTATGGTGAGTTCATGCAAAATTTTATTTTTGTCACAAGTTAGTGGAATATGAGACTGTAAAAAAAAAAAAAAAAAATCAATTTCCGCTAACTTGTGCCAAATTTTTTTTTCTGTGAACTCGCCATGCCCCTCACGGAATACCTTGGGGTGTCTTCTTTCCACAATGGGGTCACATGTGGGTATTTATACTGCCCTGGCATTTTAGGAGTGCTAAAGCGTGAGAATCAAATGCGTAAAAATGGCCTGTGAAATCCTAAAGGTACTCATTGGTTTTAGGGCCCCTTTGCGCATCTTGGCTGCAAAAAGTGTCACTCATGTGGTATCGCCGTACTCAGGAGAAGTAGGGCAATGTGTTTTGGGGTGTATTTTTACATATACCCATGCTGGGTGTGAGAAATATCGCTGTAAACGACAACTTTTACATTTTTTATTCAAAGTTGTCAATATACAGAGATATTTCTCTCACCTAGCATGGGTATATGTAAAATACACCCCAAACTATCGCCATACTTCTCCTGAATGCGGCGTACCACATGAGTGACACTTTGCAGCAAGATGCAAAGGGCCCAAATTCCAACGAGTACCTTTTAGGAGGGTATTTTTACGCATTTTTCTTCTCACGCTTTAGGGCCCCTAAAATGCCAGGGCAGTATAAATACCCCACATGTGACCCCATTTTGGAAAGAAGACACCCCAAGGTATTCGCTGAGGTGCATAATGAGTTCATGAAAAATTAAACTTTTTGTCAAAAGTTAGCGGAAAGGGAGACTTTGTGAGAAAAAACAATAAAAAATCAATTTCCACTAACTTGTGCCAAAAAAAAATATTCTATGAACTCGCCATGCCCCTCATGGAATACTGCAGGGTGTCTTCTTTCCAAAATGGGGTCACATGTGAGGTATTTATACTGCCCTGGCATTTTAGGGGCCCTAAGCGTGAGAAGAAAAATGCGTAAAATGCCCTCCTAAAAGGTACTCATTGGAATTTGGGCCCCTTGCGCATCTTGGCTGCAAAAAGTGTCACACATGTGGTATCGCCGTACTCAGGAGAAGTAGGGCAATGTGTTTTGGGGTGTATTTTTACATATACCCATACTGGGTGAGAGAAATATCTCTGTAAATTGACAACTTTGAATAAAAAATGTAAAAGTGGTCGTTTACAGCGATATTTCTCACACGCAGCATGGGTATATGTAAATACACCCCAAGCACATTGCCTACTCTCCTGATGCGGCGATACTACATGGTGACACTTTTGCAGCCAAATCGCAAAGGGCCTAAAACCAATGAGTACCTTTAGGATTTCACAGGGCATTTTTATGCATTTGGATTCTCACACTTTAGGGGCCCCTAAAATGCCAGGTGAGTATAAATACCCCACATGTGACCCCATTTTGGAAAGAAGACACCCCAAGGTATTCCGTGAGGGGCATGGTGAGTCCACAGAATTTTATTTTTTGCCACAAGTCAGCGGAAATAGTTTATTTTATTTTTTTATTTTGTTTTTACAAAGTCTCATATTCCACTAACTTGTGACAAAAATAAAATTTTACATGAACTCACCATACCCCTCACAGAATACCTTGGGGTGTCTTCTTTCCAAAATGGGGTCACATGTGGGGTATTTATACTGTCCTGGCATTTTAGGGGCCCCTAAAGCGTGAGAAGAAGTCTGGAATCCAAATGCGTAAAAATGGCCCTGTGAAATCCTAAAGGTACTCATTGGTTTTAGGGCCTTTGCGCACCCAGGCTGCAAAAAGTGGCACACATGTGGTATCGCCGTACTCAGGAGAAGTAGGGCAATGTGTTTTGGGGTGTATTTTTATATATACCTATACTGTGTGTGAAAAATATCTCTGTAACGACAACTTTTAAAAAATTTTATACAAAGTTGTCAGTTTACAGAGATATTTCTCTCACCCAACATGGGTATATGTAAAAATACACCCCAAACTGCCCTACTTCTCCTAATGCGACGATACCATGTGTGACACTTTGCAGCCTGAATGTGCAAAGAGCCCAAATTCAGCAGTACCTTTAGATTTTACATGGCGGCTCACAATTTAGCCCGCCCAAAATGCCAGAACAGTAAACACACCCCACAAATGACCCCTTTTCGGAAAGTAGACACCCGAGGTATTCACTGAGGGGCATAGTGAGTCCGTCTGAGATTTCTTTTTTTTTGCCAGAAGTTAGCAGAAATTGAAACTTTTTATTTATTTATTTTCTCAGAAAGTGTCATTTTCCGCTAACTTGTGAAAAAAATGAAATGATACATGAACTCACCATGCCCCCGCGAATACTTTGGGGTGTCTTCTTTCTAAAATGGTGTGATTTGGGGGTATTTATACCATCCTGACATTCTAGCACCTGAAGAAACATGACAGGCGCTCAGAAAGTCAGAGCTGCTTCAAAATGCCGAAATTCACTTTTTGCACCATAGTTTGTAAACGCTATAACTTTTACCCAAACCAATAAATATACACTTATTGGACTTTTTTATCAAAGACATGTAGAACAATAAATTTAGAGAAAAATTTATATAGAAATGTAGTTTTTTAAAAAAAAATTTACAACAGAAAGTGAAAAATGTCATTTTTTTGTAAAAATTTCGGTAATTTTTGATTAATAGCAAAAAAAGTAAAAATGTCAGCAGCAATGAAATAGCACCAAATGAAAGCTCTATTAGTGAGAAGAAAAGGAGGTAAAATTCATTTGGGTGGTAAGTTGCATGACGGAGCAATAAACGGGTAAAGTAGTGTAGTGCGGAATTGTAAAAAGTGGCCTGGTCTTTAAGGGTGTTTAAGCTAGGGGGGCTGAAGTGGTTAAACTTATAAAGTGGGTTGTTTTTGTATCTGTCAGAAATTTTTCCATTTCTTTTTCCTATGGACTCCGGTCCAAAATCACAATCTTCCCCCTTCCGTCAGTTGGCTTTATAACTATCTGATTGTTTTCTTCCAGTTTTTTGAGAGCTTCTTTTTCATTTTTCGGCAAATTTTAATTTCTTTTATGTTTGGTGTTCATTTCTTCCAAACCTTTTAATATTCTCCTTTGAAAAGCTTACAAACATAAATTTTCTTTGTTTTTGGGTAAAATGTTGACTTATTCCTTAAAGATATATCAGTATGGGGATCCTTCTCTATATTTGGTTGGTTCTGATTAGCTGTATTCAAAATCATATATTTGAAAATATTTAGTTTTCTTACATATCTATGAACGTCCAGATGTAGTTGAAATTTGTTGCCTGTATAAGTTGGGGCAAATTTAAGTCCCTTAGTCACTACTTGTTTTTCATCCTGTGTATGTTTAAAAGTACTGAGATTGAAGATCTCTATATCGTCTCTCTCACTTTTTTTGTTTGCGGACTTGCCTCTCTTTTTTCCCTCTGCTTCCTCTGATAGTGGTCTTTTTACCTGGGTGTTTTATGCATAAGATTTTGGTTCTAGACTTGTCTTTGCTCTTTCTAGTTCTGTCCCCTTTGAGGTTTGGTGGGGAACATTTTCCTCTTGTAGTTTTTCTTGTCTTAATTCCTCAAACCTACTTTTTGGTCTCTGCTCCTTCTTTTTCCAGAAGTTCTCTATTTCCTTTTTAAGTATCTGAATAGGCTGACCCTATATTGTGTGGTCTTGCTTGTGGATGTCTATCCTGATTCAATCTCCTGGGCTGGTAGGTGGATTGATGGTTGTATATATAGCCTCCTTCATTTTGGGGTCTCCAAGGTTGGAGATAAGTATCGTAACCATGTCTCCAATTTCCATTAATCCCACTCCTATCTTCATAATCAAACCTTGGTCCTCTGTAAGGTTCAAAATGGAAATAATCTTTATTCCTATAGTGACCACTGTTTGGGTAATAATATCTCCTATTTCCACCATAATACTGTTTGTTCTGTCTCGGGGGTCCTCCATTGTTACTCCTAATTATGTTATATTTGCGAACATCTGTTCTCCCTTGTATGTGTAGAAATGTAGTTTCCTTCTTTTTTATACTTGCCTCTCTTTTTATCTGTTCCTTTTTCCCTCTCACCTTGTATGTTTGATTCTTTTCATAATCTTCAGTAATTTAAAAATATTTTTTGTGTTTCTTCATTTTCACTTCAGATTCTGTTTCATTAGTTCTTTCATGGAAAGTTCTTTATATTCTGCCATCTCTTTATATGGTTCCAGTTTTCCTTTTATTTCTTCTATCTCCCTACAAAGTTTCACTAATTTCAGTTTTTTTTTATTGATGATAAACCTGTGCCCACACTCATTTAAGAATTTCTCACATACTTACCTCTCTGACAGGTTTTTGTTTTAGGCAGTTTTGCCCTTACAGTGGTGCTTGACAGTTTGTGAACTCCTCAGAATTTTTTGCATCATTTTTTTTCTGCATAAATTTGACCTAAAATTACATCAGTAGATACAGATAACCAAATCAAACAAGTGACTCAAAATATAAGGCTTGGTCATTTATTTATTGAGGAAAATGATCCAATATCACATCTCTGTGAGTGGCAAAAGTAGGTGAACCTTTGCTTTCGGTATCTGGTGTGATCCCTTTGTGCAGCAATACCTACAACTAAACATTTCCAGTAATTGTTGATTAGTCACATTCCTCATACAAAACAGTGTCAACTCTTATGTTGTTTCCTCCCATGAACTGCTTGCTTCAGGTCCTTCACAGCATTTCTTTTGGATTAAAGTCAAGACTTGACTTGGCCATTACAAAACTTTAACTATTCTTCTTTAACCATTCTTTGGTAAAACGACTAGTATGCTTAGGGTTGTTGTCTTGCTTCAAGACCCATGTTCTTTTGAGATTCATCACACGGCCCTTACTTTTTTCTTTAGAATTTGCTGGTATAATTCAGAATTCATTGTTTCATCAATGATGACAAACTGTCCTAGTCCAGATACAGCAAAACAGACCCAAACCATGATTCTACCACCACAGTTTCAAGGATAGTATGAGGTTTTTATGCTGGAATGCAGTGTTTTCTATTCTGGTCTCCTCCATCCACAAGATATTCTAATAGCCTCCTGGCTTATCCAGATGATCTTTAGCAAACTGCAGACGAGCAGAAATGTTCTTTTTGGAGAGTAGTAGTTCATCAGTGTTCTCCCTGATGATGGACTCATTAATATCAACAGCTAATGTGAGAAAGGCCTTTAGTTGCTTAGAGGTTACTTTGGGTTCTTTTGTGACCTTGCAGACTTGTACATGCCTTGCTCTTGGCATGATATTTGTTGGTCAACCACTTCTGGGGAGGATAATGGTCTTGAATTTCCTCCATTTGTTCACCATCTGTTAGACTGTGGATTGGTGGATTCCAAACTCTTTAGAAATGATTTTGAGAGATTACTTTGTAAACCCTTCCTCAGAAATCTCCTTTGTGCTTGCTATGATATACTTCCACAAACGCGTTGTGGAGATCAGACTTTGATAGATCTCTGTTCTTTAAATAAAACAGGTCCCCCCATCACACCTGATTGTTCTCCCATTGATTGAAAACACCTGACTCTAATTTCACTTTCAAATTATCTGCTAATCCTAAAGGTTCACATAGTTTGCCATCACAGACATGTGATATTGGATTATTTTGCTCAATATATAAATGACCAAATCCTATATTTTTGACTCATTTGTTTGATTTGGTTATCTTTATCTACTTTTAGGATTTACATCTGGTGGCATTAGAGGCAGAGCCACCTAAGGCACTTTCTCCATAAGGACAGATAGTACTCCCAAATCCTGGCCTCCTTAAAAAACTAGAATTAGGGAATGAATAAAGCTCATACATGAGGGACTTTCTACACTGAATGGGTATGGTCACTTTCTAGTTATTGTTGATGAATGTGTATCTAAGATGATTATATGACATTTACTAATGTGGCCTTTGTTGACATTCTGTGCCATTTTCTATATTTTATAACATGTGCCCCATTGTTGGCCAAGTGTTTTCTGCTGTCCACACAGAGGTCCTGTCCATATAATGGCTGCTGATGGAGGGTCATGTGAGCAGACAAATCACTCAGTCTCCTCCATTCACATACACTGAACCTGCCATCTGCACTTGCACTGTTGGAATTTTCTGAATGTGCAGTGTATTAAAATAGAAGAGACTGAGTGATTTTGTCTGCTCTGTCAGCAGCCATCTTATGGACAAGACCTCTGTGCTGAGATCACAGGTGATTTGCCCAACAAGGGGACATGGCTTATGAAATTGAGCAAACATCACAGAATATATACACAAGCTATATTAGTAAGTGCCACATATTCATCTTACATACACAATGGTCATCAGTAGCCAGAAGGTGGCCAACCCCTTTCAGTAAAAAATACACTAATCCTAGAAAGACTTTCTGCAGGATCTTGAAATAAGTAGTTCTGCAGAACTCAAATCTTATATTCTTGCAATGTGATTTCAGGACTCTAAGAAAGGTTCGGTGTGTAATACATGCCTCCAAACTGAATCAAAGAAGAGAAGGAAGAGAACATCATCTAGTCTGTGATGTACTTTATAACAGCAAAAATGTTATGTTTCCAATGAAGACCATATAATGAACTGCGCATTGGACCTGCCATGGAATATGCATGTGCTTCCCATGGTACCCACAGCAATACACAGATTGCTGTGGGTCTGGCCAGGTGATTAGATCTCTTTCTGAGGCTACAATATTTTGCAACCTTGTAATTCAGGCATACAGAGTGTATAATTAGGTAACTGAATTGGGTTTCTATTCTGTGTGTGGTCTGATCTCAGGCTCCCACCCAAGGGCAGACATGCAGGTTGGGGCAGAATTCCCAAAATATTATGTCCAATACAATAACCTCATCACCTCTGGATTGTCTTCAGATCTTGCTGTGGAAGAAATTGGCTATATAAAATAGACAGCGATAACCATACATTTGTAAATGATTTGAATGGGTCCCCTACAGTGTCACATTAATATTTTTTGTTTATTATATTGCATATGGTCCAAGGGCCACAGGCGTTTAATATTCGTTATATTTACAGTGAAAAATTCAGTACTTCTATACCACAACCACAGAAGCTGCAGAATCTCATTTTAATGAAGTTAGAGCTTAAAGGAGTTTTCCAAACTATAAAACATGCCCTCAATGCCCGGGCCCCTCATATAGATTATACGTACCCTGCTGCCTGGCACTTGCATCGCTCCTGATCCCGCTGCATCTCCCCGTTGCATGGATTAAAAGGTCCGGCAATATGGGGGTTGAGCAGCCAATAGCAGGCTGCCATGGGGTCGATCCTTTATTAAAATGAAGCAACGCGAGTGTCGGGGAATGTATAATCTATATGAGGGGCCCAGGCATTGGAGGGCATGTTTTATAGTTTGGATAACCCCTTTAACGTCGACCATTGAATCGTTTAATTTTCCAAATGAGTTTCTTCATTAGCTGAAGTGTGTATACCTTTCCAGGCAGTTTTACCTCCTTAAAATGCCAGCCTCAACCTCCAAAATCAGCCATTGTGCCTTTGAAAGTCATAACACCAGAGCCTTTCCATACCAAAGCGAAAGTTTATTAAACAATTACATAAATCACAATACGATTAATATCTAATTAAAAACATGATAAGTTTAAAGGAAAAAAACGACATCACTGGACAGCAATTATATCAATCCATGATCTCAAATGGCATCATCTGGTTATATATAGTCCTATTGATGGGTATGTGATTTAATATTTAAGGTTTATTCCCATCTCAGATATGGGGGGCATATCTCTGGGACCCACACCTCTGCTTAGAACGGAGCCCGCAAAGTCCCGTAGTGGCTCAGCTATTTCCGTCAGCCCCATAGAAGTGAATGGAGCGCTCCCAAAGGAATGAATGGAGGGCAGCTGTGCATGTGCGGTGTGCCCTCTGGGACTTTGCGAGCTCCGTTCTAAGCATAGGTGAGGGTCCCAGAGGTGGGATCTGCACCTATCAGACATTGATATGCTCTCAATGTCTGAGATGGAAATAACCCTTTAACATAATAGCAACTCTGGCTGTAGTATTTGCTGTGTTTGCACTCGTTAGTCTGCTTTATGTCCACTAGCACTTTATGCATTAAAGCAGGGATGGCGGAACCTTTTAGAGACCGCATGCCCAACCTGCAACCCAAAACCCACTTATTCATCACAAAGTGTCAACATGGCAATTTAACCTAAATAGTAATATAGTATATCTTCCATGTGCTTTATCAATTAGCAATAATACCTGCCTACATTCAATGCACTCCCTGTGCTGTTTATGGTGCGCCCTGTGCTGATGAATGGAAGGAAAAGTCTAAGATGTATTGGTACACCATAGACTATTTCCAGGGCGTGGGTGCCCACAGAGAGAGCTCCGAGTTCCGCCTCTGGCACCCGTGCCATAGGTTCGCCACCACTGGGCTAGAGATTTCTCTTTTATGTTCAGGGATATATCAGCTATTTTGCACATATTCATAGGACTATATACAGTATAACCAGAGGGAGCCATCTGAGATCATGGATTGATATAATTAATCATGCTGCCCAGTGATGTCACCCTTTTCCTGTGAACTCATCATGTTTTTAATAAGATTTTAATCGTATTGTGATTTATGTAATTGTTTAAAAAACTTTACATTTTTGTATGGAAAGGCTCTGTTTTTTTGTAGGTAATAGGTTCACACAACCCTATTTTTCTTTCCATATCCATTCCGCATTTTTGTGGTTCAGATGCAGACCCATTCATTTCTATGGGACCACAAAATCCATCCGTATGTCCGTTCCGTATGTCCTCATAAAAGACAGAATATGTCCTATACTTGATGCAAAATGCGGTCCTTAGCCCATTCAAGTCTATGGTTCTAAAAAAATGCAGATTGCACACAGAATGTGTTCTGTATGCAATCTGTATTTTGCGGATCCGTGTCTGCAAACGTTAATGCCCTGTCATGTCACCTTTGACTCTTTATTAAAATGATACCTTACATTTTTTTGCGGATCTGCAAAAGACGGAAGACATATGGAAACATACATTCCGTTTTTTTGCAGACTTACGGAAGATTTTGCTGAACAAATGATCCACATATTTGCAGACCGCAAATAACATATGGCCATCTGAATGAGCCTCTAGTTGGGAGCATATACTGGTGATTATTGGTGAATATATGGTACAAGGTGATGGTGACGGAAATATGCTTGTACCATACACTGCATAGTATATTTATTGTCTTTGAAAGTCACGGTACAGTACATTTAGGCTACAGTACATTTGCAGCACAGCTCTACGACAGGCTGTTCTGGCATCAGATGCTGGGAATCGGTCAGACAAAAAAATGTTGCATGCAGCGTTTTTTTGTCTGGCCGAATCCCAGCATATTTGCCCGGTAGCAGCTATCTCCGCCAGACCCCATTATAGTCAATGGGGCCAGTGACAATTCCAATAACATCCGTCAATGCTGGATCCAGAGAGAACTGTCTGCCGGAGAGCTGTGCCACAAATGTGAAAGTAGTCCTACTGTTCAAATTATTGTTCTTATCAAAATCTGGATCAAAATAATTGGGAAGGGAAATCTGAAGGAAAAATTTATACATTACTTTTTGGATCCCATGTCGGTTATTGGGGGGTGGAGTAGAGGGCAACAAGCACCCAGCACTGTAAACGGGATATGTGACTTTTGCATCATATCTGAACAATGTATCAATGGAAATGTACATATATGGATTGGGAGGGAAACTGACTCCTGGGCCATACATAATAGGAAAGATTACATGCTGTCACATGGTACTGATACCAAATAGATAGTTATATAATGTCAATCAAGTATATTTTTAGATTTTGAAAATGCCTGGAGCACTATGGGGCACTGACAGAAGAGTAGGACAAAGATACAATGAATGTGGCGAGTACCATGCTATAGATCTGGGGCACAGGCCCCTTGTGCTTAATGCTAGCAACACCACTGATTCAGAAGCCATCTGATCGGTTGCATAACTTTTTTATTATATTAATCTCCCCCAATGTTTACATAAAAATGTTGCACGGTACTGAATCAATGTATTACACGTAAGACAACCTAGTGTTTATCAAATATTTTCTGCAGAACTTTTCAAATAGCATAAGGATTTTTTTATATAGAGATATATAGATATATATATATATATATATATATATATATATATATTATAATATATAATATGTTTTGAAGATCCACTTATATGAATTTCTCTTAATGTAAGCACTGGGAACGTGAACTTTCGAGGTCTACAGTATAATCCAGGTATTTTCCAAATATCGCTTGATCACTATGGATGCAGTCATTGCTTCCTTCCTAAGCACTCGATACATCCTGCAGACTGTGAGGCGCTTTTTACATTTCCTTTACTAAGGTATATCTCACAGGTAATCCTTCAAATCCTTCTTCCTTTCTTGTGTGTTTCAGCCGTCTGCTGGGTGACACACCCCTCCTTTTAATGAGTTAAACTTCACAGGGGAAAGCAATGCAAACTACATCAAGGGTTAAAGTCATCAGAGAGGTGGAGGTGGAGCCCCACTGGGAAAAAGGCAGAGAGGTGCAACCTGGAAAGTTTAGGTGTGAGAGAGGAGCAGCCATGAACTGACAGTATTTCAGGAGCTGAGTGTGGATGGGATCAGATGCTGCTGCTGAGTTCTCGAAGCATGGATGTTTGCAGAAAGCTTGTAACAAGAAACCTTCAGAGATCTTCATAGGACACTTGGTTAGTGGATGTCCTCAGGCTACTCCTTTCAAGGCAATGGCTATCCTAACACCATAGTGATCAGTCGTCCAACAACTGAGATTATAAAGGCGTCAATGGACGATCGAGATTCCTTTAATTCTAAGGAGAAAATCCTTTTTCTATAGCCGTAAGAAGAAAAAGGAGCCCCAAGAGCATAGTGTGAGGAGTCATATGGTTGGTGTGTGTAGGTATCCTCAAGCTTAAAGACTAAGAGAATAGTCACAAATGGACTTGATCACATGATATCCCAAGACTGGTGATCACCTTGCATCTCGAAGACATCTTCATTGCAAGTATCCAGATTGTTAAGGTATGTAGGTGAATCAGTACAGTAAGTGATAATATAGGGTCTTTACATCCTGCGCATTTTCACCTGGAACAAGATCCACACTAAGGTCTTGAATTGAATTTCTGTTAACTGGTAAGATATTTTGAACGTAGCGAACGTAGTTATGTTTAATGTATATGAATGATAATAAGCAAGAGACAGAACAATGATTAAGACTAAATGTTGGTAATAAAAAAAGTTTTGCAATTCCTAAATAAAGAATTGGAATAGGAGATCTATTCTCAAGAATCTAGCTTACGAACAATCTATAATGGCTATATAAATATTGTTAGCCTGGATCTGAGGTTATGTTTTCATCTCTTCTCCTTTGTAGGAGCATTCCCTTAATTTACAACCCATTTGTAGATTATTAGTTATGTTGAAATCTTGAAAGCATCATGTTGATCTTCTCGGAAAAATACGAGTTGTGACAACTCAACAATTGCATGTAGATTTTGATTTTCCCAGCTCTATATGGCAACAGTAAATCTGTGGCAAGTGTCTGCTGGACTTTTGGGGCTAATTAATGTGTCAGAGACTCCGACATCAGAGGATCTTCTGGTACTTTAGGAGACCAGAAAAGTACATAGCTAAAATAAAATTGGGCTCTCTTCCTGGTTCATATCACCACACCCACAATGCCAAGAAAGGAGGGCCCGTAATTTCTTCACCTTATCACTCATCCCTTGCTTCCCAAACGTCTGTGAGATAGGGCTTATTTCACCCTTTTAGGTGGAGTAAGCGGTTCCCATCTCATGATCCTTTCATTTGTATGTTTTCCATTTTGTTTCATTCATAGAGCCATGAAATTGCTTACATTATATACATTCTTACCCTTTACGTGGTTCCGTCTTGGGAAGTTTATATCTGGAAATAAATTCTTACCTGAGTTTTGCTCTGTCACTCCAATTTCGCTACACATTAAGAAAACAAATAATTTCTGAAAATAGTTTCAGTGTGCATGGCTATATTATGGCTCTACACAGGAGCTGTATATATTGTGAGAATGACTGGACTGCATTCTGTCCTGAAAAATCAGGACAGCCTCCCTAAAGCAACCTGAAACCTTCATGGTTGATAGTGCTTTCTACCTTATCTTGTCATGGTGCACCTGACGTACCTGGAACTGATGTTCTGCTAATGCCTTTTGACCACATAAACAAACAGAATTAAACTCAGGGCCACATTTATCATAAAGATATGGCACTTTTGTGGCGTGAAAAAGTTGCAATCTGCACTTTTTTGACTTTTTACGACGGCAATTGTGCAAAATGTTTTGCGCAAATGCCATTACTCTGCTGGCCTCACCTTGTTTTTAAAAAGGGGGAGTGGTGAGGGTGGGGCGCCACATTTCTTATTTTCTATGTCTGTTTTCTGGTGTAGTAGAACACTGAAATCTCTGAAAACTAAAATTTCAGTTCAGGCTCATGGACTGCCAGATGCTGCACCTAACTTATGACAAGACAAGCAGCTCGTCATAAATCAGGCCCATCATCTGGCAATGCGCCTGGTTATTATAGCCCAGTGTACACCACTGGACTATAACTCTGAACCTCATTTGCCAAATTACCAATCTACGTGTTTAGCCAATGAAAACCCAGAAATGTACAAATGACAATGCATAGTAATTACAGGCTAGTGATTTAGACAAATAAATGTATAATCTCAAAATGTATCAAATTCCAATCCAGAATATAAAGGGGTATTTTAGCTTTTTGATATTGATGACCTACATTTATATAGCTGGCAGCCTCACACTCACTTTGCCAACAGCTATCTCTCCCAACTGTTCCATACTGCTCCATGTCCCATGTGTTCTGAATGGGGAGTCGGGAGTAAGCTGTTGACAGACAACACGGGTGGTGGCTTATATCCATGGGAACAAAAAGATTGGATATGTTGAAATCCAACCGTCCAGTCCTTATCTCCCCCTACAGCTGCCCTCAGTGGAGAGTCAGGAGGCTTTTATACACAGTAGATGGTCAGCCTGTCCTGCAGAACTCGGCAAGTTTCGCCAACATCCATCTAAAGTGTTTGACTAGCTTCACTTACACGGAAAGAAATGACATTCCTAATTGCTTGTTATGCAATTCTAATTTATTGCTGGCATAACTAGGGCACTGGATGGAACAAACTTTAAAAAGTCAAGAATGCAAACACATTAATTTTATCCTTCAGAAGCCTAGAACTCTATTACTAAATGCAGTGAGGTAGATAAAGGGGTTTTCTGAGATCAATATCCGATCGGTGGGGGTCCAACACCCAGTACCCCTGCTGATCAGCTGGTTGAGAAGGCATCTGCGACCTTCTCTTAGCTTTTCCTAGGTCATTAACAACATGTTCATAAATCAGATGGCCTAGGAGCAACTCATTCAAGTGAATGGGGCTGAGCTACAATACTAGGCACAGCCACTATACATCTGCCTTCTCAAAACAGCTGATCAGCAAGGGTGCCGGGCATCAGACCCCCACAATCAGTTACTGATGACCTATCCTGAGCCAAAGACTGTATCTGGATCTCTATACGGATATTTTGGGAATAGACAAGCATGTTTTGATTAAAACCCTTCTTGACCCAAGAGTCAAGTTGCAAAAGTGCTGTGAGATGCACCTGACCATAAGACGCAGCTAGATTTTAGAGGAGGAAAATAAGAAAAAATGTTTTTCATCAGACCGCATTTCAGACTCCCAATCTTCATTAGACCCCTAAATCAGACAACCATTTTTCATCTGACCTCATATCAGGCTTCCAAATCAGACCCCATGAGATCTCAGATCAGACTCCCATTCCTCATGAGACCTCAGATCAAATCCCCATCAGATCCCCATTGCTCATCAGGCCTCAGATTAAAATCCCATCAGACCTCCGATCAAACCCCTATCAGACCTCAGATGAGACATGAAATAAATAAATGAACTTACCTCTCCTGCTCAGGACAGTGCCTCCACTTGCAGATCCAGTGTACTCTTTCTGCATTCACTGCCCCCAGGTCTTCTACCGACGCCTTGCTGCACTGTGACCTGATGTCACACAGCGTCAGCTCATAGTGCACGCTTATGCTGTGCTATTACTGCCAGTACAAAGAGCACTATATTCACCACTCTCCGGTCTTACAGTGTGCTAGTGAGTGCTTCAATAATGGGAGTGCTCTCTAGATTTTGCCTCATAAGACGCACTAACATTTTTCCTACACTTTTGAGGGGAAAAAGTGTGTCTTATGGTGTGGGAAATATGGTATATAGCATATGACCAGCTTTACAAAATCTCTCACTTGAGAAAAATGCAAAATTCTTTTGAAACCTGTTGGAACCGCTGACATTTATTTCCTGGCTATGGTTCTAATTAAAGGCATATTGTTGATGTGGGCTATTTAGAATGTGTTACAATATGGGAGTTGCAAGATGCTTGAGGTTGGTACACTGCAATTAATATTGTTCTAGAATCAGATCCTCTGAATTAGAATATATTATACAAGAGATATTAGTTCCCACAGCCATTAGTCATTATATGGAAAGTCATCACCACGGAATATCCTGATTGCCACAATTAAAGGTGCATGGTTCAGATGTCAATGATGCTGTGCAGCTGATTGTGGCCAAGCTATTTGGCTTCATGTTACATTTGATATAGGACACACTTTATAGTATGTAAGGTACACATATTTTTGTATAATCCTGCATGGTTCAGGGTTGTAGTGGTATGTGGTCTTATTGTGTATACATTAGTTTCAGACTAGTGTAATAGGGACACATTTTTCCTTTATTAGGCCCACAAAATCTGCCACACCAGCAGATCTAGTTCCCAGAACTAGACATATCATAAAGATCCAAAACGCTATTAGTTCAGACATTAGGGTTTCAAACTAATGGGATTTGCAGGCACAATATGGATGCAGAAATTTGACCATAATAAACTTGTCTGTAATCAGTCTTATTGAATATCGACTAAAGGTCCCTTTACCCTGGCCAATTTTGCAGGCGATTGTCTAGAAAGCAGCATTCCGTCCCGGCATGTACCTGCTAGTCAGTGAAGGAGACAGCTGTATTTACATGTGGTAATCTCCTCCACAGTATGGGGAGGAGCGATCGCTAATGCCACCACCCGTTCCCATACAGACGGATTGTTCACACAGCACAATCTGCTGCCAGCAAATGACAATTTAGGTGCCTACACAAATGATCCAATAACCTGACGAACGAACATTTAGCTCGTTCATCGGGTATTCAGCATCAATTTTACACCGCCAGATAATCTCTAATAAGAATTCCTATGAATGCTCGTTAACGTTTATCTGCCGGATTCTTGTGTAAAGGGCCCTTAAGTTAAAACTCTTCAGCAGCTTTTCAATACACTTTTATGTAAAGAGTTTGCTTATATTACTTATATTATCATGTATCTTTTATATTATGACCGATAATGTTTACTACTACTGTAAATTCAATAGATACTAAAACACATACATAGGAAATATTTATTTTATGAATGCATTAGGTACAAGTGGACATGTAATGAGGTTGATTGATTAATTTATGGAGGGTAGAATGAAATACCTTACACTACAATAATGCAAATGTTATGCCGCTGCGTGAGTAATGACAAGAGCCTCAGGCAGCAGAATGGTTAGGCCCACACTTAAGTTATAGATAATACTTCTATAATTATTTCAATTAATCATTTCCCATAGATAAACAGCCAGAATCCCATTTTAAATTTGAAATCTGAATAATAATAATGTACCTAATCCTGCATCATCCTAACAAATTGCTTGAACAAAAGGATTTGCTGTCAATGACTGGAATTAATTCAATACCTATCAAAATACTATTCAGAACTAATATAGTAACATAGTATCATAGTTTGAAAGACTGAAAAAAGACATACTTCCATCTAGTTCTGCCTGTTATCTTGCAAAGTTTATCCAGAGGAAGGCAAAAAACACAATGAGTTAGAAGCTGTAAGGAAAAGACTTGACTTCTGACTCCAATCAGGCAATCAGATAACTCCCTGGATCAACGACCCCTCTCTAGTAGCTATAACCTGTAATATTATTACACTCCAGAAATACATCCAGTCCCCTCTTGAATTCCTTTATTGTACTCACCATCACCACCTCCTCAGGCAGAGAGTTCCATAGTCTCACTGCTCTTACAGTGAAGAATCCTCATCTATGTTTGTGTACAAACCTTCTTTCCTCCAGACGCAGAGGATGTCCCCTCGTCACAGTGACAGTCCTGGAGATAAATAGATGATGGGAGAGATCTCTGTACTGACCCCTGATATATTTATACATAGTTATTAGATCTCCCCTCAGTCTAACCTTTTTCTACACTCTATAACCATAACTTGATATTCTAGGTAATGTAGTGGGCTGTGACTATTTCCATGTATCATCTATTATGTATTTTATCACATAGTAAGCAAAACTTGACATCCAAAAATCTAACCTGCAGTTAAGGGCCTATTAGACCCTTGACATTTTTTGTAATAGCATAAAGCAATCAAACGATGAATGATAAATGGTTTGTTTTTCTTGGATCAGACAAATCTGTCTCCCCTCGTCTAATTAGTTCTCTGCCTTTGGTTAGCAGTGCAAAAGCTCTCCGAACTAACAATGATCACAATAAGGAGCAATGGAGTGAAAAATATTCAGCGATCATTGTTTCACATTAAAAGTGTTTTCAATACTAAAAGGGATTTAATATTGATGACCTATCCTCTGGATATCTGATCGGCAGGGTCCGACACCCAGGACCCGCCGATCAACTGTTTTAGAAAGCAGCGGCACTGCTGTGAGCACAGGGGCCTTCTCACAGCTCACCAAGCACAGCGCCGTACATTGTATAGCGGCTGTGCTTGGTATCGCAGCTCAGCCTCATTCCCTTGAATAGTGCTGAGCTGCACCTAGGCCATGTGATCGATGAACGAGATGTCACTGGCCTAGGAAAAGCAGCAAGAAGGCTGCAGCGCTACTGCAAGCATCGATGCCTTCTCAAACAGCTGATCGGCAGGGGTCCAAGGTGTCGGATCCTGACCGATCAGATACTGATGACCTATCCTGAGGATGGGACATGAATCAGTAAAAAAAAAATCTCGTAAAACACCTTTAAACATTTTTGAAAGTAAAAAAACTCACAAAATTGTAGTTCGCTGCTCATTAATCAAATATCTTCCTGTCTAATAGGATTCTTAAGGCCCTCATACACATTAGTGAATTGTTGGCTGAATCTGCCCCCAAAAAAAGGGGGGGGGGTGTTTGGCCAACAATCTTATGTGTATGGGGAGTTCTTGATGCCGATGATGAATATTTTTGCCCCACCCTTTTGTCCTCCTGGGAGATAAGCTGTTACCAGAAGTCTCTGACAGGGACTTTTTCCGCTCTTCCCATAGAATGCACTTACAAGTTTGTCCAAACTGAATGTGTGTGGTGGAGCTGTTAAGGAGTCGGACGAGATAGCTATCATCCGAACGATCATTCATCCATCAGCTTTCGAATGTGTATGCCCACATTTAGCCTTCAGCCACCAAGCCACATGCAATGGGTCAGCCAGCTTCATAGGTACATATCTGCCGACAGATGCCCTTTAAAGATTATTTGTGACATTATTTTTCAATAACTCCTTTATTTTTAATTTCATTTTCATTTACTTTCTTTATAACTGACAGTGCCAGGCTTAAGATCACCAGGCAGATGAATAGATAGATTACATCTGCCCGATGATCTTCAGCCATGTACTGTGCGTGAGTACATCTACACTTGCTCTTTCAGTCAAAGTGGTGGGGGCGTGACCAGCAGGAAGAAAATGAGCAGAGCCTAGGGTGCAACGAGAAAATGAGCAGAGCCTAGGGTGCAACGAGATGCAACGGCAACTCCCTCGTTGCACCATGGGGTTAACTGGCATAGCATAAATAGGCTTATTTCCCAGGATTGGTGGCACTTATCAAGATGGGACAAATAGCATTAGAGTATGCTGGCAAGTCCAGATCTACAGAGGCTGATGGTTTTAGTTATGGGTATGTGGTGATAGAGTCTTTTTAAAGGGGTATTCCCACAATACAAACGTATTCCCCATCCCAAGGATTGGGATATCTGAGCGTTGTACTCGGCTATGTCCAGCTGTCCTATGAAGGGTGAATGGAGTGGTAGGGCACATGCTGCTACATTCACTTGGTGGAGCAGGACTCCTATTCTTGTGATCAGTGTGGCTTCTGGTGGTCGGGTCCTTAATGATCAGATACTTATCCCCTATCCTGTGGATAGGCTATATGTTTGTATTGTGAGAAAACCCTTTTTATTCTAGGGTGCTCAACAGGATTTACATACATAACACACACACACAAAAAAAGTACAATACACATAAACTAAATAAATGACAGATTTAGGGCTCATGCACACGAACATACTTTTTTTTTGTGTCAATTACGTTTATTTTGCGGCCTGTATGCGGAACCATTCACTTCTATGGGTCCGCAAATAAACGGAAATGACTCCGTGTGTATTCTGTTTCCGTATGTGCACAAATGGCCATTCCGCAAAAAAAGATAGGACATGTCCTATTCTTGTCCATTTTGCAGACAAGGACCGGCATTGTTACAAAGAATACGCAAAAAAATTAATGCAATACAGATGTCACATGGACATCATCTGTATTTTTTCGTATCCGTGTTTTGCAGATCCAAAAAAAAATATGGTCGTGTGCATGAGCCCTTGGACTGAGGGAGAAAGAACCCTGCCTGTGAGAGCATACAATCTACAAGATCTTAATAAGAATTACTTTTCAAGAATGTACGAATATATATTTTTTATTTTAAATATAATTTTATGGCATAGACACACAGATAATTCAGTTGGTCTAAGGGTACTTTCACACTTGCGTTTTGGATTCCGTTTGTGAGATCCGTTTCAGGGCTCTCACAAACGTTCCAAAACGGATCAGTTAAGCCCCAATGCATTCTGAATGGATAAGGATCCGTTCAGAATGCATCAGTTCGGCTCCGTTCCGCCTCTATTACGTTTTGGAGGCGGACACCAAAACGCAGCATGCAGCATTTTGGTGTCCGTCTGAAGAGGCGGAGCCTAACGGATCCGTTTTTTTTTACAATGTAAGTCAATGGGGACGGATCCGTTGTCAGTGACACAATATGGTGCATTTGAAAACGGATCCGTTCCCCATTGACTTTCAATGTAATCCAAAACGGATCCGTTTTGGACTTTGTCATTTTTCTTTAAACCTAATGCAAACGGATCCGTTCTGAACGGATACAAACGTTTGCATTAGAGGTGCGGATCTGTCTGTGAAAATAAACAGACGGATCCGCACCAACGCAAGTGTGAAAGTACCCTTAGATGAAATAATGAATTAGAGCAGTGATCTATGCAAAAAAATAAAATAAAAATCAAGGGGATTTTGTACATGCTGTAAAATACTGATGATTTATTGTCAACTGTATCACTACAGTTAGTAGAATTTAGAATTGCGCTTTCACTACGGTTTTCAGATCATTGGAAAATATCCTAGCATGTACAGTATATGGTTTATATATTTTGATAGCTGAACATTTGTCTATGTAAAAGAAGATTTAGGGGAGATTTCTCAAACTGGTGTAAAGGAAAACGGGCTTAGTTGCCCATAGCAACTAGTTTTGATTAATCTCACCTGTTGTGTTTATGCCTACAATGAGTGGATTAAGGCATAGCTAATGTAACTAATACAGTGTACGAGCAAATTAAATAGTGATCCAGAGTCCTGGACCATATTTAGACGATTGTGCAGTTATTTTATTTATTGAATAATACATGATACCCATGATCAGAATTCTCAGAATAAAGATGAAGGTCTTTGGCCCTATTCACAGCAGTGGCCCAAGACTGCTGCCTCCATTCCCCATGTCAGATTTTTTCTATGTGAATTTATATCCAAATAGTTATTTTTAGGTTTGGTATTTAATATGATAGCTACCACAGTTAAAAGGGTAATCCGAGACTAACAAATGCTCCCCCATATGCCGGGCCCCTCACACCGATTCTACTTACCTGGTTCCCCACTCTCTGCGCCACTCCTGGTCCCTGCTCCGCCGCGATGTGAAGGAGGCTCCCCCCCGTCACTGCCTGCCATTGGCTGCTCCCCCCCCCCCCCCGACACCGTATGTTTTCATCTGCACACAGAGAGAAGTAGCTGCGGCGGTGCGGGGACCAGAAGCGGTGCAAGGAGCTAGGTAAGTAGATTCAGTGTGAGGGACCCAGCATATGGGGGAGCATTTGTTAGCCTCGGATAACCCCTTTAAAAGGAATGGTTAATCAGAAAATGACCTTTTGTTTAAATCACTTTTTATGTTTAACATATTTTTAAAGAATTTTTGATGATGTTATTTTAAATTTTACATGTCATTTCTTATTTAAACTAAAACCAAAAATCCTGCAGTTTTCGCACTGACCACTATGTCTAATAATAGTTACCTGCTTATCTGTCATTCTAATCCTGCCTGTAATGATATCACCTCGGTGTATACATAATTCAGGATCCACCATTCACAGTAGGTGATTGTCAGAGCTTATCTATTCTTTCCTTGTACAATGACCTCTGCACAGGTCACAGACCAGGCCCAGAAAACTCTCCCATAAAAGTCAAGAGGGTCCCCTATACTGACCATTGTGTCTATGGACCATTGGGTTCCCATAAAGCAATTTTTTTATGCTTTGTAAATGCTGCTAAGAACAGCTCAGGAAAGATGGCCGCCCCCATAATCATGTTCAGGAAATAAAATAAAATAAACATCTAAATTAAAACAGATTAGAAAAAAGGATATGTGCTACTATCTGATTTTAACTGGCAGATGACACATTTCCTTTAAGAATTTTTCAACACTGAATGGGTTAATTGTCTGCTCCCCGGACCTTCTGACCCTAATATCCTTGGGGTCTCTCTCTGCCTCCAGCGCGTTACGACTCAGACAATAATGACTGTAATTTGCATCCAGCAGCCCTTTATTACAGCAGCTGGCTCCTGGAATATTCAGGATGAAAGATAAACTGTATTCACATTTGCTCTGTATATCTGAACCATCTAATCAGACTGGGCGACGTGGGATCCTGGTCTGACAATTCGCAATCTAGAAGATTTAGGACCCAAGAGAACATATCAGAAATAAAGGGTCTTTTACGGGGCCAAACAATCACTGGATTGTTTGTTCTCAATCATTGTTTTATTTTTTTTGGCCATCAAAATGATCAGTTTTGGGCAGCACATCGCCCCAGGTAAACAGGGTGTCCTGCTGCCGACAATTATGGAAACAAATGGCAGCATGAACCATCATAAGATATCAATGATTGTTTGTGTGGTCGTCCACCCTAGGCAATTGCCCAATTTAACGGGAAACTATCACATTGAACATGGTGTCTGTACTGAAGGCAGCATGTGATAGAGCAGGAGGAGCTGAGCAGATTAATATATAGTTATATGGGAAAAGATTCAGTAAAACTTATTATTTATTCTTTTATATACCTGCTCATTCTGGGCTTTTAAGTCAAGGAGGAGTCCTATCAGTGATTGACAGCCTGCCCTCTATGACCATGGTTACATATATAGCTGTCCATCACTGATAGGACTGTCTTTGTGACGTCAAAGCAGGGCCGGTTCTAGGTGAAATGGGGCCCGGGGGCGAAAAACAATAAGGGGCCCCCCCCCCCTCAGTGTCACGCCATCAATCACCCCCTTCGCGTCACATAATTTCTCCCCGCCCCCTCCATTGCCGCATACTCCCCCCTCCCCCGAATGGCACATTTCTCCCCTGTATGGGCCAGTGGCAGCAGCACATCTCCCCCCCCCCCCCAAACCCCATGGCTCATTTCTCCAGCACATCTGCACATCTCCTCCCCCCCCAGCTCCCATCACTACAGAAATACAGCCCCACTTACCTCTTCCATCAAGTGACGTCTCCTGTGATGTAGATGTTCTCTTTCCTCATCTTCTCCTTTCAGACCTTCAGACCAGACCGTCAGGTTTCGTCTCTGCAGTTTGACAACAAAATAAATCTCAGTTACTACTTTTCCATCATCCTCCCATATTCTGGACAAATTATCCTACTACCCCCATATAAAATACATCAGTAATGTCCCCATAGTACCCCCGAGTCTCCTCTCTCCCCCATCATGTCCCCCCAATCATGTGCAGGCTCCTTTTCCCACCCATCCCCCTTCCCCCAAAATTATTTGCAGGCTCCTTTCCCCAGCCCCCAAATCATGTGCAGGCTCCTGCCCCCTCCCCCAAAATCATGTGCAGGCTCCTTCCCCCAAAATCATGTGCAGGCTCCTTCCCCCCAAAATCATGTGCAGGCTCCTTCCCCTCCCCCAAAATCATGTGCAGGCTCCTTCCCCCCCCAAAAATCATGTGCAGGCTCCTTCCCCCAAAATCATGTGCAGGCTCCTTCCCCTCCCCCAAAAAATCATGTGCAGGCTCCTTCCCCCAAAAATCATGTGCAGGCTCCTTCCCCTCCCCCAAAAAAATCATGTGCAGGCTCCTTCTCCCAACCCCCCAAAATCATGTGCAGGCTCCTTCCCTCCCCCAAAAAAATCATGTGCAGGCTCCTTCCCCCAAAAATCATGTGCAGGCTCCTTTCCCCTCCCTCCCTACTTACCTCCTTGCAGCGCTGGATGCAGGCCTCTTCCGGCCTGTGTCCCGTTCTATCCTCTGCTCAGGCGGCGCGATGACGTCATCGCGCCGCCTGAATCGCTTCTGATAGGCTGTCGGCACGAGGCCGGCAGCCTATCAGAGGAGCAGGGAGGGAGACGCCTCTCCCTCCCCTGCCGCACTGCACAGCGATCTGTATCGCTGTCCAGAGGACGGCGACACAGATCGCTATGGAGATGAACGCTTCCACAGTGGAAGCGTTCATCTCCTGTCACTGCCGCCGGTGCTGCCACAATATCGGGGGGGGCAATTGCCCCGTTGCCCCCCCCCCTGGATCCGCCACTGCTTGGGGGCCCCTAAGGACTCGGGGGCCCGGGGGCAATTGCCCCCCTTGCCTCTATGGAAGCGCCGGCCCTGCGTCAAAGCCCACGTTTTACTGAACCTTTTCCTCTAAAAGTATATCTCAATCTTCTCAGCTCCTCCTGCTCCATAACACGCAGATTATTTCACATTTCCATGGTCACAGGTTCTCTCTAAAAGATCCTT
This sequence comes from Bufotes viridis, assembly GCA_033119425.1. Classification (NCBI taxonomy): domain Eukaryota; kingdom Metazoa; phylum Chordata; class Amphibia; order Anura; family Bufonidae; genus Bufotes; species Bufotes viridis. The sequence goes on along the minus strand of CM065594.1, from coordinate 214,755,108 downwards.
TCAACAATTGAAAACTATCTTACTGTATCATCGATCAGTGCTTGTTACGACCAATTGTCTGGCCATTTGAAAGGACCCTTAGAGCTGTATTAGACCTGCAGATGGGCCTTGCGAGTGTCAAGAAAGAAGCGTTCCTTCCTGACAATCGCAATGCAGCGATCTCCTCTACAGTGTGGGGAGGAGCAATCGCTAATGCCAATCCCTCATCCCCAAACAGAATCACTATTTGCCGACAGCAGAGCATGATTAGACGGCACAATCTCACAATTACCGCCAGCAAACAAGGATTTTTTTAGCCTGCATAAAAAAAATGCATTTGTTTGTTCATCGGGTAATCGGCAGCAAAGAGCGTTCCTACAAACGCTTGTTAGTGATGATCTGTACCCTCGACCTGTGTAATACAAGCGGATTATTTCCATCTCATTGGAATGACCTCAGTAAGCACCAGCAGGGGGTGGGCAGTGTTATGGAAATGGACAAGCAGGCTGTGCTCCCCTGTTTTCATTACTCTCACAGTAGTGAATGGGAGCCATGTAAACAATGTAGCATGGCTGGCTACCCTGTTTCTTTCATTCTTTCCAAGGTACCACAGCATAGCTACTGGAATAACCCTTTAAGGTGGCCATACATTATTAGAAGTAGGTTGATGGTTGAACAAACAATCGTTTCGCCAACACACATTTTATTTTATATTTGCCATTAGAGTTGTTCAGATTGGACCTAGGTTGACACAAGGACAAATCATTTTTCACTAAACAGCCGATTGCACCGTATGCAGTGAAATGCTAACATGCAAAACCTCATTCCAGACAATGATGTTCTGTGATCAGTCGCCTAAAATGATTGTTCATTGTCAAATTTCACATGACAAATGATTGGCGTGGTTACAACATGGACACCTTTACGCAGAATTTTTAAAAAAAAACAGTATTCAGAGCAAGCAGGCAAAAGATAGATCTGACCCTAGTGAAGGCAGTAGAAGACATAAGTGCCTTCAGCATGAGGAAAGGTAGAGGTTCTAGTGTTAGAGGCTATAGGCATATGGAAAAGGGTAGATGTTCTTGCACATCCAATGTGGGAAGGCATTCATTAAAATACAGAGAGTGTAAAACATTCATAATAATGGAGTAGAGGTTCTACTGATTAAAATAGGTTGTTACAAGTACATAAAGTATAGGAATGTGCTCCACTGGACACAGCATCCAGCACAAGAACAAAAGGGCTTGGAGATTTGTGAAAGAAGAATCTAGAAAAGACTAGCTGTAAACAATGAGTTGCTTCTCACAGGATAGTCTTGACTATCATTGCTAGAATGTTAATACAGTTCGACAGGGGTAGACTGGGAACTTAAAGTGGCCCTGGAAAAAAAGTGGTCCCATGTTGTAGGTGGGTCCAAATTGACTGGAGGTCAACACAAGTAGGGGGGAGGGGGTCAGCAATACCATAGCGCAAAATACCATATACCACAGTGAGGCACAATGTATTGCCCAAAAAAGCTGTCCCTCTGTGGTGGCCATTAATAGCTGCCATTTTCTATCCTTCTCCTCCCCCAGTTGTCTCTGATTAAGATATGGAGCAGGGAGCCTGTGAGGTCAGATGTGGGCCACAGCAGTTATATTAAGGAGGGCATGTGCCGTTACTGGCTGGGTACAGGCATTGGGTACAGCATTAATTACTACTGAAAGCTCCTTATGTACCTTGCCAGCAGAAGAGGGGGGGGGGGGCTTGAGCGGCCCCCTGGGCATCAGCCCACCGTCAGGTCCCTGTATGGTCTATGGCCAATCCAACCCTGCACTTCAATCACTAAGGCAGCTTTTAAACCCAAGTTGTATCTATACCCATGTAGAAATCTTTCCCACCTTTGCAGTGCATTGAATCCCTTTCTTAGACATCATCTCCCCTTTGCTACACCTAGCCCACCTTCAATTTGCATCACCCCATGTTTCTATTCATTTTTCAGTGCTTTGTATCCCCTTGAATTTTAAAGCTGTTTATGACCCCCTATGTTGCATCTTACTCCCCTTGTGTTTCTAAGATGTCATACCCATTGTCATCCATTTTCAAAACTGCCGAGTGCTGTTTTTAGTCACCTGGTCGTACAACCTACATAGGCGTTTTGCTTACTCCTTGCCTTTTCCCCTTTGTCCTGTCCATATTATCAGTTTTGTGACTGTTACCTCTATAGTCACATCACAGTAATTCCTTTTGCCTCTAGTTGAATTAGTCCATTAGGGAAAGGCATTGCTACATTAAGGTTGGAATGGCCATCTGTAATCCTAGGTATAATCAAGGAGCCGAGAACGCAACGTCTTCTTGTGAAAGGCCTGTGTCTTTCTACTTCAACGTGTTTGAGTTACTGAGTAAAATCACCACTGTTACCCACATTTATAGTTCACAATAAACTGCATTAGGTACAGGAGTATCTGGACATGGTGTTCTCTTGTAAGATGAAGCAATACAGAAGGTGCTCATAAGTTATCTAATATAATCCATGTATTTACAGTCTTCAGCTATATTTGGTTGCATAAGGTAAATATTTTATTGTATGGGTGGAAGAGAATTAGCTTTCTAAACCTTTTCCTATTGATATTTTCACAGCTAACCCTTGCTTGGACAACTTTATCTGCAATGTTGACTGCTGTATGTAGCTCTTTGGGAAACCAACAACCGGAGGCTCCTGGTTCCCCAGCCGCCTCTGAGCTCTCCCTAAAGTCATATACGATCCCCTCAGACTCTGATCCAGGACTCTCTCTTCAGCAAGAGTCACCCCAAGACCCATCCTATACTCCTCCTGAGAGATACACCTCTCTTTCTTCTGTACGAATTCCCTGTCAAACATTTGCAGGCCGAGAGTCTGCTGAGAGCGCTTCATTTACCAAGTTTCTGCACCCATCCTTTGAGATGTCTCATCCATATGAATCCTGGATGAGACCTCCACCCCCAGGGGCTCCTGGTGAAGAGACTGGTGTTCCTTCATGGTGGGATCTCCATGCTGGCTTCAGTTGGATGGATTCGCAGCCTGGAACTGGAGGCTTTACTACAACTTCACCCCACCCGACCACTTTAGGTGGATATGGCTCTGAGCTGTGTATTCCCCCGTCACACATGCTCCCTCCTACACCCCATCTCATGGGAACATTGGAAGCCACAATGGAATCTCATGCTACTGAACAAAGTTCAGATGGTTCCCCTCGTCCAAAAAGTGCCAGGCGAGCAATGCCACGTAGCTCTGCCCAAACTGCCTGTCGTTGTCCCAACTGCCAGGAAGTAGAACGTGTTGGTACCAGCGGAGATGTAACAAAGAGAAAAAACATGCACAACTGCCACATCCCAGGCTGTGGGAAAGCATATGCCAAAACCTCCCATCTAAAGGCTCACTTACGCTGGCACAGTGGTGATCGTCCTTTTGTCTGCAACTGGCTCTTCTGTGGCAAGAGATTCACCAGGAGTGATGAGCTGCAAAGACACCTTCAGACCCATACTGGAGCAAAAAAATACCCTTGCCCTTCCTGTAGTCGTGTATTCATGAGAAACGATCATCTCACCAAACACATGAAGACCCATGATGGAGAGACCCAGAGGTCCACAGAGGCTTCTAGTAAGGCTAAGAGGGAGCCTGAAGAAAGTACTAGTAGTCATACAAACTGAGACCCCTTCCTGTCTGATTGAGAAAGCTCTGTGATGGTGTGAGGTGTCTTTTCCAACATGATGCTTCCCTGTACAGTGCTTGATTTGTGGAGAAGCTCCTATTACATGTTAATTTATTTGTAGATAGACTGTTGCTTCTGACATTACCACATACTGTTCCAGGAGTAGAGCAAGAGGGGCCAGTAGACGCAGCATAGGGAAATCTAGAGAAATTCTAGGGGCAGAGAAGAGGAGATCAGCTGATATTAAATGGGAAAGGAGAATCCTTAGGGCTCATAGTTCTGCAATATTAGATTATCACAGGGTGCCTAAAATAGTTTTAAAGATCAGATAAAGTATTTCACCTTAGGAAAAAAAAAAGAAGGCTGTGCACGGAGTATTATATCTTTTTCATGGGCTTCACTTTAACTCTTTCGGTTTTTCCAGCGTTCATGGATTACAGGGAACACCCATTGTGAGGGGCTGCCCCTCCCGCAGAGTCTCCTCATGTTATGGGGGGAATGTCTCTATAAAACTGGGTGTGGAGGGATATGGGCAGAGAACACCTCCACACCCAGTGAAGCAGCGGCACGCACTGGCTGCACCCAGGGGACCTGTAGGGTGCTTAATTAACCCCTTCCATGCTATTAGTTAGCTAGTCAAGGTTTGGAGCTCTTAATTAATTAAATGGTGCGTTCATTTTTATTTGTTTCTGCCAAGGACTTTGCTTGCTTCCATTTCTGACAACATTGTGACAACATTGCTCCTAAACATATTTGCCAATGTACAATTGTCTTCATCATGTGCATCAGGCTTTCTATGGGTTAAAAGATGTTCTTACTCAAAAGCTCTTTGTTATTGAGACCCTGAAGGGCTGTCGTTACCTTAAAAAGGGGTCTACGCCATGCCAATTGATTATTAGAAAAGTAATTCATAGTTACGGCAACCCTTAAAAGCTGCTCCATGAATTTGTTTGACATGCCATTGCAAGTCAAATCTCAGATTTCTTATAATGTTGGCTCAGTCTCCTGTCCAGCCTTTGCAGGTTTATATTATTTATTAGAACCAGTCCAGTGGGAGACCTGGAGTGGGATACGGCCAGTAACTAATCGTATGTACTTTATTATGATTGACATGTGACTTGAATGAATTCCGCTCATAACAATGGGACATGTTCAAACTAGATTTACCACCCGGAAGGAGCTGATGTTGGACCCATTGTAGTTCATCGCATTGTTACTGCATTGCAAATAGGCTATATTTATAGGTAGTTTGGCGCTTTTAAGTTAAAAACACGCACACTGCTCCTCTTTGAACAACCCCTACTTTCAGAAGGGTCTCTTGACAATAAGATAAGCAGAAAGTGTCCTGCTGCTGGAAACTCCCGACAGTCGGCAGTAATCTTTGGGAAACTCGCCTGTGAGTATTTAACCTCTTTGTAGCGCCACCACAGGGAAAACTAAGAATTACACAGTGCCCATTCAGATCGTGTGCGGTCTGCATAATGCTGGAGGGAACATCTCAGTGAGATGTTCTCTTTGTAACCTCTGTATACTACGAGCCAGGACATGAGAATCCTAAACAGGGGACCCTCCTTCTATTAAAGAGGACCTGTCACCACTAAATGCAGTGCAATCTGCAGGCAACATATTAAAGAGCAGGAGGAGCTGAGCAGATTGATCGTTTTTTGGAGAAAAAAAATTCAGTATAACTTGTATTTCATTCATTTAACTCTCTGCTGTATCTGACTTCACTTGTGTCATTTTACCAACTGTCCCAGATCCAGCAGGACAGTCGCGGATTTCAGTGGCTGTCCCGCGGTCCCAGGCGGGGGAGGTATGTCCCATTTTCAACTGTCTCTGCTTCCATAGGACGCTCCCCACGTCACCATTTAACTCAGCTGCCCCGCCACCACTTTCCACTAACCTCATCATCAGAAGGGGGGGGGGCTGTGGAGCTCTGGGGAGGACTTTTTCATTCAGAGCCCTCCTCTGTCTGCAGTCGCTGAAGGACCTGGATGACGTCAGTAGGCAGAGCTTAGCAGCTGAAGGTCCTGCAATGATGTCAGTGCATGAAGAGGCGGGGCTTAGCAGTGGAGAGAACATACTGCGACTGATTCAATGTGAGAGGCTGAGAGCCTGGGATATGCTGGGGGCTGTAGTTCTCCTGCTTGGAGGGAGGGAGTGGTTATTTGCCTAGCACTATAGCTTTGAAGGGAGGGGTGTAATGTTATCAACATGGGACTGTATGTTGGAGGGGGCTTGAGGGAGGGAATGATGATATTTACATGGGACTGTACACTGGAATAGGCTGTAGATAGATAGTGATGTTATGTACATGGGACTGTATGTTGGAGGGGCTGAAAGGAGGGGAGCGATGTTATTTAGCCTATAGGTAGTGTTGAGCGAACTTCTGTTTTCAAGCTCGGCGTACAAGATTCGGGTTATCTAAGAATTTCGTTATGGATTCCGTTACGACAGACTACAACTCATGGTCCGTGGTAGCGGAATCCATAACGGAATTCTTAGATAATCCGTACCCTGTACACCAAACTTGAAAACAGAAGTTCGCTCATCACTATCTATACGCAAAAAATGGCGGTGTGAGGGCAGTTTAAGTTACAGACGTCACATGGCCATTTTTAGAACCAATTCAAGTCTATGAGGCTGGTCACATAGCTGTTTCTGGAACGGCCAAAGAATAGCGGCTGTCAGAAAGTAGGATATGTCGTGGGATTAGGTGTTTTGTTATTTTTGGGTGGAGTTAGAGGCGTGGCCTAGTGCAGAAGAATTTGCCGCAGCGCGCAAAGCACGCCGCACATAATGTCCCTCTTCCCTCTTGTTGGGAGGTATGGTGATTGATAGCATTTTCTGTAAGTATGTGTGCAAAGATAGCTGTCAGTCACTGACAGTTGTAAACAGGGGTGGTCTTGAAGGGATATTCCCATCTCACACAATAATGGCATATCGCTAAGATATGCTCTTAATGTCAGATAGCACGTGATAGGTTGATAGTGGGGGACACTCACCTATCTCCAGAACAAGCCCCCCAAAGTGAAGGGAGAGTAGCCATGCATGTTTGGCCACCCTCTGCTCATGGCTATAGGAGTTTTGACAGCAGCAGAGCGCTGGCTCAGCTATTTCCAGCAGTCTCATTGCAGTGAGTAGAGAGGTGACCTCGTACGTGACGCTTGCGCTCTATTCACTGTAATGGTAGTTCTAAAAATAGTCAAGCTAGTGCATTTGGCTATTTTCGGAACTCCCATAGCAGTGAATAGATAGCACGCTGCGCATGTGCAGTGTGCTCTACTTCACTTGGGGGACCCCAATCTGGCATTGATGGCATATCCTAGCGATATGTCATAAATGTCTGAGATGGGAATGCCCCTTTAGGTATAGAAAGAGTAGAGGCTTAAATGTATAAATGACAAATCATTTTACTGAACCTTTTCCCATAAAACTACATATCAATCTGCTCAGCTCCTCCTGCTCTATAACATGCTGCCAACAGATTGCACTGTCACATGGTGATAGGTTCTCTTGGCCTGAAATATAAATAGGAACCAATTATATGGTTCTAGCAAATCACAAGCAGTTATAAAGTAGAGTTTTCTATGCCCCAGAGCTTTATAATCTGATACCATTATACAGTATAAAGCAAGAACAAACTCTAGGATGCGTGCCTGAGTTTGCTACCCAGGATATCTGCTTAGACCCTCACAGGGTATTAACTTCAGGGAGTCCAAAGGTGTCGGTAATACCTGGGCCCTAGAGCCTGAAGGGGACCAAACGTTTCTGTCCCATGTAAGGAGACCATTACTACAAATGATTTGTAATATTTGGGGTTCCCTGTTGCATATTTGCTTTGTGGCCCAAGTTATTGCTTTGGACCTTCACACCTATCACCCGTTGTTGAAAACAATGAATTTATGATGACATTAAGAATATGAATAAAAGAAATCTGTATGATTTGTGATGAGTTTGTGTATTTTGTTGGGGCAGACACAGGGAGGGGACAGGAGCTCAGGTATCAGTCTGCTCCTCAACAGGCGTCAAGATGGTGAGCACTTTGTATAATCCATGAATCAGCATCTCCTGTGAGGTTTGTGGTCTCTGCAGGGATGGGCTTGGCAGGACTGAAATATGGTGAGCACCAGCAGAAGACATACATTTACCCAACAGGTAGAGTGTGCAAAACAGGAACAGATGTGCCTTGTTAAAAGTAGTACACACAGTTATACACAGTTGTGTCTATCTATCTATCTATCTATCTATCTATCTATCTATCTAACCTATCTAGGATTTCCTGCACCCAGGGCAAGGATTCAGATTCAGATTTGCACCCCCCCCCTCCCAACACTAGTTATGTCCTCCTTGTGGCCTCTCACTGTAGTTATGCCCACTTTTGTGCCCATCACAGAAGTTATGTCCACCTTTGTGCTCCTCACAGTAGTTATGCCCACCTTTGTGCTCCTCACAGTAGTTATGCCCACCTTTGTGCTCCTCACAGTAGTTATGCCCACCTTTGTGCTCCTCACAGTAGTTATGCCCACCTTTGTGTCCATCACAGTAGTTATGCCCACCTTCGTGCCAGTCAAAGTATTTATGCCCACCTTTGTTCCCCTTCACAGTAGTTATGTCCTCCTTCTGACCCCTCACTGCAGTTATGCCCACTTTTGTGCCCATCACAGTAGTCATGTCCATCTCTGTGCTCCTCACAGAGTCTATGCCCACCTTTGTGTCCCCTCACAGTAGTTATGCCCATCTTTGTGCCCCTCACAGTACATATGCCCAGTTTGTACTTCTTCACTGTAGTTATGCCCAGATATGTGTCCCCTCACTGTATTTATGCCCAGATATATGCCTCATCACTGTAGTTATGCCCAGATATATGTCCCTTACAGTAGGTATGCCAGATTATGTGCCCCCTCACAATAGTTATGCCAGATTAGGTGCCCGCTCACAATAGTTATGCCAGATTATGTGCCCCTTTACAGTAGGTATACCAGATTATGTGCACCCTCATCTTAGTTATGCCAGATATGCGTCCACTCACTGTAGTTATCCGAGATATGTGCAGGGGGACATAACTGTAGTTATGTCCTCCTTGTGGCCCTCAGTGCCCTCTCCAGACTCCAGCTACATAAAAGAAAAAAAAATGACAAAACACAATACTTACCTGCTTCTCTGACAACGTGCTCCCACACACACATCTCACGGGTGGCTGTGCAGGAGGCTGGTTCCAGGGCTTTCAGCGCTCCTCCCATCGCAATGGGCGTCCTGTGGGGAGCGCCGGCAGAACAGTGAAGCAGGGAGCGGACGGCTCCCTGCTTCACTATGAAAACGAACTACCTAGCCGTGAAAAGAACTCCCCCCCCCCAACCTCTGGACCCAGGACACATGTCTCGCCTGCCCCCCCTTGCTACACCCCTGTATCTATCTATCTATCTATCTATCTAATAATACTACTAATAATAATAATTTGTATTTATCTAGCACCAAAATATTCCACAGCGCTTTACAGTCATGTAAGAGCACATGTACAACACAGTCATAAATAACATGGTAACAACAAGTCAACAATTAAAACAAGAGGAACAAGCGCTATGCCCACAAGAGCTTTCGATCTAGTATCTATCTATCTAACAGTATCTTTGTATTTTATCTTAAAAATCTGTAGTTTCTTTAAGGCTCCATTCACACGTCCGCAAAATGGGTCCGCATCTGTTCCGCAATTTTGCGGAACGGGTGCGGACCCATCATTTTCCATGGGGACGGAAAAGATGCGGACAGCACAGTTTGTTTTGTCCGCATCCGCATTTCCGGATCCGCATTTCAGTTTCCGCAAAAAAATAGAACGTCATATTCTTGTCCGCAATTGCGGACAAGATTAGGCATTTTCTATTATAGCGCCGGAGATATGCGGTCCGCAAATTGCAGAACACACGTTGCCGATGTCCGTGTTTTGCAGATCCGCAAAACACTTACGGACATGCGAATGGACCCTAACTGTCATTTTAATTTTTAAACTTTTACTATATACAGAAACCATTGCATTGATGTTCAAAGCATTCAACTGCATTAGAAAATTTAAAATCAGTTCTACATCCAACTCCCCACTTCTAGGCCGGATTCATACATCCATTTTCGCGATATGTCCGTATTACTTGCATGTGTCACGGCCCAACTGCTCGTTTAACTGACCCAAACTCACAGCATCATAGATCCCGTGACACATGCAAGTAATGTGCTCAGAACATAGATGAGTAAATCCGGCCTTAGTGAGAGTTCACATGCAGCAGATTTGTTACAAATATTTCTGCGACTGTTTAATACCTCTTGAAGGAGTAAATGTGTAGTCAGGGCCCGCGTCAGCACTCGGCATACCCGGGCAAGGGCCGCGGCCCACTTTGCCTGCTTACTCCTGCAGCCATGTCCTGGTCTTCTTCAAACTGGCAGTTCTGAATTCTAGGGCAGCTTACCCCAGCAATGCAGACAACTTTCGCTGTGTGGGTGCTGGGGTGGGTGACCCTAGGACTCAGAACAGGGTAGATGGAGTTTCCTACTGGGCTAAAGGACCTTCCTGATGTCATCCACCCGGCGCCAATGTGATCAGTGGGGGAGGAGCCAGAGGAGCAGAGAGCTGTGTTCCTGTATGGAGAGGAGCCTGGATGGATTGTGGTGAGGCCTACCTGTGTGTGTGTGTGTGTGTCTAAGGCATTGCTTAGACTCCATACCACAGTCTAGCCAGTGCCTAATGGGTTACAGTTTAGACCACCTTCTGGTACATGTTGATAATTCCCTTTTAAACCCCAGTTCATGTCCCCTCAGTACTGGGAATCAGTGGGAGTCATATTAAAAGGTAACAAAGGGTTGGAGCATAACTAAATGTGGAATTCCCTTTTAATGTCCCCTTAAGGTGGCCACACATTAGATATAAATTGGCTGACCATCTCACCATCAGACAGGCGTCTGGCCATGTGTATGTGTCTGTCCATGTGTGTGCGTCTGTCCCTGTGTGTGTGTCTGTCCTGTGTGTGTGCGTCTTTCCCTGTGTGTGCGTCTGTCCCCTGTGTGTGTGTCTGTCCTCTGTGTGAGCATCTGTCCGTGTGTGAACGTCTGTTCGTGTGTGCACCTGTGTGTGTTGTGTCTGTCCCTGAGTGTGTGTGTCTGTCCGTGTGTGCGCGCCTGTGTGTGTGTGTGTCTGTCTGCCCCTGTGTGTGTGTCTGTCTGTCCCAGTGTGTGTGTGTGTCTGTCTGTCCCTGTGTGTGTCTGTCTGTCCCTGTGCGTGTGTCTGTCACCATCACCATGCCCACAGTGTTCCTTGGCCTTGACGCAGCTGCATCAGGATGTTCTGTGCGGGGCAAGAAGAAGAAGATGGAAGAGGAGGCAGCGCCGCCAGCATGAAGTCCGTGGGAGAGACACAGGGAGGCACACTAAGGACGTAGGTAACACTACCACATTATTAGCACTAGTGTTATCTGGGGTTTTACATAGGACTGCAGGTAACACTACTACATTTTCTGTACTCAGATAGCCATCACTGTGTTATCTGTGCTGTTACATAGGACCAGGGGTGTAGCTAAAGGCTCCTGGACCTTGGTGTATGAGTTCAACTGGCCAGAGGCAGGGAAGCACATAGCTCTCATGCTGCCTGAGGCTAAAATTGAAAAGGCATACCCCCCCCCCCCCCCACCATGCCAAATTCTCGACCTGACCACTTCCCTTTCCAGCCAGAGGTGTAACTTGACCAGCATGCACTTTATATAATACCGGTGTCTTCTTATGTACCAGAAGGGTCTTTGGGCCCCGTTTGGCTACTGGGCCTGGTAGTGACTGCTACCTCTGCACCCCCTATAGCATTAGCTACACCCATGCATAGAACTGCAAGGGACATCTATTATATTATCTGTACTCAGAGAGTTATCACTGTGTAAAGTTGCCCACTGAGACTTTATCGCGCATGGGCCCACATGAACCTGGATCTGGCCCTGTATGTAGTACCCCAGATGTGGGGGTATTGCAAATTGTATTGTTGTATTATGTATTTTACTGTTTGTTTCTGCCCATTAATAACAGCAGGGAAGGTTGGAAACGGTTGGCAGGAACAGGGTTAACCAACCTGTTCCTCCTCTCTTGGTAGGAGTGGGCTGATCCTGCTTCCAGCTGAGAGAGGTAGTTCCTGCTGAGACTGGGAAAGGAGAGGAAAATTCCCCAGAGAGATATCTACTCCACTGGCCTCATGTAAAGCCTTAATAGTCCAGACCGCAGAGTGACATGCCACACCAGCATCTACAGACACTGCTGTGAAGTGAGGGAATGCTGCCAATGTGCTCCAAATTGACCCAATGAATGGAAATGATTTTGACCTGCCTCATGTGAATATCCTCTTAGGCCTCTTTCACACGGGCATCGCAGGTGAGGGCCGGATGCGTTCATGGTGCATTGCGGAAAACCCACGAGAGTAGGGACACAATTTCAGTCAGTTTTGTCTGCGATTGTGTTCCGTTGTTCAGTTTTTTCCACGCGAGTGCAATGCGTTTTGCACGTGTGTGAGAAAAAACTGAATGTGGCACCCAGACCCAAACCCGGACTTCTTCACTGACGTTTGGGTTTGGGTTAGGTGTTCTGTTGATCGTATTATTTTCCCTTCTAACATGGTTGTAAGGGAAAATAATAGCATTCTTACTACAGATTGGTAACAAAAATTTCCATTGAGGGGTTAAAAAATAAAAAAAGTAAACTCACCTCATCCACTTGATCGCGCAGCCAGTATCGTCTTCTTTCTTCTTCCTGAAGGACCTGCGCTGATGTCATCGCACTCACCAGAGCAGGTCCTTTTGCAGGTCCTGCTGGAAGAAGAAAGAAGACGATACCGGCTGCGCGATTAAGTGGATGAGGTGAGTTTATTTATTTATTTATTTTTAACCCCTCAATGGGCATTTTAGTTACCAATCTGCAGTAAGAATGCTATTATTTTCCCTTATAACCATGTTAGAAGGGAAAATAATAGTGAGTTGCTCATCACTATTTTGTATCCTCATCTCCTAGCAACCATGTGTGAAAATAGGCTACGCATCCGCACTTGCTTGCGAATGCGATGGGATTTTTACACAGCCCCATTCATTTCTATGGGGCCTGCGTTGCGTGAAAAAACGCAGAATATAGAACAAAGTTCGATTTTCACGCAACGCTCAAGTGAAAAACATTGCTCATGTACACAGCCCCATTGAAATGAATGGGTCAGGCTTCAGTGCAGGTGCAATGCGTTCACGTCGCGCATTGCACGCGCACGGAATACTTGTCCGTGTGAAAGGGGCCTTAGGATAGAGACACATGATTATGTTTCCTGATGCAGTTTTGGAAGCCAAAACCAGGAGTGGATTTCTAAACAAGGAGAGGTTATATCTGTCCTTTCTACTTTCCTTTTATGATCCACTCTTGATTTTGGCTTCCAAACTGCATTAATAAAATCTGAACTTGTGTCCATACGCATAAAGGGGTTGCCTCACTTCAGTAAATGGCATTTATCATGTAGAGAAAGTTAATACCCGGCAGTTACTAATGTATTGTTATTATCCATATTGCCTCCTTTGCTGGCTGGATTAATTTTTCCATCACATTATACAGTGCTCATGTCCAGGAGTTAGGACCACCCTGCAGTCCATCAGCGGTGGTCATGCTTGCACAGCATAGGAAAAAGACCCAGCCTCTCTGGTGGCCGGGACCATGGGAGTGAACATAGGTACCCGGCGACCTCGTATCTGCACTGCAGTAGTGGTCATGGAGGGAATCACAATACATTAGTAAGTGCCTTGTATTAACTTTATCTACATGATAAATGCCATTTGCTGAAATGAGACAACCCCTTTAAGGCCCTTTTACACAGGCCAATAAAAGGGGCAATTATCGGGAAGGCGTGTACCTAGGAAAGCTGGTTCCCCATAATTGCCCTGTGTAAACATGCTCATTCATTGGGTGATAGCATTGCTGATGTGGTCACCTAATTCACTGCTTCTGGGCAGCAGATCGTCCTATGTAAACAGTGAGCTGCTAACCAGAACCAATCATTCACTACGGGGAAGAGGGACTGCAGCAACTGTCCCTGGTTCCCACACCGACGGTTCTGCATTATTGCCTGCTGTGATGGCCCATGTAAAGGAACCTTTAGACTGGCACAATGGCGGTTCATTTACAAACATGCACAGCCCCCATTTTGCGACTTTTTAAACACCCATGTGACAATACTTTGTTATATGGACGTTTTTGACCCGCATTCGAAACCTAGGAGTGGCGAGTGCATGGCAGTCACCAACAAATTTACCAGCATTTACTCCTGGAAACAGCTGTACATGTTGGTGAAAAACAACTTTTTGTAGCTTGCTTTATTGATTTTAACTAACTGCAGTCCTATTGCATTTGGACTGCAGCTGTAGTTCGACAGTCGAAATCAGTCGCGCAACAAAAAGTCGCAGTGTAGCCGAGGTCTTAGGCCTCGTTAAAAAAAAACTGAAGACTTACAAACTACATCTTCTAGCAACCATCAGTGAGAAACGCATTGCACCCGGACTGCATTCGGATGTAATGCGTTTTTCACTGAAGCCCCATTCACTTCTATAGGGCCAGGGCTGCGTGAAAAACACAGAATATAGAACATGCTGCGGTTTTTCCTGAACGCAGAGATGATGGGTGAAACACAACGCTCACGTACACAAACCCATTGAAATGCATGGGTCAGGATTCAGTGCGGGTGCAATGCGTTCACGTCACGCATGGCACCCACGCGGAAAACTCGCTCGTACGACAAAGTCCGTCAGCTCAGAATGTGGCAGATTTTTTATAATGCACAGGCCTCTTAATAAATTTGGCACATTTTCAGGCAGTCTGTGCCCAGACGTTCATATGTACACCAGCTAGGAACTGGCATAGATATTGAATATCATTTATGCCAGTTTCTGGAGTAAATGACAGTAAGGCAACATGCACACGACCGGATGTGTTTTGCAGTCCGCAAAAAAAAACTGATGACGTCCGTATGCCATGCGTTTTATTTTGCAGATCCATTGTAACAATGGCTAAAACGGACAAGAGTAGGACATGTATTTTTTTTGCGGGGCTACAGAACGGACATACTGATGTGGACAGCTCACGGTGTGCTGTCTGCATTTTTTGTGGACCCATTGAAATGAATGGGTCTGCATCCTATCCGCAAAAAAAACAGAACAGACATGGAAACAAACAACGTTCGTGTGCATGTAGCTTAAATCCGTCAAACCATGAGAAGCCATGCTTCTCCCGCTAAGGGTGGGTTCACATCACTGTTAGGGATTCCGTTTTTGTTTTCCGTTATAACATGGTTATAACGGAATCCATAAGACAGAAGTCAAAACGGAAGCCTTTAAGAGGCATTCCGTTTTGATCCTTCACAATATAAGTCTATGGGCAGCAGAAGGGATCCTCCTGGTTTCCATTATGCAGGAGTCCAATCCTGCATAACGGAAACCAGGACAGATCTGTTATGCTGCCCATAGACTTATATTATGACGGAATGCAAAACGGAAGCCTTTAAAAGGCATTCTGTTTTGCTTTCCGTCATAATAGAAGTCTATGGGAATCATAACGGATCCGTCCTGGTTTCCGTTATGCAGAACGGAAAAAAAAGTCCTGTCGACAGGACTTTGTTTTCCGCCTTGCATAACGGAAACCAGACAGATCCGTTATGGTTCAAATAGACTTCCATTATGACGGATCAAATTGGAATGCCTTTTAAAGGATTTTGTTTTGAATTCCGTATTATGGATTCCGTAACGGAATCCATAACGGTGATGTGAACCCGCCCTAAGCGCTGCTCCCTTAGTGAAAAGTTGCAAATGATTATTTTTTTATTCCTTGGTGTGTACAGTTTGATAAATGCCCCTAAATGTCTCATGTGTGGACAGGAAGTCAGTTTCTCCATTGCTATGAGACTGACATGGAAAAAACGGACTTCCTGTTCACACACGAGATGCTGTCAGTGGGAAAGTCAGAATACTGGTTACATAGCTGTAGATGAAGGAGAGGATAACTTACAAATCCAGCCACCGGTGAGAAGACTACCTTCACTACACTTTACATCATGTACCTTTCTGAAGAGCTAAAGAATTAAAAATTTTGTTGGAGTGTGTCTCTGAGATAGTGCACAAAAGGAGTACATAACTAATAACTGACAGACTCAGTCCTGCTACATGTGATGATGACCTGCACAAGCATGCTTTTACATTTAAAAAATAAAATGTAATTACAGTTACATCCATTAGGGGCACTGAGTAGCTGTGCGGCCTACACCGTCAGGCCATGACAGTTCCAGAGTTCAGCCTGATCACAGTTCTGCCTGAACAAGCCGTATCTGAAGCACCAGCTATACGTACAGAACTGAGGAGCAGGTAAAGTATTCAGAAGTATTATAACGTGGGAAATAACCGGGCAGAAGCACAGATAATACTGGCACAATGTAGAAAGGCTTAAAATATTGTGAAGTTTACAATTTTTCGGTAATTTTGTAACCTGCACCTGTCCAGCTATTGCATTCTCAGTCACCACTTGGATGTATATGTTTCTGTGCAGAGACAGGAGGAGGCAGGGCAATGTAACTAAAAGTTGCACCCTGATCATTTATGACTGTCTGATCTTTTTTTTTTTTTTACTTTTCAACTGCGATCATAGCAGAAAGGACACTTGATGTCAAAACTCGCAAGCATTAACCCTTTCAGTGACAGAACTTTTGGTACTTTTATAACATATGCATAATCGTCTGAATTGCTGGGGTGGAGTCTGAACATGCAGGGTGCCACTGATGATAGGGTGCCGAGATCACAGTCATATTGTGAGGCTGCATTCAGATGTTTTGTGAGACAGGGCCAGCTCAGTGTTGGATAGTGCCCTGTGCAGCATTTTCTGTTGAAGCCCCTTGTACTGAAGTGCCTTAAAGTATGGTACTCAAACTATTTGACTAAATAACACTGTAAAGGGGCATTCACACGACCGTAAGTGTTTTGCGGTCTGCAAATTGTAGATCTGCAAAACACCGATACCGCCGAGTGCGTTCTGCATTTTTCATGGTGCTATATGGAAGATGTCTATTCTTGTCCGAGACCCAGAATTACGGTCGTGTAAATGCACCCTAACCGTACAATTGCCCGCACAGTCCACTGTACCTGGTAAGCAATGAAGAGGACACGGTCTTCGTTGGAGCAGATTCCTTCAGTCAGCCGATCGAGGGGGTTGTCGGGAGTAAGTCCCCACCAATCTGATATTGATGACCTATCATCAATAAGGGTTTCTGACTTTTTTATACTGGTGATCTATCGTCAGGATTGGTGGGAGTCTGACACCCGGGAGCCCCCTCACTCAGCTGTTTGAAGAGGCTGTGGTGCTCCTGAGAGGGCTGCGTTCTTTTCATAGGTTATTTGCGTGCTGTCTAGAGTATACCCATGGGCATAGCTATAGGGGGTGCAGAGGTAGCAGTCGCTACTGGGCCCAGGAGCCTAATGGGGCCCAAAGACCCTTGTGCTGCATAAGAAGACACACAAAGCACTGAGGGAAGGGGGCCCCAGGCGGAACTCTTGCACCAGGGCCCATGAGCCGTTAGTTACCCCCCTGAGTATACCGGTGATGCAGTTGGATTGCAGCTTCTTCTTCACTCAGGTGAATTGTACTGCACTGCCATTGCAAAGTATACGTCGTGCAGATAACTACTGAAGAGGATACAGCACTCACATAAGTGCGCTTATGTGAGCGCAGGGGTGCCCGGAAGACACAGCATTCATTTTATGACACTGCAGCTCTGGGACCTGCTTCTATCTCCAGAACGGGCCCCCAAGTGAAGGGAGAACAGCCGCGCATGCATTGTCACCCTCCATTCACAGCTACGGGAGCTCCATGGCGGTGATTGGAGAGGTGGCTACTGGAGGGCTCACCTTTACTTTGAGATCCCTGTTCTAGAGATAGGAATGGGTCTCAGAGGTCAGGATATGAAACAAAAGGTCAGACATTTGTTGCATATCCTACCATTATGCCACAGATGTTGAGCTGAGATTACCCCTTTAAGATTTGTGGTGGTCACAAGCCTTGGGTGCCAGGCAATCAGAGGTGCCCCTCCAGCCTGCACAGGTTTCACACTGCTATATACCCACTACAGGTTAAGCAACTTCGCATTGGTGTATAATGAAGACCATATTATCTATGTGTCTGTGTGTTCCTTTAAAACGCATTACAAGGAAGGATAGTTACGGGAGCCAGGAACACGAGTACAGGACGCAGGTTCTAATAGCCTCTGTTTCAGCAAATTCCAGGGTTTAGCTTCTTGAAATTATTGACTTTGTACTTTGCCTCCATTGTTTTGTATTGTACCATGCCAGGCATTCAGGTTGACTACAGGCCCTGTTATTCCACAGCTCGCTGCACATCAGTTATCAGTCACACAGCAGTTAGGGTATGACCACACGGCGCGGCAGTGCTGCTTGGAGAACTGTGCAGCCGTAAGGGCTGCAGCGGGCTCTAATTAAACTAATAAGACTGCATGGTTTACTCCGTCCATATCGTTAATGGCTGTCAATCAAACTGAGCCGGATGGAAAGAAGCCACCAGGGAGCAACACTTGTGGCTGTTCTTCCACCTTCCTGGCTTGTTTTTAACCAGTAAGGGTGCCTTTACACACAGCAGATTTTGTGGCAGAAAATTCTGCAAATGAAAATCGCTTCCATTCATCTGAATGGGCAGCAAGCACATGGATTTCTGCAAGCCCCATTAAGGTGGATGTACTCCAGAATTTTCTGCCACAAAATCTGCCGTAGGTTAAGGCACCGTAAGGCCTCTTTCACACGGGCGTCATGTTTGACGCCCGGATAAAAGGCGGGTGCGTTGCGGGAATATGCGCGATTTTTCCGCGCGGGTGCAAACGTTTGTAATGCGTTTTGCACGCGCGTGAGAAAAATCGCCATGTTTGGTACCCAGACCCGAAGCCGGACTTCATCAGTGAAGTCCGGTTTCGGGTTGAGTATTCTGGAGAATTGATTATTTTCCCTTATAACATGGTTATCAGGGAAAATAATAGCATTCTCAATAAAGAATGCTTAGTAAAATGAAGAGGAAGGGGTTAAAAATAATAAAAGTTAACTTACCTTAGCCACTTGATCGCGTAGTTGCGATCTGTCTTCTCTTTTCCAGCATCAGCTAACAACTAAAGGACTTGTGATGACGTCACTTCACATGGTCCAATCACATGGTCCATCTTACCATGGTGATGGACCATGTGATTGGACCATGTGATGTGACATCATCACAGGTCCTTTAGTTCTTAGCTGATGCTGGAAAAGAGAAGACAGATCGCAACTACGCGATCAAGTGGCTAAGGTAAGTTAACTTTATCATTTTTAACCCCTTCCACTTCATTTTACTAAGCATTCTTTATTAAGAATGCTATTATTTTCCCTTATAACCATGTTATAAGGAAAATAATAAAGATCTGGTCCCGTTGCTAAGCAACCATGCGGGAAAATCGCACTGCATCCGCACTTGCTTGCGGATGCTTGCGATTTTCCCGCTGCCCCATTCACTTCTATGGGGCCTGCGTTGCGTGAAAAACGCACAATATAGAGCATGCTGCGATTTTCACGCAACGCAGAAGTGATGCGTGAAAATCACCGCTCATGTGCACAACCCCATAGAAATGAATGGGTCAGGATTCAGTGCGGGTGCAATGCGTCCTCCTCACGCATTGCACCCGCGCGGAAAACTCGCCCGTGTGAAAAGGGCCTAAGAGTTAGGCTTATTGCACACGACCGTATGGTTTTGCGGTCCATTTTTTACGGATCCGTTGTTCCGTTTTTGTTATCCGTTGTGTTTCCGTTTCCGTTCCGTTTTTCCATATGGCATATACAGTATACAGTAATTACATGGAAGAAATTGGGCTGGGCTTAAAATTTTCAATAGATGGTTCCGCAAAAACGGAACGGATACGGAAGACATACGGATGCATTTCCGTATGTGTTCCGTATTTTTGCGGACCCATTGACTTGAATGGAACCACGGACCGTGATTTGCGGGCAGCAATAATAGGACATGTTCTATCTTTGCACGGAACGGAAAAACGGAAATACGGAAACGGAATGCATACGGAAACACTTCAGTTTTTTTTGCGGACGCATTGAAATAAATGGACCATATACGGAACTCATAAAAACGGCCCGTACACCCGCAAAAAATACGGTCGTGTGCATGAGGCCTTATGAAGGTGGCTCCCGGGCTCCCCACCAGATTCTCCATGCCTGTCTTAATTGATAGGTCTCACTGTTTGTCCTGTGGTGGTACCGCAGAGGACTTATAGGGTTCACCCACACATGGTGGATTTTCCACAACAGATTTTGCTGTGATTCCGAAGCAAAATGCACATGTTACATGTGGGTCAATTTACAGGGGTAATGCAACTTTTTTTAGACCTCAGAGTAGCTAAACCCACGGTGGTAATCATACTTACCAGGTCCCCATCGCTGGGCCGACTCTGCAGCTTCCAACTCTCTCTACATCAACCTCCTGTTGACGGGAAGATTGCTACTGCTGCAGCCAATCAACTGTGTGACACGTGACCCAGGGACATTCTACATGGGTGACAAGTCACTGCTGCGGCCATTGATTGGCTGCAGAGGTCAAGTGCCCCATCATCAACAGGATATTGATGCTAAGAGACATGGAAGCTACAGAGCCGGTGGTGGATCAATAGAGCAGGAACCCAGCATCAGGGACAAGGTAAGTATGATCACCACCAGGGGTCCGGCCACTCTGAGATCTGGGTTGGACGGCCCCTTTAAGATCTGGGTGACGGCCCCTGCAGAATTTTTCCTAAGCATGAGGATAACATTTACTAAAGATTTCTGTTGAACAGGGATTCGCTGAAGATAAACACGCAATTTGGCGATGGAAAATCTGCAGTGTATCCACCACGTGTAAATATATCCATGCACTTGCTTGATTCATCTGCAAATCACAGGGTACAATCTGTCACTTAGGCCTCTTGCACACAACCTTATGGCTTTTTCAGTATTTAGCGGTCCGTTTTTTTGCGGAAAAGAACATCTGGCCCCTAATAGGACAGTACTATCCTTGTCAGTTATGCGGACAATAATAGGACATGTTCTATCTTTGAACTGAAAAATGAAAAACGGAAGGCATACGGAGTTCCTTCCGGTTTTTTTGCGGATCCATTGGAATAAATGGTTCTGTATACGGAGCGCAAAAAACGGAACATAACCGGGAAAAAAAAGGGTGCGGTATAACTAAGGCCGAGTTCACATCACCATTTAGTTTTCCGTTCTTCTAAACCGCAGCACTTTTTTCGTCTAAAATAATGGATCTCAGACGAAAATGGTTAAAACGGATCCAAAATATGCATAACTGAGCATAACTGAGCATAACGGTGCTTAAAATATAGGATCTGTTTTTTCTTTGTTGACGGATCAGAAGAACAGAAAACTAAATAGTGTTATGAACCCGGCCTAAAAGGGATTTTCCAATGCAGACAACCCTTTAAATCCTGCAGACACACGGGAACAGCTTTCTTATGAGGGACAAAGAAAGAATAACTATAATATGATAAAAACCTCTTTTCATCTGTCTACAGCAGCATGTCCATCCCAGAGTACCCCAGTTCTTGTGACTGCCTTGTTTCGCTTCCTCCAGCTTCACTTTCACCAGTTGTTATTTTTGCAAAGAACTCGGACCGACCTTGTTTGGAGGTCCAAGAGATCGTGTACTATGGGGCTGCCACACATCCACCAGGGTCAAAGGTTATGGTAAGATGGATCAACCCCTAGCAATAATAAAAATTAGCGGTATGTCTATCAAATTGTGTAATTTGTTTCTAACATTTATTGGTTAGTGTACCTACGTAGAAGTGGAGCAGACACCTAAGACACTAGCTGTACTGTTAAGTCGTCCAGCATGGTTGTGGGGTGCAGAAATGGGTGCTAATGAAATGGGGGTCTGCATCGGAAATGAAGCTGTGTGGACTAAGGAACCTGTAGAAGAGTGTGATGCTCTCCTTGGCATGGATTTGGTCAGGTGAGAAACCACTATTAAACCTTATATTAGCAGACCACAGCATGTAAGGTATCTCTAGATATCTATTACACTTAGTATTCTCCTCAAAGTGTATTTTACTGCATAAAGCACAGTTCTACGTACATCACATAACCCATCATTCTTTTCTATCCATTCTGTGTAGACTTGCTCTGGAGCGTGCCCCTTCTGCTAAAGTTGCTGTCAAGGTAATCACTGACCTGCTCGCCCAGTATGGACAGGGAGGTAGCTGCAAGGAGGAACCCCAGCCTTTCATGTACCACAACACATTCTTGCTGTGTGACCGCTTCGAGGCATATGTGCTTGAGACTGCTGGTCCATACTGGGCAGTGGAGAGAATTACAGGTAAGCCTTATTAAAGTCGTTATCCTATAAATTGAAAACTTACTAACTTATCTGCTTATCTGGAGGATTTTCTTCCCTTTCTGTGGGCGAGTAACAACTCAAATGGGACAATCAAGCATGTGTGTCTCTCAAGATGCAGGCGTAAAATAGTCGCAAGACCCTTTTATGATTGCTATTGCAACATAATGTTGCACGGATCTTTTTGTGCCGTACTCGAAACTTGGAAGTGCCGAGAGAGTAAAAGAAGAATAAAAACTACTCCATTCAGGATCTGGAGTAGTTTTAACTCCAGGTGCATGGACTGCTGGCAGTGCACCTAATTTATAACAAGGCCTGAGCCTCATCCGTCAGGGCAGGGGAGAAACAAAGACCAACCTGAAATTCCGGTCTTTGTAAATGACCCCCATTGAGTGAATCTGGATATCCACGCCATACACAGGAGCTCTAGCAATCAATTATTCCCCTTAGGTCCAATTTAAGGGTATGGCCACACAGTTTCTTTGTAGGAGGTTTTTAGGCAGATCTGCCGGTGGGATTTTCTGCCAAAGCTAGAAGTGGATCCACCAAGTATAATTACATCCTTTATATTTCCGATTCCTTTCAAATCCACTTCTGGGTTTGGCAGAAAATCCTGCAGGCAGATCTGCCTCAAAACCTCCTAAAAAACTCTGTGTGGCCGTACCCTAAAACTGACCCAAGTGTATGGGGGGGTGGCGATGTCTTGGGAAGCAGATCATTTTGCTGCTACTCACAACTAAAGGATTACCAAGGTACGTAATTAGCATTGCATAGTGCAAAGTAGAAAAGTTTGAAATAATGGGTAGGCCAGCTCTTGCTTTGGTAGTAAGCATGAATAATTTAAAAGGTAAGCATTTCATAGAAGGATAACCAACAATCTGATATTTTGCCTACACAGAGGGTGCTCGGAACATTTCCAACCAGCTGAGCATTGGCACCGTGATATGGCAGGAGCACCCTCAGCTCCGTTCACATGCCCTGGCACAGGGTTGGTGGAATGGCACTGAAGAGTTCAACTTTAGAGTTGTCTATTCTTTAAAGACACAGCCAGTGCGGATGGAGGCAGCAAAAGCAAGATACCAGGCCGGGCGAGAACTGCTGCACAAACAAGAAGGTGAAGAGCAATGTTCTGCAACACAGACAGTGTTTAACTATTTGTTTCATTTTAGGCTATATTTACACGATCCTATGTGTTTTGCAGATCCGCAAAAAAAACGGATGACCTCCGAATGGCATCCATTTTTTTTTTGCGGATGCACTGTAACAATGCCTATCCTTGTCCGCAAAATGGACGAGAATAGGACATGTTCTATTTTTTTTTGCCGGGCTACGGAACGGACATATGGATGCGGACAGCACATGGTGTGCTGTCCGCATTTTTTGCGGACCCATTGAAATGAATGGGTCCTCATCCAATCCGCGGAATGGATATGGAAACAAAATATGCTCGTGTGAATGTAGCCTTATTCTGATCATTTTTAGGGCAGCAGCATCTTTTGTTGATACCCACTATCTACCTACAGCTCCGAGGGCCTTTCAGACAAGTGAGGTTCATATCTTGGTGCTATAGAAGTGTAGAATGGACAGCACACAGACTGAACACTGATATATTACAGTCAATGGGCCAATCCACGTGTACGACTTTCCTCACAGATTATTGGTCCGTGCAGAAAAACCACAGCATGCTCTGTTTTGGTCCAATTTTCTCACTAGGTTTGCCTATTCAAATGAATGGGTTTATGAGAAAAACAGATGCCATCTGTGTGCAGTCCTTTTAAAAAGGAGTCCACTTATTGTGGCTGGCACATGGACGAGTTTTACATTGCTTGCCTGGATCTGGCCTAAGGCCACGTTCACACAGTCAATATTTCAAATCAGTATTTGTGAAAACTAGGAGTAAAACCTACGGTAAAGTACACAGGCTTCCCAAGCTGCATGAGATGAAAATGTGCACAGTGTCTGAAACAACACGGGTATCAAATCAGTCGGGGTCCAACTCCAGGCACTCCCACCAACCAGCTTATTGAATGGGCCACTGTGCTTCAGTGATCCACAGCGCTGTGTCCATGCACTGGTACGTCAGTCCGTGCCTGACATTTCAGCTCAATCCCGTTTCCGGTCAAGCATACGTTCACATATGCGCTTTGAACTCCGGCAGTCTATTTCGGTGGAGCAACCGACTGCCATGATTCATTGCATTCAGCATGTATGCTGGCTTTCCGCCGGACAAAAAAATACCACACGCAGCATTTTTTGTCCGGCTGAAAACAGGCATATATGCTGGAGAGCGACTGGATCCTCGCCAGATCCCATTACAGTGAATGGGGATCCGGCGGTGCACGGTGGTATACCAGATACGGTGAACTCCAGCAGTCTGTTCCTCAGCCAGAACAGACTGCCAGAGTTCAAAGCATACATATGAACACGGCCTAACGGTACTTTCACACTTGCGTCATTTGATTCCAGGTGGCAGTTCCGTTGCCTGAAATGTCTGCCTAATCAGGCAAACTGTATGCAAGCGCATGTCATTTTTTCTGACTGATCAGGAATTTTTCAGACGGATCAGATCTGAAAAATGCCTGATCAGTCAGAAAAATGCATTGCAATACCGGATCCGTTTTTCTGGTGGCAAAATGGACCCTGTATTTATTTTTTTCACATTTTTAAAGGTCTGCCCATGATCCTCTCCATTCAGAATGCATTAGGATATAACTGAAGCGTTTTTTTCCAGTATTGAGCCCCGAGGACGGAGCTCAATGCCGGAAAAGTTTAACGCTGGTGTGAAAGTACCCTAAGCTGCAGCAACACACATAGCCACTACAAAATGTAGGGTGCTGTGCCTGGTAAACAATGAAGGGGATGCCCCACGTCCTAAGGACAGGCCGTCAGTATGAAAGTCCTGGAAAATCACTGTGGCCATTTTTACACAGTCAGTATTTCTCATCAGCATTTCTAAGCTAAAGCCATAAGTGAAACCTACAGAGAAGAAAGTATAATGGAAAGATTTGTGTTTCCTCTGTTGTTTGGGCCCACTTATGGTTTTGGCTTAGAAATACTGATAAAAAATACCAACTAAATACTGTGTGAACATGGCCATAGTCATAATCGTCTTCATGATGAGGTCCCTTAGCAGCAGAAGGAGTCACTCTCAAGACTGGCCTGCTTCAATACAAGAAAGGAATGCCAGAGTAGAAAGCATCTGCAGAAGATACATATACATGGCCATGAGAACTTTTTTCATTTCATTTTCAAAAACTTTCATTAGGCCCCTTTCACACGGGCGAGTTTTCCGCGCGGGTGCAATGCGTGATGTGAACGCATTGCACCCGCACTGAATCCAGACCCATTCATTTCTATGGGGCTGTGCACATGAGCGGTGATTTTCACGCAACACTTCTGCGTTGCGTGAAAATCGCAGCATGCTCCAGTTTAGCATGATTGCTAAGAGACGGGACCCGATCTTTATTATTTTCCCTTATAACATGGTTATAAGGGAAAATAATAGCATTCTCAATAAAGAATGCTTTGTAAAATGTGGATTAAGGGGTTAAAAATAAAAAACTTAACTTACCTTAGCCACTTGATCGCGTAGTTGCCGATCTCTTCTGTCTTCTTCAAGCATTCGCAGCCATCTAAAGGTGACATCACATCACATGGTCCAATCACATGGTCCATCACCACGGTGATGGACCATGTGATTGCACCATGTGATGAGCTCAGTGACCTCATCACAGGTCCTTTAGACGGCAGCTAATGAATGAAGAAGAGATCGCAACTACGCGATCAAGTGGCTAAGGTAAGTTAAGTTTTTTATTTTTAACCCCTCCATCCACATTTTACTAAGCATTCTTTATTGAGAATTCTATTATTTTCCCTTTCCATGTTATAAGGGAAAATAATAAAATCTACAGAATACTCAACCTTCAGTGATGAAGTCCGGCTTCGGGTCTGGGTACCAAACATGCCGATTTTTCACACGCGCGTGCAAAACGCATTACAAAAGTTTGCACACGCGTGGAAAAATTGCGCATTTTCCCGCAACGCACCCGCCTCTTATCTGGGCGTCAAACGTGACGCCCGTGTGAAAGAGGCTTTTACGGGTAAGAGCCGACAGTGCCCTCAAAACAGTGGAAAACAGACAAGCTGTTCTTTATGGATGGTCAGAGCACTCAGTATACAGGAGCACTCATGGTTATCCCATGGCGGCTGTGCATACAGCACATGATGGCCACATGTAGCTTCTGTGGGACCAGTTTGACATCACTGTATAAGGCCTCATGCACACGACCAGATGTAAAATACGGACACCATCCGCATTTTTTCTGACCCATTGAATTCAATGGGTCCGTGGACTGGATTTTGTGGCCAAGTATAGAACATGTTCTATCTTTTTGCTGAACTGACATATGGCTGCAGAAAGCACACAGATCATCCATATGTCCATTCCACAAAAAGAATGTGTCTGCAAATTAAAAATGCGGACGGCACACAGACCACATCCGTATTTTGCAGACCTGTGATTTGCGGACCTCAAAACGGATACAATCATGTGAATTAGGCCTTAATTAGTGCGTACTACCATAAATTAAAAAGTGACCATAACAATGTCATTAAACCCATGTAATTATCTTCTAGGGAACATCACAGCACAGTCAATGATGCAAATTTTGAGAGATAAGGAGAGCGGGATCTGTATGGACTCTGGGGGCTTCCGTACTACATCCAGTATGGTGTCTGTGCTTCCTCGCTGTCCTCATTTACCTTGCATCCATCTACTGACTGCTACACCTGATCCATCCAGGTTAGAGTTGTGCAGGGGCTTTGCTGTGTTCTTAAAATAACTAAAGTCCAATTTCACTTCCAAGTACTCTACATTACCTGGCACACCTACCTTCCACATGTAGCTCAGCTTCTAAGATAATCAGATATCAAATAGATTAAAGTGCAGCAAAAATGCTATACTGTTACCTACCTTCAGCATTGCTGTGTTGCTTGAGAGCCACTGAAGGTGTCACTTGGTGCAGGAACATTTCAGAGAAAGTTTTGTCAGCGTATCGCCAATGTGCCGATGTGGCTTTATCCTGTACTGAATGGAAGAAACAACCTGTCATTGTTTTTATGGAACATAATCAAGTTATAATGGGTGCCTAATTGGTGACTGACTTGCCCTGGTCTCTATGCCAGGCCCAGGCTACTTTCACATCTGCGTTTAACTTTTCTGATATTGAGAAGCGGCAGAGGATCTCATTACCGGAGAAAAACGCTTCCATTTTGTCCCCATTCATTGTCAATGGGAATAAAACTGAACAGAATGCAGTGCACCAGAATACATTCCATTCCGTTTGGTTGCGTTCCTTTACCGGACAGAAAACCGCTGCAAGCAGCGTTTTTTTCTCCGGCACTGGATGTGGAGCAAAACAGATCCGGCGTGACACGCAATGAAAGTCAATGGTGCTGGATTCGTTTTCTCGGACACAATAGAAAACGGATCCGGCACCCATTGACTTACAATGGTTTTAGTGCCGGATCCGTCATTGCTATTTTAAAGATAATACAAAGATCCGTTCAGAACGGATGCAGCCGGTTGTATTATCTAGACGGAAGAGTTTATTGCTGATCCCTGCCGGATCAGGCAAAAACGCAAGTGTGAAAGTAGCCTCAGGCATCACCCAGAATATTGTGCAGATGTATATGTGTGCATTGTTTAATTAAAAGGGCTTCCAGGATTAGAAAAACTGCTTTCTTCCAAAATCACCGCATCTGTCTGCAGGCTAGGTGTGGTATCGTGGACTAGACCTACTCACGTCAGTGGGCCCGAGCTGCAGTATAAGACTCAGCCCATGGACAAGTGTGGCACTATTTTGGGAGGAAATCAGTTATGTTATATGTATAATCCTGTACAACCATTTCAAAGAAGCTGCATGGCTGATTGTGCCCATGTTTGTCACAGGTCTGTATTCAAGCCTTTTGTGTTTGGTCCACGGGTGACACAAGTGCCCTGGGTGTTGTCACCCACCTTTGGAGAAAATGACCCTCTCAGGCAAACCCCTCGCTTTCAGACACATGTGGACAGAAGGCATGAGCTCTACAGGCATCATCAGAGGGCACTCGAGGCATCTGAAGGAAATGAGGTATGAAGGATGCCAATATTAACACTGCTAAGCATTTGCTAAAACCAGTCAGTCACATTGTCAGATCCCAGTTCACATCGGTGCTTCACATTTACTACTTCACATGGTAATATGCACTCAACCATTTTTATTTCTCCAATTAAAAAGAAGCAACTTTGCAAATAGTCTTCGATACAATTGTGCTACAATTTTATAAATACATCTCCTAAACAGACCTGTGTCTCCATGGTGACAGACTACAAACAAACCCTGTGTAGTCTGATCCTGCAGCCATGTGTTACTCCACTGCCGAGTCTTCTTGCCAACCTAAAGCCAAAAGTCTTGATTAAAAACAAGGTGGAGATTTATCAAAACTGGTGTAAAGTAATACTGGCTTAGTTGCCCATAGCAACCAATCAGATTCCACCTTTCATTTTTCAGAGCTCTTCTGGAAAATGAAAGGTGGAATCTGATTGGTTGCTGAGGGCAACTAAGTCAGGCCGTGTTCGCATCTGCGGCAAAAGGATCCAGCTATTGACCAACTTAAAACCGTTGGATCCAGCTATTGCAACTCAGCATTTATACTGGAAAGCAGTCAGATCACCGCTGGATCCCATTGTAGTCAATAGGGATCCGGCAGTGATCTGTAGAATCCAGCAGATCCAAAGAACAGAGAACAACCTGCCAGAAATGTTTGCAGGAGATGTTAACGTGGCCTAGGTTTTCCTTTACACTAGTTTTGATAAATCTCCCCCACGGTTTCTGTAACCATGGATACACATAGGTCTGCACAGCAGCTGCATAAATGCAATGCTAAGTTGTTTTTAATAAAAACTAGTTCTAAAGTGGTTGTGAAACTTTGGAGAGCCTTTAGGCTATATTCACACGACCGTGAATGTGTCCGCGTCCGTTCCGCAATTCTGCGGAACGGGTGCGGACCCATTCACTGTCTATGGGGCCGGACGAGGTGCGGAGAGCACACTAGGTGCTCTCCGCTTCCGCATTTGCGGAGCGCGGCCCCGAACTTCCGGTCCGCGGCTCCGCAAAAGATAGAACATGTCCTATTCTTGTCCACAGCCTGCGGACAAGAATAGGCATTTCTATGGGGGGTGCGGCTGGGTGTATTGCGGATCCGCAATTTGCGGATCCGTAATACACTACGGTCGTGTGAATGTAGCCTTAATGTGGATGTCTGGTTGCTGCCTGCCTATAATTTGGCTGCTGCTACTTCTTGCTTCATTCTGCATAAAACGTAGGGGGAGATTTAGCATCCCTTTGCGCCAGAAAAGTGGCTTTAAAAAGTCGCAAGCTGTGTGTTTGTGATTTTTTTTTAAATGCGACTTTTTTGGGGGAAAAAAGTGATAAGTGTCTCTTTTTATGCTGCCCTCTCCACTTCTCCCAAAGGGGCGTGGCAAGTATGGGAAAGGGGTGTGGCCAACAGCAAAGACAAATTTATTTTCATTTACACCAGTGTTCTGGTGTCGTAGATTTTTGTTTAGGCACATGGACCCTGCATTCCAGCATTACCAGAATCTACCGCATCCGGGTCCATTGACTATAATAGGGACCGGCGAAGATCCGGCTGCAACCCAGAAAATATGACGACAACGGCCAGATGAAAACTGCTGCGCACCATAAGGCCTCATCCACACGACAGTATTTTTTTGTGGTCCGCAAAACGGGGTTCCGTTGTTCCGTGATCCGTGTTTTTGCTTCCGTTGTGTTTCCGTGTGTCTTCCGTTTTTTTTAGCGGACCCAAAAGATTTTACCAAAAGACAGGCTGACAATTTTTGCCAAGTGCCTGCCAAGGGATCCGCAAAAAAAACGGACACGGAACGCGGATGACACAAGGATGGCCATCCGCATTTTTTCACGGTCCCATTGACTTGAATGGGTCCGTGAACCGTTTTTCACGGACAAGAATAGGACAGGTTATATTTTTTTGACGGACTGGAATCACGGACAACGGACGCGGAGAACAAACGGTGCATTTGACGAGTTTTCCACGGACCCATTGAAAACCAATGGGTCCGCAGAAAATCACGAAAAACGGAACAACGGACACGGAATCAAACAACAGTCGTGTGCATGAGGCCTAATGGGGAGCAGCAGTTGTCAGGTAGCGCCCAGCAGTACCGGATCCTGAGATCTCCGGCAGACTGCTCCCTGCCGAAACAGCCTGCCAGAGATTTCTAATGCTAGTGTGAAATTAGCCTTAGTGAAATTAGCCTTAGTGAAATTAGCCTTAGTGAAATTACCTCTAAGGCCCCTTGCACACGAACGTATTTTACGGACCGTATACTGGCAGTTTTTTCAGTTCAGTATACTGACAGTATACTGAACCATTCACTTCAATGGGTCTGCAAAAAATACTGAAGTGTCTCCGTATGCCTTCCGTTTCCGTTTCTCAGTTTTTTCTGTTCCGTTTAAATATAGACCATGTCCTATTATTGTCCGCAAATCACGTTCAGTGGCTCCATTCAAGTCAATGGGTCTGCAAAAAAACGGAAAGCATACTGAAGTGCATCCGTATGTCTTCCGTATCCGTTCCGTTTTTTGCGGAACCATCTATTGAAAAGTTTAAGACCAGCCCAATTTTCTCTATGTTATTACTGCATACTGTATATGCCAAACGGAAAAACGGAACCGAAACGGAAACAAAACGGAAGCAAAAAACGGAAAAACTGATCCGTTATAAATGGACAGCAAAACACTGAAAAAAAAATACGTTCGTGTGCAAGAGGCCTAAGGGGGTCATTTATTAAACAGAAATAAGCTTAAATTAGGCGTATTTCTGGTGCAGTTTGCGGCGCAAAGGTGCTTTGTTTCGTAATCTGCGTCTTCTGCCAGCTTACGCCAGGTCTAAAAAGGGGGCTTGTTTTAGGTATAGAAAATGGTCTACATGTAAGACAGCAAGGAAGCTCTGACGAAGTTAAGAAGAAACGCGCATCGATATGTCCACATGTTGGTTATTGTCCTGACCTCGTTTTTTTTGTTCTATTTATTTGGGGTTC
This sequence comes from Bufotes viridis, assembly GCA_033119425.1. Classification (NCBI taxonomy): domain Eukaryota; kingdom Metazoa; phylum Chordata; class Amphibia; order Anura; family Bufonidae; genus Bufotes; species Bufotes viridis. The sequence goes on along the minus strand of CM065594.1, from coordinate 214,723,884 downwards.
TCTCTTTTATGTTTCTCCTGGTCCTATAGTGCAGAGATGGCCAACCTGCGGCTCTCCAGCTGTTGCAACAGCTGGAGAGCCGCAGGTTGGCCATCCCTGCTATAGTGACTTAGGAGTGGTTAACCCCTAAATGGGTATGTTACATTATCCCCTCTGTAGTATTAGGCTTATTATGTAGATTTGATCCCATTACTTCTTGATACTACTAGGATTGGTATAGGCCTACGAACCTTTGTGTGATGTACATTTCCATCTTTTGTTAGAGTTATGTGGGCGCTTTGGGATCCATACTCAGTGTGGAGGATATTGCTCCATATCTAAATGTTTTGTCCCCATTCTTTATCATTTATGCTCACACATTTATTTATATATGCTGCAATAAAGAATATAATATATTTTTCTATGTCATAGGGAAAATGTGAAACAAAAATCACTGAAATAAACGTGACTTAAATGGGTGGCACTGCTCAAACCCCAAACACTGTTGCGCGTTTCTAACTGGGGGAGCAGCTCCTCCACATGTGGTTCGCAGGTGAGTGGGAGTGGGGCTGTGAGCTGGATCTCAGCACCTTTCAGACCCTGTTCACACACCATAGGTAGTCTAGTGGTAGGACCCCATGCCACGCTGAGAAACCTTGACAGTTCCTCCGCATGTGGTTCGCAGCAATCGGCTATCCCCAGCCTGCGGACCACATGTGGAGGAGCTGCTCCCCCAGTTAGAAACACGCAACAGTGTTTGGGGTTTGAGCAGTTCCACCCATTTAGGCCACGTTTATTTCTGTGATTTTTGCTTTATATGTATCGAATGTGCCATTGCATATGGTTGGTAACATTATGTTGCACCTGGGAGCCTGTGTCATATGGTCTGCTGTAGGTGCGGCCAGCAGCCTCATTTGCCTCCCATTGCATTGTTGGTCCTGCAGTGCAGGTGAGTGGAAGAGGGGCTGTGAGTTGGATTTAAAGGATAACTGTCACATTTAGACCCAAATTTCAGTTTTCATATATGTAGTTACTAATATGATAATATTCCTGAATCAATAACTATTAGACTTACTTACCCCTTATTTAATAAGATTCAGCCCTTAGCAACCAGTCTGCATAAAACTGCAATTTCACTATTCTGTTAAGATGGCCGCCCTCAGCCCTGAGGCTAATCCATAGGACGCCTGCAGTGAAGTTAGTGAAGACCAGCTCTGTATAGGGGGGTCTTGCAGTGAAGTTCCCAGGTCTGGCTGAAGCCTGTAGTCCTCCTACAAGCTCTCCTCTTATCAGATAAGGCTTTCATTTATACACTGAGCAGCCACATTGTCCTGCACTGCTAAGGGAGTGTCTGCCAAGCATAGGCATGTGGAGAAGTTCACACACACAGCCCAGCACTGTTATCTCCTGTCAGGAAGAACCTGGCTTTTTATACATTCCCTTACAATGTTGACTCACTATCAGTTCCCAGTGCACGGCAGTGTGCTCCGTCCTCATCTGGTAGACGGAAGGAGCATAGCAACCTGATTTTATCTCAGGTAAATATAGCCAATACTGGGGACTTTTAGGTGGCTTTTAGGGGTTATTTATTAAATAATCAGAAATTAAAACAGGGCCAACAAGGTGATATTAATCACCAAAATCCAATAGAGAAAAAAAATAAAAATTGACAGATATACTTTAAGAACCTTTCAGACCCTGTTCCATAGGTAGTCTAGTGGTAGGACCCCATGCCATGCTGAGAAACCTTAACGTGGTGCATGAAGGGGCTCCGATCTGTTCCTGACTGGAAGATATTGGCGAAAGTCTCATCTTTTAACATCAGCTTGAGGGATTAGCCAGCATTGTCAGTTGCTTATCTTTGTGGTGCACTTTTTTTCAGTGACAAATGTGAAACAAGCCTAAAGCCAGTCCTATGGTATTTACATATCGTTAAGTCTTTGTCTTACTAAACAGCCCTTACACTGCCCATTGTTCGCCAGTAAAGGTACCGCCGAACAAGTGAAATGCTCATTTTTCAGCTAATAGATCGTTGGTGCAGTCACCTAAATCGTTTGCTGACAGCAGATTGTGCCAACAGCTGTCCAAGTTCTTTTTATTAATGACCTATCTTCAGGATAGGTCATCGATATCAGATCAGTGGGGGTCTGACACCCGACACCCCGCCGATCAGCTGGTTGAAGAGAAGATGCGTGCCGTGCCAGCACAGCCTTCCCTTCATTGTTTACTTCCTCACCCTCGACACTGTAGCGGTGAGCAGGTGTCATTACTTCCCATTGAAGTGAATGGGACAGCTTAGGTGTAATTACACCTGCTCACTATCAACATCAGAGCAATGAAGAGAAGGCAGCGCTGACACGGCGCATGACTTCTCTTCAACCAGCTGATTGGCCCCCACCGATCTGATATTGATGACCTATTCATGAGGATAGCTCATCAATAAAAATAACTTGGACAACCCCTTTAATTACCGCTGAGAGCATCAGATCAATATGTACTTTGCCAGTGGCAGTAAGGAGGGCTTGGGCAGCTCCCTGGGCATCGGCCACACCGGGAAATTTCCCTGTAGGGTCTATAGCCAGTCCACCTCTGGCTGCATGTAAATGCCTCCTTCTTCTCTACTGACGAGCAGTGTAACGGGGCCTTTAGAAGTCATTGTACAATGTTTGCCATCCTTTCTAATCCTCACCATCCTAAAATGAACATGTTTTGCTGTATATGATCTTGTGAACTTCTCTTTATGCAGGATACTCAAAGGAACCTACAGGACAAGCAAAGGAAGATGGAAGCTGAAAATCTTAAACTCGTCAACAATCTTCTCAGTGGAATAGAGACTCCTGACCCTTCAGACTTGTCTGACCTATTCCTACACTGTGTGGAGCAGGAACTTGCATTATACAAGTGATAAGACTAACATCCTCCATAATTCGTACCTCTCATTCCCATCTTCAAGACTTTTCCCGAGCCACATCTACTCTCTGGAATGCTACCCAGAATATCAGGTCAATTCCCAACTTCTCTACCTTCAAACGTGCCTTAAAAGAGTTGTCCGGGTTCAGAGCTGAACCGGACATACCCCCATTTTCACCCAGGCAGCCCCCCTAATATGAGCATCAGAGTATTTCATGCTCTAATGCTCTCCTTTGCCCAGGGAAAAGTTTTTTTTTAGGAGATCTGGTGACGTACCGTCATGGGAAGGGCTTTTTTGCCTATGTTTTTACCACCACTAAACGGAGGCTTCCACCCAGCAGTGAGCCCGGTGACGTCACTGGCACAAATGGGTGGGCTTTACCGCTGCCCTAGCCTGTAAAACGACTAGGGCAGGGCTAAAGCCCACCCATCAGAGACAGTGACACTGCTGGGTGGAAGCCTCTGTTTAGTGGTGTTAAAAACATAAGCAAATAAGCCCTTCCCATGACGGTACGTCACCAGATCTCCTAAAAAAAAAACTTTTTCCTGGGCAAAGGAGAGCATTAGAGCATGAAATGCTCCGATGCTCATATTAGGGGGGGCCGGAGAGGTGAAAATGGGGGTATGTCTGGGTTCAGCTCTGAACCTGGACAACCCCTTTAAAAACACATCTTTTCAGGCAGGCTTATCATGTTCACTAAACTGACTAACCCCCCCCCCCCCAACTCCTATTCTTTAGACCTGAACTTGATCATCTGACAGTGATCCACACACCGAAACCACTAGTATACACACACTGGCCTACACTACTCCTTTTAGTACAAAGATGACTGGACTACTTTATACAACGATCAACTACCTTATGTGTCACCCCCACTTCCTCATAGATTGTAAGCTCTTGTGAGCAGAACCCTCACTCCTAGTGTTTCGGTTGTATATTAGACGGTAACTTTGTGATGTCTTTTGTTTTGTACATGAACCCTCTAAATCGTAAAGCGCTGTGGAATATGGTGGCGCTGTATAAATACAATTAAGAAGCTCATGCTGCGTTACTCGGTTGTGTCACTGCACAATGTGATGACATTACTGTTCCAAGCAGTGACAACAATGATAATTATCTGTTTAATACATGTTGTTAAAACAATGGCCAATTATAAAATTATCTGGAAACCAAAATAATCAAGGTGACTTTTTTCGAGTTCCCTGTGCACCAGAATTGACTTTGAGCCGAGTCACTGCCGGCTTCTCTGGTGACTGCAGGATTTTCTTGACAGGTGCGGATGTTGCCTGTCTCTCGTTCTGAGATCTTGAAGAAACAGTGGATGGGCTATGTCTACTTGAGACCTTCTCTAGTGTCGGCAATGTATTTTTGGTAGGGACAGCATTCATTTTCCTGGTGGAAGGAGCAGATATAGCCTGTCTCTCTTTCTGAGGAGTGTTAAGTGCACTAGGAGTTTTTACTGAAGGAGCTGTATCTGGTTTTGATTGAGGAGCAGAAGGCAGCAATTTTTTACAAGAGGTCCTGTTCAGTCCTTCACTTAACCTTCCATTCCCCGGCTTCCTGGTCGAGACAGACTCTTGGTTTCTCGCGATTAGTTTGGAAGGTGGCATTGCGGTGCCATTGTTCTGCTGATCTTTAAGTTGCTTCTTGACTAAAGCAGAATTCTGATGCCTTTTTTCAGAAATAATAGCATTTTGTGGCTTGGTCGTACAAGTTGATGCTTGCTTCAGAGACATGGGTGAACACTCTTGAGATACTATGCTGGCAGTGGCATTCTGGGCTGTAATGGGTAGCTGTGTATTTGGGGTATCACTGAGCTCTGATAGACGCGCCTCATGTTCTCTTAGCGCCCTGTCCCTTCTCTGGTAGGACCGTTGTATCATCTCTTGCCTCACAGGTGACAGACCTTCTAAAGGAGAAGAGCGCATTAAAGATTACAGTATCAAGTGTCCAGTGCTATTAGATGAATGTGTAAATGAGTGTGAATGTCTGGATGTGGCACTGCCACAGCTTACCATACCTAAAACATCAAAGGGCAGACTCTCATCACTGTCATCACTACTACTTCCATCCTCCTCATCCTCAATGTCACTTAGAGAGTTTGAATTTGCAGAGTCCCTCACTGTCTCTCCGTCCAGTTGTTGAAGTAAAGGCAAGGCCTCTAGTATTTGATGTCTGATTAGAGGAAGAAATTAAAAATCAAGTAGGTCCGGATCTCATGACATTCATGTCTACAGTAGGGAAGGAGCTGTGAGAACTACACATTCATTTTCATTAAAAAAAGAATATTTTTCACAATGGGCGTTAGAGGAAATCTGTCACCAGGATAATCGCTTTTGGAGTAAAGCCATGGCCTAATAGCACTTAGTACCTTATTTCCAGATGTGCCTTTGTTCCAGCAATAAAGGTTTTCTATCTACTGAAAATCCAGTTTATTTGGTATGCAAATGAGCCCGTAAGGTGCCCAGAGGGGCATCACTCTGGCAGGAAGGAGCCCAGGCACGCCTCCTGCCACAACGTGTCCACCCACCCCTCCTACATCACAATCAAACCATAACTCTGCCCCCCTTTTCCCTGCTCCCAGCATGAGGGTGGGCTTGGGCACTAGCAGAGGGCGTGCCTGGGCTCCTTCCTGCCAGAGTGACGCCCCTCTGGGCACCTTACTGGCACATTTGCATACCAAATAAACTGGATTTTCAGAAGATAAAAAACATCTATTGCTGAAACAAAGGCACATCTGGAAATAAGGTACTAAGTGCTATTAGGCCATGGATTTACTCCAAAAGCGATTATCCTGGTGATAGATTTCCTTTAAAGGGAGTGTGTCAGCAGTTTGGTGAATGATGCAAAACTGCTGACAGACATAGGTAGGGGCAAGGGACAGGAGGTAATACATACCGCTGTCCCTGATTTTAATTACTGGAATGGTCAGACGCTATAGCTGTCACTCACTGCAGAGGGGTGGGACTGGAAGGCTGTTCATACATTGAGCCCAAAGCACTGCAACCTTCCTGGCGCGGTGCCCGCAGTATGCCCATCCCTGGTGCACTTGTGGGAGCGACACCTGCAGCGTTCATAGTTTATTTCTACAGTACTCCACTGATTAAAAGCAGGGACATGGGTACGTATTATCTCCTGTCCCCTGCCCCAACCAATGTATGTTAAAAGTTTTACATTGACAACACTGCTGACAGACTCCCTTTAAGAATGGCTGACCAATATTTAACAGCTGCACAGTTACACCAAACACAGCCTAGGGTAGGTTCACACCTCCGTTTAACTAATCCGGCAGAGAGCAGCAGGCTGGAGCTCACCGGATCCGGCCATTCACCACCGGACCCTATTGACTATAATGGGATCGGTCCTCTTTCTGGCATCAGTGCAGGGTTCTGGCTGGATGAAAACCACTGCATGCAGCGATTTTTGTCCACCCGAAAGCCGGCTCTCATGCTGGAAAGAGGACGGATCCCATTATAGTAAATGGGGTCCGGTGGTGAATGGCAGTATCCCGCTAGGCCAGATCCAATCTCTGCTGGGCCAGAGTAACATACAATTTATGAATTTTGGGAGGAATTACAATTCAAAGCATTATCTGCTTTCTTCCTGAAACAGAGCCATTTGTCTATGAACAGAGTCTGGTATGGCAGTCCATACTCATTCAAGTGAATGGATCTGAGCTGCAATAACAGACACAAAGCACTGGACAAAAGAAGCACCGTTTTGGAAAAAAAACTTTTTTGTAATCTGGTGAACCCTATCGATTTTGATGTCTCACCTGTAGTCTTTTGCCTTGGTGCATGGATTTCCAGTAAGATCCAAGATGAGTAGACTCTGGGGTAATTCACCTGTACAGTGCAAAACGCCACAGATTGAAAGATAGCTTGGTCACACATGTAATCAGGGCCGGCGCTACTGTTAGGCGAACTAGACGTTCGCCTAGGGCGCCGGCCTGCTGGGGGCGCCCTGGTGGGCTCCCCCTGTCTGGGGCTGCAGCGCTGGGCGAGCGGCTATTGAGCCACCCCCAGCGCCATTACAGGGGGGCCAGGAGGTGGAGGTCCTTCTTAAATATGGCAGAGCAGGCACCTGCTTACCCTGATGGCAGGTGCCTGCTCTGCCAGTAACTTACCGGAGCAGAGGAGGCGGGCGGCAAGGGAGGCTGTTCTAACAGCTCCCCACTTCTCCTTTGCACGCCCTCTGTGATGCCGGGAGCCGGAATATGACGTCATTCCGGCCCCGGCATACTAAACGGCGTGCTGGAGGACTGAGGAGCTGCACCACACTGGACCCCAGGGAGGTGAGTGTCTGCCTGTGTGGTGTGTGTGTGTCTGTCAGTGAGTGAGTGTATGTATGTCTGTCAGTGAGTGTATGTATGTCTGTCAGTGAGTGAGTGTATGTCAGTGAGTGTATGTGTGTCTGTCATTGAGTGAGTGTGTATGCCTGTCTGTCAGTGAGTATCTGAGTGATTGTATGTCTGTCAGTGTGTGTCGTTCAGTGAGTGTGTGCGTGTCTGTCAGTGTGTGTGCATGTCTGTCTGTCAGTGTGTGTGCGTGTCTGTCTGTCAGTGTGTGTGCGTGTCTGTCTGTCAGTGTGTGTGCGTGTCTGTCTGTCAGTGAGTGAGTGACATGGCGGTGGGGCGGCAAAATGGATCTTTGCCTAGGGCGGCAAAAGTCCTTGCATCGGCCCTGCATGTAATTACTATTTGAAGTCTGCTGGAGGATGGAACTTATAAAGGACTTACGTGCATCCAGCCTTTTGATCAAATTGTGGGAAATGTCCAGGAACTGCAGATTTGTCAAACACCGGAGGTTTTGGATTTTTTCCACTCTGTTCCAAGAAAGACTAAGGAACCTTGGAGAAAAGTGCGAACTTTCAGACCCACACTTAAAATAACAAGTTAAAGGTGTCCCATGAATAATGTATAAAATGAAAATCGGACATCATCTAGTACATGACAATCTCTTTATAACAAAGCCAGAACCAGCCCGGTACCTCACATGGATCCAGAGATCTCCCCATTCATTTCTCCAACTGTTCGGTTAGATTAATTTCAAGCTAGCAGTTTAGGGGGCGTGTGCTTTCTACTGCAGCAGGAGGCATTTGAAGGATGGAACTTAGCACGTGCTTTCATCTCGGTGAGCAGGGCAGAGAAATTAGAAAAAGAGCAAACAGCAGGTGGCGCTATACAGATAGAATTCATTAAACAATTTTAATTATATGCAATTACAAGAGTATTCACATCTAGGTGCTGTTTTGAAATATTGCTGTTCGCGAATATTTTTTACGGTTACCTTTAAAGGGTTCGTGTCAAGTAATAAAGTTTTTCCCTTTCCACAGAATACCGGATAACTAACTGATTGCTGAGGTCCGACTGCTGGGACTCCGACCCCGAAAATCGTGAATGGAGGTCCCATGTCCGGATGGAGTGGCAGGCCAAGCATGCGCCCTGCCGCTTCATTCCTTCTCTAAGGGATTTCTGGAAATAACTGAGCACTGTACTCGGCGATCTACGACAGTCCCATAGAGAATGCTTAGGCTGCGGCTCAATCAGGGTGGGGATATCGGGCCCCGTTGTCAGGATCGGTGGGGGTTCCCAGCAACCAGTTAGTTATGGACTATCCTAAGGACAGGGGATAACTTTAATACTTAGTACAACCCCTTTAAAATAAGGAGTGAATAGTTAAGGAAAGGGGAATTATATAGGAAAGATTCTACTTACGGTATTTTTTTAAATCTGCTTCTAGTTTTGGCTTCTAAAACTGCACGAAAATGACATGGGTGGAAGCACCCTATTGCTTTATTTCACCTAGGTCCAGATCACTTCTAGTGCAAATCCGGTGATACGTAGCACGTTGCCAGTGTAATGAGGGGTGGGCGATGTTAAGGAGTTGGTAGTCTAATGCCAATCTAGTACTTCTGCCTCTCAAACATTGCCAATCTATAACCGACAAAGAAGCTGGCAGTCCATCACTAGACAGAGGTTAGACGGTGCCAAGGCGCCAGAGCCTCAAGTGCTCAAACTTTGCCAACGTGCAGAAGGCTGTATTCTCAGAATACGGCACAAAGAGTGAAAAATACTATTTTGCTATTAAAAAAAAAGTGCTATTCAGATATGCGGACATTTTCAGGAGCTGCCATACCGCGCTGCAAGCAGATTTTTCATGATCATATCAGTCACTACACAGATACTGAGGCTCCTGAGTAAACTCACTTCAGATTCTTAAGGACATCTATATTTTCAATCTTCTTTATTTGATTCTAAAAAACAAAAAAACAAAACAAAAGCAATAACAAGTCATCATGAAAGCTGGCATTCCTGTATTCTCAGAATCCCATTATGTGCCATTCTAGACTAATAGCTAAAGTTCAGTACAGCAAGATATATGCGCAAGAAACAATCAAATATGTTATAATGTAGTCGGGGAGCAGTGACAGATAAAGTGGCTGCACTAGCTGCCATGCCCTGATACTATCATACTCTGGGCACTTCTCCACCGAATGCCAGTAAGTGATTTACATAGAAATGTTTTTACATAGCAAAAAGCCAAACAACACGTCCAGTATAAGGAGACTATTAACAAAGTATGATGTCACAATGCAAGCACAGCATAGGCTGCAACATGGTTTGGTTTCCTCCCATGAGGCAGGCTATGACTTGTATGCTGGCATCCATCCTGAATCCTCACTGTGTTATCTGCTGCCAAACCAAGTGGGTGTTAGAACAAAAGAAAGGAGAAATAGGCCTGTATCCGAAACCATGTCATATAGCAGGACACACCCCATGCAGATAACAGCTAAGGGTCCCTCCAGTGTATTGTTCATAGGAGCGGGCATTAGGTTACCTCTTGTAGGTACAGGTTCTGGACCGCCTGAACCATCTCCAGATTCTTTAATGTTGCGATCCCTTCTCTATCCAGCCTCACGGTGTGTAGACGGAGCAACGCCTGAGACCTGCAGAGGAAGAGAACTGGATAGGAATCTACAAACGTGTCCAAGCCATGAACTGGCCAGGACCAGATTAAAGCATGAACAGAAAAAGGGGCTAAAACCATGGGGGACCTCCATTCTGCCAGTGGTTATTAGAGTTTTGGAGAAGGGTCACTGATCCGCACTGGAGTCAGGAAGGCTTCTAGCTCATGGGGTTCCAGCCATCAAGAGGACTTCTTAAAGGGGTTGTCCGAGTTATGGAAAAAAAAATATATAGCACTGTAAATCTGATGGTCAGCAATATGTAACTAAGTTAAGCAAGTTTTAGGCAACAAAAAAATCTCTCTCATTTCCTCTTTTGGCCCTTTGTTTACTTGCAGTAACAACAATCTCTGCCTCTCCCTCTGCACTGCTAAGGGAGTGAATACAAGTGCTGCCCTGAGTGACATGTCTGCCTGCTGGGAGACTCAGCAGCATGTTTTATGTATAGAACTACAAGTCCTAGCTGTATAATGACACTGCTAAGGGAGTGAATACAAGAGCTGCCCTGTGTGCTGGTAGACTCAGCGGCATGTTGTATGCGTAGAACAGGCATCCTCAAACTGCGGCCCTCCAGCTGTTGCAAAACTACAACTCCCAGCATGCCCAAACAGCCTACAGGTATCAGCCTACAGGAAGGCATTGTGGGAGTTGTAGTTTTACAACAGCTGGAGGGCCGCAGTTTGAGGATGCCTGGTGTAGTACTACAAGTCCGAGCTGTACAATGACACTGCTAATACACACAGGATCTTCCCCCTACCTGCAATGCTCTGTAGAACTTCTCTATTAGCATCTGTTCCCAGCATTTGTCTCCTCATTGCCTGCAGCTACAAAGTAAACCCTTCAGCCCTAAGTCTGTGCAGTTGAAGGGGTTAAGAATCCTGGGAGAGAGCAATAAGCAGCAGCAGTGAAGGGGGAGTGGCCATCACAGTGACCTCTCCTGTACAGGCTTGTGCAGGAACATTATCAGAGCAGGGAGAGAAGCTGACATCACAGAGTGAAATCTGAGAAACCAGCCACTGGAGATAACGTGAGTTAATTGGAAAGCTGTTACATTTGCCTAGTTAGGAACATACAAAGAACAAAAAAATAACTCGGACAACCCCTTGAAGGTTATTAGAATTCTGGAGAAGGGTCATTGATCTTATTGCCCGATTGGAGTTTTCCCTTAAAATTAGGAAAATTGATTTCAACCTCATGGGGTTCTTTGCCTTCCTCTGGATCAACTTTGTAGAATAACAGGCTGAGCTGGATGAATGTATGTCTTTTCTCAGTCTTACAAACTATGGGGGTCATTTACTATACTGAAATACCTAAATTCAGGCGCAGATGGCGGCGCAATGGTTAGTTGCACCGCTATCTACGACTTCACCCCGCTCACGCCAGTTCTAAAATTGTGAGCGTGGTGTGAGCGGGAAGGGGGACAGTACGGCAGGTCCGTCTCATTCACCATTTTCTACGCCTCTTTTTGGTCTAAATTTAAGACATCAAGGAGGCTGTCTTACGTTTAGAACTGGCACAGGATTTGCCGAAGTTATGGAAAGGCGCCTCTTAATAACTCTGGTGGATCCACTGCCAGCTAAGGGTTTATTAAGACCGGTGTCTAAAACACCGGTCTCAATAAATGTGCCCCTATATTACTTTGTTAACCATAAGAAGCTAATCAGATCTGTACTTAAATTATACCAAAACACAATAAAATCCGTATGTGAATTTATGATATATTTTTATTCACAATTATTTTCCCTGAATGTTTCTAGTGAACAAATAAAAATAATAAAAAACACAATCAGGAGTTTACGAGTAATAAAGCTGCATTATACGGTAGTTACATCACCCATCTAGTGGCATTGAGAGTAGGCCTAGAAGATAAGAAGTTACTCTGATATACACTCCTCAACACTGAATTTGAAACACCAAGAAGGAAAAGTTGTGAAATTATGGAAATCACAGGATCGACAGATATATTAATGACAAGCAAGTCCGTGATGCCAAGAGATGAGAGAGATGGTAACAAGGGAGTGGTTGACGGTGTCAAAGGCAGAGGACAGGTCAAGGAGAAGGAGTAATGTTTTTTGGTTTTGGCCGTTAGCAGGTCCTTGGTAAGAGCGGTTTCAGTTGAGTGGTGAGGTTGGAAGCCAGATGGTAGCCAAGGAGGGAGCAGGGAGAGAGTTCAAGGTGGACATGTTGTTCAAGTAGCTTTGAGGCATATGGAAAAAGTGATATGGGCGATAACTATATAAAGAAGATGGGTCAAGGGAAGGCTTTTTGAAGATGGGTGTAATGATAGGATGTTTAAAACCAAAGGGGAAGAGACCAGTGGTTAATAGGTTGAAAACACTGTGGTGAGGTTGGGGATGAGGTGGGATGGGATCGGGTCAAGGGCACAGGTGGTGAGATGTGGTCTGGAGAGTAGGGAGGAAAGGTTTTCCTCTGTAATGGTGGGAAAGCACAGTTTGGGGGAAGAGGACTCAGTAGTTGTGGGGACTGTGCGCTGAAGCTTTCTCTGATGTTGTCAATCTTTTGTTTAAAGTACGTAGTAAAGTCCTCAGCTGAGGTGAGGGTGAGGGCACTGGGTGATGGAGAAGTGTTCACAAGATATTTAGGGTTGTGAGACAGGGAAAATATGGGAGATGTAGAGGAGGCCTGTTTTGCAGCAGTGGGGAGGACTATATATAAGCTGCTGTTGCATCATAACTTCTTAGTGGACTCCTGTGACATCACAAACGGGCTTCTGCCAGGTAAGCTACCACCGTGACATCACAACTGTTACCGTGCAGGAAGCTACTGTGACATCACAAATGTTTATACATCAGGTACGGTGCTGTGACATCACAACTGAGTATGTGCGAGTTAAGCTGTTGTGACATCACAAGGGGGTTTTAGTCAGGTAACCAGCTGTGACCTCACAGGGGGGTTCTCCTAAGGTGCACCACTGTGACATTAAAAGTATCTACCAGCAGGAAACCTTTTATGACATCACAAGTGGTTTTCCATCCTGTAAGTCAGGGGTGCACAACCTTTTCTGGTTGGGGGCCACATTGTCAGCCTGAACCAATTCCAAGGGCCGAAAATAAAACTTAAAGGGGTATTACCAACTGAAATTCTGTATTTTTGGCATATTGAACATACAGTATATATCTATAAATGTCTAGTTACAGTTCTAGGAGTCCCATCTAATAGGAGAATACATGAAAGATACATGTAAAAAGCCATAAGACATAGACCTACATGTCTTTTACCAGATGTCTGAGGGCCACACAGAATGGTATCGGGGGCCGGGCCGCAGGTTGTGCACCCCTGCTGTAAGTCATCGTGACATCACAACCAATTTTAATGTGGAATAGAGGTTGTTAAAGGGGTATTCCGGTTGTTAAATTAAAAGAATAAATAAAAACATATTATTTTTGTATAATGGAAAGTTGTAAACTTTTCCACTATAGCTGTGCACCGGTGTGTTCATGACATGATCAGGACATAATATTCCTATTATATGACTGCAAGCAGAGATCTTACAAACCAAGTGGAAATGATACAGAAAGTCTGTTATTTGCAGACACCAACATACCAAGAATACAGAATTAGGGCTCATGCACATGACCGTATGTATTTTGCGGTCCGCAAAACACAGATCCCCCCCAAAAAAAAAAAAAGGATGACATTCGTGTGATGTCCGTTTTTTTGCGGATCCATTGTATCAATGCCTGTCCTTGTCCGCAAAACGGACACGAATAGGACATGTTCTATTTTTTTTGAGGAACGGACTTGTGGACATACGGACATGGAATGCACATGGAGTAATTTCCGTTTGTTTGGTTTTTTTTTGCTGCCCCATTACAATGAATAGTCCCGCATATGGGCCGCAAAAAAATGGAACTGGACATGGAAAAAAAAATACTTTTGTGTGCATGACCCCTTACTAGTATTAATACTCACAAGCGCTCCTGTGTTTCTCCATGTATAGAAGGCTCCAGGTTCCTCCTCATCAGGACTTCTAGTATGGAAGCTTCCTCCTCTCTGTCCCCTATAGTAAAGCATCACTGTGTCATATACAGTAATCACACGGTAGGTGTCCCGTGGCCCCTATCACAGTGTCATATACAGTAATCACACGGTAGGTGTCCCGTGGCCCCCATCACTGTGTCATATACAGTTATCACACGGTAGGTGTCCCGTGGCCCCCATCACAGTGTCATACACTGTAATCACACGGTAGGTGTCCCGTGGCCCCCATCACAGTGTCATACACGGTAATCACACGTAGGTGTCCTGTGGCCCCTATCACAGTGTCATACACAGTAATCACACAGTAGGTGTCCCGTGGCCCCCATCACTGTGTCATACACGGTAATCACACGGTAGGTGTCCCGTGGCCCCCATCCCTGTGTCATACACGGTAATCACACGGTAGGTGTCCCGTGGCCCCCATCCCTGTGTCATACACGGTAATCACACGGTAGGTGTCCCGTGGCTCCCGTCACAGTGTCATATACAGTAATCACACGGTAGGTGTCCCGGGGCCCCCATCACTGTGTCATATACAGTAATCACACGGTAGGTGTCCCGTGGACCCCATCGCAGTGTCATACACGGTAATCACACGGTAGGTGTCCCGTGGTCCCCATCACTGTGTCATATGTGGTAATCACACGGTAGGTGTCCCGTGGCCCCCATCACAGTGTCATACACCGAAATCACACGGTAGGTGTCCCGTAGCCCCCATCACTGTGTCATACACCGTAATCACACGGTAGGTGTCCCGTGGCCCCCATCACAGTGTCATACACGGTAATCACACGGTAGGTGTCAAGTGGCCCCCATCCCTGTGCCACACTCACCCCATGCCATCTTATGTGCAGTTCTATACCAGCAATAGGAAGCTGCCTCTTCGTCGACGCGCGTCCTTTCGTTGCTAGGAAACCGCCGGCTCCCAGAAGGCCGTGCGTCGCCCCTTCACTTCCGGAAGAAATGGCTGCGACCCTGGTTAGAGGAGCTGCCCGGGAGCTGGGTGAGAACCGGAGCACGTGACTGGTGTCGGGCGCCCGCGGGGCAGGGGTTGAAGGGCGGCACGAGTGGGGCGCAGCCTGATGAGACCAGGATGTGTCACTAATGTCTCCGGTCAGTGCAGCAGCGCAGTGACCTCACCTTGGTGACACTGGTGACATATTAGTCTCTGCATTGACGCGAGTGCCTGGTTGTGCCCACCTGCAGGTGGCATGCAGTCACATGAAGGACACTTGTATGAACCAATCACAGAGCTGCCTTTATTTTTCCAAAGAAGTTACAGAGGTTGTCACATCTTATTCAGATAGAAGTGGGTCCCACCTCTGAGCCCTGCACCATCTCCAGAATGGGCCCCCGAAAGTGAAGGAGCCACACCATACATGCGCGGTACACTCTCCGTTAATTTCTACTGGAATTCAAAAAATAGCTAACTAGCGGTTGAGCTCGGCTGTTTTCAGCAGTCCCATAGAAATGAATAGAGAACGCACTGCACAAGCGCAGTCGCCGCTCCGTCGGCTTCTATGGGAATGCCGGAGGTATCCGAGCCAGCGCTTAGCTATTTTTGGCAGTGCTATAGAAATAAATGGAGGGGAGCCGCACATGCGCTCACTTCAGGGGTCCCGTTCCAGATGTGGGACCTGCACCTATCTGATATTGTTGGCATATTCTAGCGACATGCCACCAATGTCTCAGACTAGACAATCCCTTTAATACATGAAAGCTGGGTTCTGATTGGTTGCTAGAGGCAGCAAGGCCAATTTTTCTGTTAGACACTTTAAAGGGGTTGTCTAAGATATTTAAAATACCTGGAGAAGCCCTCTAAAACATGCACCCCTTTCAGAGCCATTCTCTGCTGCACTGGTCTGGTTGTCCTGCCGCTGCTTGTTTACAAACTGCAGAGGTAACGTGCCAATCACTATCCTCTGTGGTATACGTCTGACAGTGATTGGTTGCAGTAGTCTTGTGCCGATCACTGTCCGCTGTGGTATATGGCTGACAGTGATTGGCTGCAGCAGTCATGTGCCGACCACTATCCTCTATGACAGGGATCAGCAACCATAGGCACTCCAGCTGTTGGGAAACTACAATTCCCAGCATGCTCCATTCTTTTCTGTGAGAGTCCTGAGAAGAGCAGAGAAAGTACGCATGCTGGGAGTTGTGGTTTCACAACAGCTGGAGTGCCGGAGGTTGCCTACCCCTGTTCTATGGTATACGGTTGACAGTAACTGGCTGTATCAGTGGTGCCGATCACTATCCGCTGTGGTATATGGCTGACGGTGATTGGCTGTAGTAGTCTTGTGCTGATCACTATCCGCTGTGGTATACGGCTGACAGTGATTGGCTGTAGCAGTCATTTGCCAATCATTATCCTCTGTGGCATATAGCTGACAGTGATTGGCTGTAGCAGTCATTTGCCAATCATTATCCTCTGTGGCATATAGCTGACAGTGATTGGCTGCAGCAGTCATTTGCCAATCATTATCCTCTGTAGTATATAGCTGACAGTGATTGGCTGCAGCAGTCATTTGCCAATCATTACCCTCTGTGGTATACGGCTGACAGTGATTGGCTGCAGCAGTCATTTGCCAATCATTATCCTCTGTGGTATATGGCTGACAGTGATTGGCTGCAGCAGTCATTTGCCAATCATTATCCTCTGTGGTATATGGCTGACAGTGATTGGCTGCAGCAGTCATTTGCCAATTATTATCCTCTGTGGTATATGGCTGACAGTGATTGGCTGCAGCAGTCATTTGCCAATCATTACCCTCTGTGGTATACGGCTGACAGTGATTGGCTGAGGCAGTCATTTGCCAATCATTATCCTCTGTGGTATATGGCTGACAGTGATTGGCTGCAGCAGTCATGTGCCGACCACTATCCAGGGCTCCAGACTAAAAAAAATAACCAGGAGCCATTGGCTCCTAAACTGAAAAATTTAGGAGCCAAATAAAAATTTTTAGTTGCCAAATTTAAAATGCATAAATTATAATTTAAAAAAGGACTTGACGGAGAAGATGAGACGCAGGTCACAGTAGTGAGCCAGCTCTACATATAGGAGAATACAGAACCACATACCTCTCACATCCAGTGACATCTTCTGGGGGACAAGATGACAAAAAATGGCGAATTGCGCGGTTTTGATTTTTTTTTTCTGTTACGTCGTTCACTGCAGCGGAAATATTTCTTTATTTTTTAATAGCTCACACTTTTTCGGACGGGAGGATATGTAGTATGTTTATTTTTTATTGTTTGTAAATTTTATATGTAAAATTGGGAATGGGGCAACTTTTAGTATTTTGGTGTTTTTTTTTAACTTTTTTACCTTTTATTTATTAACTATTAGCCCCCTTAGGGGTAGAACCTGGGATCTTTTAATCCATTGTCCTATTCCCCCTAATAGTGATCTATTAGAGTGAATAGGACCTCACACTGTCCCTGCTGCCCTGTGCATAGTGCACACAGCAGCAGGGAGCTGACCATGGCAGCCAGGGCTTCAGTAGCATCCTGGCTGCCATGGTAACCGATCGGAGCCTCAGCATTACACTGCTGGGGCTCCGTTAAGAAGAGAGGAGGTGGGGGACCCTGTGGCCACTGCCACCAATGATACCAATACAAAGGGGGGAGGGGGGGGGACTTGGGAGGGAGCACTGCGCCACCAATGATACTAACACTATCGTGTGCTAGTCCCTCCCTCCCCACTGTGACGCAGCTGCTGCTGCCACCAATGGGCAGATAGCAGGGAGGAGGAGGGGGAGGAGCTGTGGCCGCTGCGCCACCAATGAATGTGATTAGCTCATTAATTCAAGTGTAGGCAGCGGTATCACAGACCCAGCAGCCGGCCTCAATAACAGGGCATGCGATCCGTGGCAATTACCCCTCAGATGTTGCACCTGAGGGGTTAATTTTCACAGATCGCATGCCCTTTTATTGAGGCCGGGTGCCGGGTCGATGATACCGCTGCCTACACTTGAATTAATGAGTTAAAGCGAACCTGTCAGGCGATTTTCACTACTTAAACCATTTACAGTACCTTGTAGTTCATGCTGAGTAAGTCTCCAAACGTCTTTTTCATGGATTTCTGGGCCTTAGATGTATGAAAAATTTGCTTTATAAAATCCTGGTCTCCTGTGTCACAAGTCAAGTGAGAAGTCAAGGAGGCAGACCCTCCTTGACTCCCCGATGTGCCTCCCCCGCCCTAACCCCGCCTCTCATCCCCATAATTGACAGCACTCCTCCTGCCCGGGACCGCGCTGGTCTCGGCGGCGCATGCGCCGTCTACCTTCCTAGCAGCGCGATCCCGAGCCTCGCGCTGACTTGGCTTCTCACTTGACTTGTGACGCAGGAGACCAGGATTTTATAAAGCAAATTTTTCATACATCTAAGGCTCAGAAATCCATGAAAAAGACGTTTGGAGACTTACTCAGCATGAACTATAAGGTACTGTAAATGGTTTAAGTAGTGAAAATCTGCTGACAGGTTCGCTTTAATTACATTCATTGGTGGCGCAGCGGCCACAGCTCCTCCCCCTCCTCCTCCCTGCTATCTGCCCATTGGTGGCAGCAGCAGCTGCGTCACAGTGGGGAGGGAGGGACTAGCACACTGTGCTAGTGAAGACAACCTAGCATACTAGGCCGCGCAGCGATACACAGATACACAGATAAAAGTCTTGTCGCCATCTGCAAATTTTAAGGCGCATTGGCGACCGTTTTGGTCGCCATCTGGAGCCCTGCTATTCTCTATGACAGGGATCAGCAAGATTCTGTACTCCAGCTGTTGGGAAACGACAATTCCCAGCATGCTCCATTCTTTTCTGTTAGAGTTCTAAAAAGAGCAGAGGACGTATGCATGCTGGGAGTTGTAGTTTCACAATAGCTGGAGTGCCGGAGGTTGCCTACCCCTGTTCTATGGTATACGGCTGACAGTAATTGGCTGTATCAGCCGTGCCGATTACTATCTGCTGTGGTATATGGCTGACACTGATTGGCTGCAGCAGTCATGTGCCGACCACTATCCTCTATGACAGGGATCAGCAACCTTCGGCACTCCAGCTGTTGGGAAACTACAATTCCCAGCATGCTTCATTATTTTCTGTGAGAGTTCTGAAAAGAGCAGACGAAGTACGAATGCTAGGAGTTGTAGTTTCACACAGCTGCATTGACAGAATAATAAAAATGTTATGGATATTAATACATGGCAAAATATAGCAGATTTTTTAATAACAAAGTGATTTTTATGGATACGAAAGTAGTAAAAAAGAATTTGGTATCGCTATAATCAACCTGCAGAATAATAAAAATATCTTATATTATAATAATATACAATATCTTATATACTGTATAGTGAACCATAAAAAAAAAAAAACTCACAGAATTGCAATTTTTGCCCACTTCCCGAAAAATTCAATAAAAATCAATTAAAAAATTAAATATATACGCCCTAAAATGGTATCCGCAAAAAGCAAGCCCTCACGCAGGTAGGTTGATGGTAAAAAGGTTATGGATATTCCTATATATGGCGACAAAAAATACAACAAAAAAAGTGATTTTATCATGCAAAAGTAGTAAAACATGAAAAACACAATATATGAATCTGAAGCAAACATAATTGTATCAACTCGCAGAATACATTTATCATATCATATATACCATATGGTGAACCTCAAAATATAAAAAATACCGACAGAATTGCAATTTTTGCCCACCTCACAAGAAATTAAATAAAAAACAATCAAAAAGTAAATATGTACCCCAAAATATGTACCCATTTCAGCAAATTCCATGTTAGATCTCTTTTGTGGCGTGCCCGGTCCCCTGACATTCCACGGTAAAAATTGTAGCTCCGCCATGGATTCCGGGGCAAACGTGTTATCAGGAGGTAAACATATTGCAGTGGGTGTAGTAGTGTGCAACAGTGCTACCTGAGTAAGGCCCCTTTCACACTATTCTTGTCCACAAAACAGACCAGATTAGGATTTGATATATAATATAGTAAATATAATTTGTGGAGTGGGCACACAGATGCGGACAGCACAGAATTGACATCCATGTGGTGCTTACATTTATTGTGGCCCCAAAGAAATGCATGGATCCACATGTAATCCACAAAAAATGCAGATCAGACGCCGACTGAAAATATGGTCGTGTGAATGCACCCTTGATATGCCCCAACTGTAATAACTTCTATGAAACACCTGTTAGGTTAAAATGCTCATTGCACCCCTATATTAATTCCTTGAGAGGTACAGTTTCCAAAATGGGGCCTTTTGTTGTGTTTCTCAAGGCCTCTGTAACCTAAAACAGTGCCTGAAAAGCTTCCTAAAAACATAGACGCCAAAATCCACAAGGTGCTCCTTGTATTCTGAGGCTGGTATTTGAGTCAAGTACCCCTGTAGGGCCACATATGGGCTATTATTAAAATCTGCAGAATCAGGCCTCTTGCACACGAACGTATGGCATTTTCAGTGTTTTGCGGTCCGTTTTTATTGGATCAGTTTTTCAGTTTTTTTGCTTCCGTTGTGTTTCCGTTTCGGTTCCGTTTTTCCGTATGGCATATACAGTATACAGTAATTACATAGAAAAATTGGGCTGGCTTAAAATTTTCAATAGATTGTTCAGCAAAAACGGAACGGATACGGAAGACATACGGATGCCTTTCCGTATGCTTTCCGTTTTTTTTGCGGACCCATTGACTTGAATGGAGCCACTGAACATGATTTGCGGACAAGAATAGGACATGTTCTATATTTAAACGGAACGGAAAAACGGAAATGGAAGGCATACGGAGACACTTCAGTATTCTTTGCAGTCCCATTGAAGTGAATGGTTCAGTATACTGTCAGTATACTGAACTGAAAAAACTGCCAGTATACGGTCCGCAAAATACTGTCGTGTGCAAGAGGCCTCAGGGTGAGGCTACTTTCACATATGCGCTTATGCTGTCTGGTTTTGAGATCCGGCAGGGGATCTCAAAACCACAGCAAAACACATCCGTTCAAATAATATCACCGGCTGCATCCTTTCAGAACAAATGAAGAAACCGGATCCAGCACTAAAAATTGAGGAAAGCATTCTGGTGAACTCCGTTCTGGTTTGTTCAGTTTTGTCCCAATTGACAATGAATGGGGACAAAACTGAAGCGTTTTCCACCGGTTTTGAGAGCCTGTGCCGAATCTCAAAACCTGAAAGGAAAACGCGGATGTGAAAGTAGCCCAATAAATGTGTTTTTAGTTCTATGTTATCATCATTGGTCCCATAAAAAAGATTTGGAAATTTCCTTCAAAATTTCCAAAAAATTAAAATGTGATTGAACAATGATGCCAACATAAAGTAGACACATGGTAAACATTAATTATTAATAATTTTGTGAGCTATGAGTGTAAAAAGCAGATAAATTAAAATTTGTCAAATTGCAAATTTTATAAAATTTTATTTAAAAAAACTAAATAAGGCTACTTTCAGTGTTTCTTCCTGGATCCCACATGGATCTGCAAAAACGCTTCTGACACGATAATACAACCGTCTGCATCCATTATGAACAGATCCGGTTGTATTATGTCTTCTATGGCCATGACGGATCCGTCATGAAAACCATTGAAAGTCAATGGGGGACGGATCCGTTTTCTCTTGTGTCAGAGAAAACAGATCCGTCCCTATTGACTTACATTGTGAGTCATGACGGATCCGTCTTGCTCCACACCACATCACAGACAGAAAAACGCTACTTGCAGCGCTATTCTGTCCGCGATGGGGATGCAACCAAACGGAAAGGAAATCATTTTGGTGCGTTCCGTTTCGTTCAGTTTTGTCCCCTCATTGAATGGGGACAAAACGGAAGCCTTTTAACCCGCGCCGTTGAGATCCTATGACGGATCTCAATAGCGGAAAGGGAAAGCGCAGATGTGAAAGTAGCCTAAAGCGCCCGAAACTTACCACTAACATGAAGTACAATGTCACAAAAAAACAACCTCAGAATAACTTGGATAGGTGAAAGCATTACAAAGCTATTACCTCATAAAGTGACACATCAGATTTGTAAAATGGGGCTGCGTCCTTAAAGGGTTTGTCTCACTTGGCATTATTCATGTAGATAAAGTTAATACAAGGCACTTACTAATGTATTGTGATTGTCCATATTGCCTCCTTTGCTGGCTGGATTCATTCTTCCATCGCACTGATCGTTTCCATGGTTACGACCACCCTGCAATCCAGCAGCAGTGGCCGTGTTTGCAGACTATAGGAAAATGATATGGAAACTATAGTGCGCAAGTACGACCTCCGCTCCTGGATTGCAGGGTGGTCTGTAACCATGGAAACAAGCAGTGTATAATGTGATGGAAAAATGAATCCAGCCAGTGAAGAAGGCAATATGGACAATCACAATACATTAGTGAGTGCCTTGTATTATCTTTCTCTACATGATACATGCCACTTGCTGAAGTGACACAAACCCTTAAAGGCCAAAATAGGCTTCATCCTTAAGGGGTTAGTGATCTCGGATAACCTGTTTAAGGTCATGGGTCTGTTTGGGGTTATCAGACCAGTAAAGGTGCGGTATGTGTGCCAAAATGATTGATGCTCTCCTAGTGTGACACGAAAAGATGGGAGCATCTGAGGACAGCGGAGAAGACGGTGTACTCTAGAGAGAGCGTTCTTTCCTTTCTTTGATGTTATTGCTTCTTCTGGGCGCTTTGATATACTGACAAAACTTTCGACTTTTCCTCTACCTCAGCCTGGCTCCCGTCCCTGCAATGTGTCCGCCATAAATCCAAAGCTGTCACCCGTCACAAAAAGGCCATGCACTTTGAGAGGCAGAAGATTTTGGCACTTACAAAATACATTGCACCTAAACCAGCTATAAGTGAAAGCTGCGTGAAACCGAAGGCCAAAGCCGATGACACAGGCAAGGTAATAATGAGAATGAATATGAAATTAATATTTTCCTGTAAAACTATATATCAATCTGCTCAGCTCCTCCTGCTCTATAACATGCTGCCTGCAGCGCAGACACCAGGCTCAGTGTGACAGGATCCTTGTGCATATACGCACTGCGTTCTGTATCCTGACTGATCTTGAGTCGCAGTCTATGTTATATTCTGTTTCTACATTTTAAAGAATATAAAAAAGGAACCATACAGTTCATTCTCTGTCTGTTGCATCCAATCAATGTATGTAGTACAGTACCTGGATAGACCGTATAGTAACTGGTAGGGCTCCAAAAATGTAACCATAACCCACAGGAAATATGAGCCACAAAACCCCCAAAATATGAAAATATTGATAACACAATATTAAAAATGACAATGCATAAAATAAGGATGAGAAGCAGAAAAAGGTGTCGCCACTAGGGATTAGCGAACCTGGTGGTGTAGGTATTCCGCTATGGATTCTGTTATAACGGAATGCAAAACGGAAGCCATTAAGAGG
The DNA here is from genome assembly GCA_033119425.1 of Bufotes viridis. NCBI lineage: Eukaryota > Metazoa > Chordata > Amphibia > Anura > Bufonidae > Bufotes > Bufotes viridis. The sequence goes on along the minus strand of CM065594.1, from coordinate 214,700,601 downwards.
CATTGCGTTTTGTTCTGTCATAATAGAAGTCTGTGGCCAAGCATAACGGATCCGTCTTTTGTTCTGCATAACAGAAACTAGACGGATCCGTTATGATTCCCATAGGCTTCTCTTATGATGGATCAAACCGGAAAGCCTCTTAAAGGCTTCCGTTTTGCATTCCGTCTCCGAATTCTGCTATAACAGAATCCATAACAGAATTCTTACACCACCGAACACTAAGGCTACATGCACACGACAGTGAAAAATGGCCGTGTGACGGCCGTCTAAAGCTGGGGACAGTAAAGAAAAAAATTCCTACACTATGGGGGACATTATTTTAGCTGGGGGCCTACCATCCTGTGGGTGTTCTCAGAAAGGTGGGTCTAGAAATAACTGCCAATCAAATTCATCTATTTTTCATGTCCGTTTTTAAATCGGACACAAACGGACACACGGACAGAAAATGGATGCACACACTGATGCAAAATGGGCATGAAAAACTGACAGTGTGTCAGTTTTTAACGGACGTTTTTTTTCACTGTCGTGTGCATGTAGCGTAAACCCGAACCTGTAAAGTTCGGGTTCGCTCATCCGTAGTCACCACTGCTAGTCATACACCACATAAGAGTATATGTATATGGTAATCATAAATGATAGTATTGCAGCAAGGTCGCTTTAAGTCTACGGGGTGTAGCAATCATGACATATGTGGACCCTCAACCACCAGACAAATATATCTTGGGTCAGGTATAAAAAGAACCCAAGAAGATAAACCGTTACACCATGCCCTTTACACCAACACACTAAGGCCTCTTTCACACGGGCGTCATGTTTGATGCCCGGATAAGAGGCGGGTGCGTTGCGGGAATATGCGCGATTTTCCCGCGCAGGTGCAAACATTTGTAATGCGTTTTGCACGCGCGTGAGAAAAATCGCCATGTTTGGTACCCAGACCCGAAGCCGGATGCTTGCAATTTTCCCGCAGCCCCATTCACTTCTATAGGGCCTGCGTTGCGTGAAAAACGCACAATATAGAGCATGCTGCGATTTTCACGCAACGCAGAAGTGATGCGTGAAAATCACCGCTCATGTGCACAGCCCCATAGAAATGAATGGGTCCGGATTCAGTGCGGGTGCAATGCGTCCTCCTCACGCATTGCACCCGCGCGGAAAACTCGCCCGTGTGAAAGGGGCCTAAGCTATATTCAAAGTAGCAGTGAAATAACTACCCATGGTGTATGCAGCTAGGATGACGCCAACCCCAACCAGCATTTTGGCTTCCCTTCGTATGGGGCTGTTTCTACATTCCAGAGCTGTTCATCATTGGATACAGTCAGCAAGTGTGTCATCATACACACCCCCTAACTGTTTAGCTGAGCTGCTGTACTCTAGTGGATTTATGGCTGGTAATTGTACAGACTGCACATACAAGAGTACAAATCATCAAAGCAGTCTCTGTAAGGACAGTGAGAAGGAATTCTAAGCGAGTTCAGCTCTGCAGCCTGCAGAAATGCGACTGCAGCTATAGATTATGATGCGGGTTGTAATTCAGGATCAGTACCAGATAACTAATGCAGTGTATTTACAAAGTGATTTGACATAAATTACTTTTGTATCTAAAATGTTGACCAAGAATCATATTCTCTATGCTAGCTTGTGAATGACACAGTTTATTCAAAATGATATCTTATCAAGTTATTAGATTAAAGGGGTTGTCTCACAAAAAATAGACATGAAAGTTTTTCACACCAGCACCTGGATCTGAATATTTTTGTAATTGCATGTTATTAAAAATTTAGGCTAGCCACCGAGTTAATCAATAGACTGTACCTATATAGCTCCACCTATTGTTTGTTGTTTTCCCTATTTTTCTGTCCACCTCACTGAGGTGGTCACACATGCTCAGTTCCATCCTTCAACTGCCACCAAATGAATATTCTTTTAGAAGCTGGGACAGTTTCTGGGAGAGAGCTGTCCCAGAAAGGACACCCCCCCCCCCCCCCAAAGAAAAGACATGCCCACTGAACAACCTGTGTAGCAAATAGACACAGTGGTCTGTGCTTTCGCTGAAGGCACACTAGCTTGACTAGTGCAGTACACAGACTTCTTACTTGTTTGCAGGTTTGTGCTTCCTGTTGTGATAAGAAGACCAGCTCTGGAGCACAGACTGCTGCTCCAATAAGTATAATTTTGTGCAGGAACATCTGTAAGGATGTGTATATTTAATTTATTTAGACAAGAAGCATGTTGTAACATTTAGTACACAGTGTCCTTGCTGAGTGGTGGGAAGTTTAGTCTCAACGATACATATATCTTAGAGGAAGACTACACTTTCTCCTCCTTAATTCTTAGTTGCATTCTGATGGCCATCCCCAACATGCAATTACATTCTGATATTCCTTTCTCATCTTGCAGTAGAGATAGATTTATCCCACAAGCTATGTGAAAATCAAAATTTTTTATGCTTACTGTTGTATAAGTAAATGAGAGAGGCTGAAAAACTCACCACTAATGGAAAGACGAGGAAACAGTACTATCTGTGATCACATCATTTGCATTAAGAGACAGGCAGGCAGTTCTATCTGTGCCTTAATCATTTACAAATAAAGACTGGCATGTAGTACTATCTGTGCCGTGATCATTTACAAATAAATACTGACAGGCAGTACTATCTGTGCTGTGATCATTTACTAATAGAGCCAGGTAGGCAGTACTATCTGTGCTTTGATCATTTACAAATAGAGACAGGTAGACAGTACTATCTGTGCCTACATCATTTACAAATAGAGACAGGTAGGCAGTGCTGTCTGTGCCTTGACTATTTCACATAGAGATAGGGAGGCAGTACTATCTGTGCCTACATCATTTACAAATAGAGACAGGTAGGCAGTGCTGTCTGTGCCTTGACTATTTCACATAGAGATAGGGAGGCAGTACTATCTGTGCCTACATCATTTACAAATAGAGACAGGTAGGCAGTGCTGTCTGTGCCTTGACTATTTCACATAGAGATAGGGAGGCAGTACTATCTGTGCCTAGATCAATTTAGGAGTAAAATGATGTACAGCATCTAGAGTGAATTATTATAATCCACCCAAGTGCACTATGGTGGATTATTATAAAAAGAATATGGCAGCAATTTTACATATAATTCTTTTCTCTTTCAGGAAAACTTACTGGAGAAGTTTCTGTGTTCTCAGCTGGAGAATGTCATCCAGGAGAATAAGATGTTCGCCGTGTTTCAGCGTAATGCAATTGGAGCTGACGATTTTTTACATCTCAAGCACAGACTCCACAAGCATGAGATCTACATTAAGGTTTTCCCACTCCAGGTATTGATGGTAGACAAAAAACACTATCTCAGAGAATGAACTCGGAGGCTTAATCCTTATGGTTTATATCTGCACACAGGTCATAAGAAAGATTCTAGGCCAGTCCCACCTTCAGGGATTGTTACCCTTGTTTATTGGGCATACTTTCGTGGTAGCGAGTCCGCATGCCAAAGTGAAGGAAATGTTGCAGGCAATTCGGACGGCGCCGCAAATACAACTTCTGGGTAAGTAAGAATCAAATTGGTTCATATATCAGCCTTCTTGAGCAGTAAGGCCAGCCCACTGCTCAATAGACTCAACCCCCCCCCCCCTCCTTTGACAGGGCCAGCCATGTCCCCTGACCTGTTACCGCCTACATTTGGGTACAGCCTGAAGTGTGGCGGCACATGCAGTGTCGGCATCTGCGCTGCTTATGTACCAGGAGCAGAGTCCCTTGCTTGCACTGTTACCCCAAGAAACTGCATAGGTGCGAGACTGTCAGAGCCAAGTAAGATGATCTTACTTGACCCTGTCAATCAGAGGGAAGGAGAGTTTCTTGAGCAGCGGAGCCAGCCCCACACTGCTCTAGAAGACTGATTTTTTTTTTTCGATTCGCTCATCTCTGAACCTGGATCTTGGGCTGATCTGTTCCGCTCTGTTAGATTGTTCCCCATTAGCCAGAAAGATCAAGCCTTCAGCAGCTTAATGTGAATATACTTAAAGGGGTAGTCCAGGTTTTATTTTTATTTTTTTAATTTGTTTATATAATAGGAAAATATACAATTTACAAATTAAGGATGCATTCACACGACTGTATGTATTTTGCGGTCCGCAGTGTTCTCTCCATTTTTCTGTTTGCAGACCCATAGAAATAAAAGGATCCACTAAAAATCGAATGCAGACCAAAAATACAGTCGTGTGAATGGGGCCTTATATGTATTTAAAATATTACTTACATACCTTTCTTATATCAGGTTGTTGACATCTGTATAGTTAATACAGTTAAAGGGGTTGTCTGGGTTCAGGGTTAAACCCGGATATAAGCTTTTATTTATTCTTTTATGACACATAAGTGGAGCATCAGAACATTTCCTTGCTCCGATGTTCCCCTTTGCTTGCGCTGCAATCTCGCCGTCACAGATTAGCGGTCTATAGCTCTGCCGGAAGCGGGTAGTATGTAAAGTAGTTTAGTACCCGCCTCCAAAACAGCCTAGTATATGTAAATAAAAGACTCCCGCAGTCCACTGCTTAAAGTGCTGTATTCATTTATTAGGTGGACATCCGGTCATTTACTGAATGTTTTCGGCCAAAGGCCTTCATCAGAGTACTACAATACATACAAAGTAGGACATAGTGATCATAACAAACAATTACACAGTTGTGTTTCTTCATGATATCTCCAGTAGATCTCGGCATAGTTTACTCCTCTTCGGAGAACAATACCAGGATAAGCACTATACTTTATAGTCTTTTTCCACCGTGTATTATGCAAATGTCTCCTTGAGACTGGATGTCAGTCATGATAATAGTGTGTAATCGTTTGTTATGATCACTATGTCCAACTTCGAACACCATTACTGTGATTGTTCTTTGCATGTATTGTAGCACTCTGGTGAAGGCCTTTGGCCGAAAACGTTCAGCAAATGACTGGATGTCCACCTAATAAATGACTACAGCACTTTAACCCCTTCCTGACTTCCCACTGACTATATACGTCCTATCTGCACATACCGCTATAGACCGCTAATCTGTGACGTTGCAGCGCAAGGCAATGGGGAACATTGGAGCAAGGAAATGCTCTGATGCCCCACTGATGTCGTAAAAGAATAAAGAAAAGCTTATATCCGGGTTCAGCCCTGAACCCCGACAACCCCTTTAACTGTAAAAAAAAAAATTACCAACACAACACATACAGGGAGAACAATGGTAGACGTGCTTCTCCGCTGGCACTGGCAGACACGATGATGAGATGCTGCTGCAGGCATATACTGTATACATATGTTCTGCATCTCCTTAAACTGCTGGTCACCTCTTAGATATCTGGACAGTTAACTGAATGCCAGAGGTCACATGACAGACTTGAGGGACACCTTTGTAATTTTTTATTATTTTTTATATGTAGTGTTCACTGTGCCTGTTGAATATCATGATAATGTTATGTTTTGGGATTGTTATGGATGCGATGATACTAATTCTTTCTAAAAAAAAAAAAAAAAAATTTACTGGAGGAAAAGTTTTTTGGTATTGATTTAATAAAAGTTTTTTTTTACATTATACTTTAGTCCTACCAGAGGACTTGTACTCCTATGGGTCTGATTACTGTATAATACACTGCCATACTGCACCATCACCATGGAATATTATTATTTGAATGACTGCCATGCAGCAGCCAGAAATGGCTGGTCCCCTGGCCTTAGACGAGCTAAGAGAACCCCTTTCATTCTGATTCATTGGCGGCTCGTCACTAGAAACACATTATCATTGTGCAGTGTAGCACCCTCTGAGGACCACACAGAAAGCCATTGCCAGGTAGAAAGGGATAACTAAAACATGTAAAGGTGAGATGCCTTTTATTAAACACTATGCCCGATTCACATATTTCTCTCTTTCCCTCCAGGAGCCTGTATTGAGAACAAACTACTGAGCAAGCAAGGAATTATAAACTACTCCAAACTGCCGAGCAAGGAGATGTTGCAGGGCCAGCTTGTAGGAACACTGACAATGCTCACCGCCCAGTCATCGAATCTCCTGACTCATCATTCGGCACAGTTATGCACCATGCTGGAGCACCATAGCAAAGAAGAAGGCAAAGAAACCAAGGCCAATTGAGGAACCTTACTATGTTGATAGGACTCCTTAATAAAACGATATGTAATGAAAATTGCATTGCGTATCAAATATTTTATTAGCAAGACCATGGAGTTTAATGTCTAACCATCTATATAGAATGTGTGCTAAACATCAATGGTACCATTAGCAGCGTGCCCCTGCCCCATGGTAAGTCCAAAATAACTTGTAATGTCCTCTGGTTTGTAATTTGTGTTATTGGCTGTAGAACCCAGGAAAGGGAATGTCTATGTCTCTGTCGTATGTGTGGGGAGATCCATCAGGTCTGTATGGTGAGAGTCTCCTTCGCTTGCTGTCCTCCACATAAGCTGTGAGGTCCCCCCAGTGGTTGGACTCTTCCTCTTTTCCACGGTTGTCTAAAAAGGGATGAAACCAACTTGAGGGTGCAGGGCTTGGTTTGGGATGGTATTGTGCTGGTCCTGCCCAGGCAGACCCCAGGGTATCGGTATAGTATGCTAATGGAGCAGGCTGAGAGTAACACTTCATTGCATAGGCCGCAGCCATCTTGGTTGTTGCATCATAATGTGTGTAGTCCCGATGTGGAGCAATGTTTTGCGAGGACAAATACCAAGGCGGTGGCTCCTTCTGGTCTACAGAATAGAGGCGAGTGGTTTGCAGAGGGTCGTGCAGGTAAGAAGAAGGATAACGGACTGGTGGAGATGGAGTGAGGCGTTCACCTGCAGACTGGACACACAACCTGTAAAACAAGGGAGATTGTGAAATTCATAGATTGCATATGTTTCTCTGCCTAAGGGTCCTTTCACACTGGCGTTTTTCTTTTCCGGCATAGAGTTCGGTCCTCGGCGCTCTATGCCGGAAAAATCCTGATCAGGATTATCCCCATGCATTCTGAATGGAGAGAAATCCGTTCAGGATGCATCAGGATGTCTTCAGTTCAGGACTGGAACGTTTTTTGGACGCAGCAAATACCGCAGCATGCTGCACTTTTTGCTCCGTCCAAAAATCCGGAACACTTGCCGCAAGGCCGGATCCGGAATTAATGCCCATTGAAAGGCATTAATCCGGATCCGGCCTTAAGCTAAACGTCGTTTTGGCGCATCGCCGGATCCGACGTTTAGCTTTTTCTCAATTGTTACTATGGCAGCCAGGACGCTAAAGTCCTGGTTGCCATGGTAAAGTGTAGTGGGGAGCGGGGGAGCAGTATACTTACCATCCGTGTGGCTCCCGGGGCGCTCCAGAGTGACGTCAGGGCGCCCTACACGCATGGATCACGTGATCCATGCACATGGGGCGCTCTGACGTCATTCTGGAGCGCCCCGGGAGCCACACGGACTGTAAGTATACCGCTCCCCACTACTACTATGGCAACCAGGACTTTAATAGCGTCCTGGCTGCCATAGTAACCTGAAAGCATTTCGAAGACTGATCAGGATCCTGATCAGTCTTCTAATGCTTTCAGGCGACTTGCGTTCTGACGGATCCGGCGGGACGGAAGTGCCCGCCGGATCCTCAGAACGCAAGTGTGAAAGAGGCCTAAGAAGCAATCTTGCTTAAAGAGTCACTTTTGCACAATTTCATATAAAAGAGAATGGTGTAACTAGCAAATTTCTAAATCACTTCATTTAAAAAAAATATATGCTCACATCCACTTGAAAAAAAAACTTGTAAACTCATGGCCACTAGGGTCTCACTTTCATCTAATTTGCAGTCTATTGTATGTTGTCAGGCAAGATCCATCCCTAGTAAGAGATATTCAGAAGACGGCTGACAGCAAATGGGGGGGTGTCAAAGCTAGGTGAGATCTTAAGCCTGATAAAAAGAACTGCTTGTACATAGCTTTTAAAGATTATAGTAGCCACCTATGTGTCAGTAAGTGTGATTTCCCCCTCCTTATCTTTTCTGTGAGCTCCAGCGCTGAAAACAAACATAGTGGGAAGTAAAGGAAAGGACGTCACAGCAATATAGTGCTGGCAGATTTCACAGAAGGAATTCCCGCCCCTTGCTTCTAAGTGAAATGCATCTAGCTGTGCAGCTGAAACATGGAATTATATGGCTGAAAAAGACACAAGGGAACCCCAAATAAAGACCTATTCCTTCAGTCATAATTCTACAATGAAGCACAGCCATTATGCAAACTTTTTTTTACTTTACAGGTACCTTTTAATATTTTTAGAGGCGATTAATTTACCCCATTTAAAACTACTAGACTGGTTTACAAAATGCATAGATAGAATTTACTGCCAACATAATCCCAACAGAAGTGAAAATCTTGTATGCAAATACAGTCAGAGACAGAACTGATAGCTTACTGACCCCGTAATTCCACTGGGGACATGTGATTCACAGTGATCTCTGAATCCTTTAGCAAATGGGTTGTGATCAATTTTCAGTTGTGTGATCTGCAACAGATTATAACACATTACACAATGTACACACAAGTCCTATCAGTACTTTGCCACCTTATGAAATAAAGACGGTGGGGTGAATGAAAGCTAGGGGTTACCTTGTTATTTGCCGCTGGTTACAGCCCTGAAATCCTTGCACGGTTGCTTATTTGTGGTGTGGTTGACTAAGAGCACAGTTTACATATTATTGCTTCTTCATATATAAGGTTGTCTCATGAAGACAAGGCCTTTTAGAATTTTGACAAAAAGGATTTGAATGCAAGTATCTGTCAAGATTGATATGAGGAGTGAGATCCTACTCAAGCATTTTTCTTATATGAAAGCCCTTTTTGAATAGCAGGCAACATGCAATAAGTTAATCATCACGACTCCTGCATCTTTAATGCTGTAGCATGTCATCACAGCCATAGCAATCCTAAGCAAAGGACGACCTTCTATGATGTACATGTGCCACTAGTGAGATATGTAAGTAGGGTCACACAAGTGTATTATGGGCACGTGTGTGCTCTCATAATACAGATAAGTGTCCCATACTGACCCAAACCCACAGCCTCATAGATCTCGTTTAGGGCTTGCCTTCTTCCTGCTCACTGTCAGTGAACTCTCCACTTGTACTCCTGGCATGTTGTGTGATTGACCAGCTGCCGGGAGTGATGCCTGTGCGAGCTGTAAGCGCCCACTACAGGCAGTAAAGGCAGAATCTCTTCTACGGTCCAGAAGGACAGTTTTAGTATATTACTGTCCCTATGTACAGTAGAGGAGATTCTCCCCCCTGTACTGTTAATCATGCAGCGCCAGTAGTACAGGGGGAGAGTTCATTGTCAGTGAGCGGGAAGAAAGTGTACCTATTTTTTTTATATATTAATATATATTTTATATATTATCACTTTAGTAGCCCCACTATATAAGAGAGCAGTGAGGGCAGACAATCACCAGCTACCAGCCTGGCACCGCGCTGTTAGGAAGACGCTTGTCCCTTAGGAGCGGCTCTGAAAAGGATTGCTGCTAAGTGACATTTCAGGCCTACTTTTCTCCTATAAATAAAGGTTTTTCCTAAATAAAGTATATTAGAAAAATGTTCCCTATTCCTGTCCCTACCAAATAGCAAAAATAAATGTATGTAGGACTACATAGACTTTAACTGCAAATCTACTTTGTTGCCCGCTTTTGCATTTCATTTTTGGATGTAGGTTGCCGCTCATAAATCATGAAATGGTATATTAGTGCAAAATGCTAAAAAGTATTTTCTTATTGTAATAAAGACACTCACTTCAGCATTTTGATAAGCAGTGACTGCTATGAATTGCGTCTCTGGAAAGGTGAAGGTATTACTTTGAGGTTCAGGGTTGCCTGAATCCAACAAGCGTGTGACATGGAGTCGAGGTTGGTACTTGTGAAGAGACTGCAAAACCACCATCTGTAAAATCAGAACACATGTCGAATCTCTTAAGTGGCAATACAAGTATAACTTGTATTTCATTCATTTAAATCCCTGCTTATTCTGGGCTTTGTAGTCAAGGAGGTGGTCCTATCACTGATTAACAGCTACCTATGTGGGCGCAAACCTGTTCTAGAGTGGTTTGCACTATGAAGCGACAGTCTCTTTATTTGCACTATGGAGCGACAGTCTCTTTATTATTTCTAAAATGGGGTCATAAAGTGCCTTGCAAAAGTATTCATCCTCTCCCCCCTTGACTTTTTTCGTGTTTTGGTGCCTCACAACCTGGAATTAACATGGATTGTTTGAGGATTTGCATCATATAATTTACAGAACATGCCCACAACTTTGAAGATGTTTTTTTTTTTTGGTGAAGCAAACAAGACACAGGACAAAAAAACAGAAAAAGTTAATGTGCATAACTATTCATCCCCCTAAGGTCAATACGTTGTAGAGCCACCTTTTGCGGCAATCACAGCTCCAAGTCGCTTCGGATAAGTGTCTATGGGCTTGCCACATCTTGCCTCCTTGCAAATCTGCTCCAGCTTCTTCAAGTTGGATGATTTACACTGGTGAACAGCAATCTTTAAGTCTGACCACAGATTTTCTATTAGATTGAGGTCTGGGCTTTGACTAGGCCATTCCAACACATTTACATGTTTCCCCTTAAACCACTCAAGTGTTGCTTACATTTTGGGAGTCTCCCACATGCCTTTTCACAAACTCACAACGTGTCTTTTTGTTTTTACTAAAAGTAATGGCTTTCTTCTGTCCACTCTGCCATAAAGCCCAACTCTATGGCGCGTACGGCTTATTGTCATCCTATGTACAGATACTCCAGTCTCTGCTGTGGAACTCTGCAGCTCCTCCAGGGTTACCTTAGGTCTCTATGCTGCCTCTGATAATGCCCTCCTTGCCCGGTCTGTGAGTTTTGGTGGGCAGCCGTCTCTTGGCAGGTTTGCTGTTGTGCCATGTTCTTTCCATTTGGTTATGATAGATTTGATGGTGCTCCTGGGGATCATCAAAGATTTGAATATTTTTTTTATAACCTAACCCTGACTTGTACTTCTCAACAACATTGTCCCTTACTTGTTTGGAGAGTTCCTTGGTCTTCATGGCAGTGTTTGGTTAGTGATGCCTCTTGCTTAGGTGTTGTAGCCCATGGCGCCTTTTAAAAAGCTTGTGTATATGTAATGACAGATCATGTGACACTTAGATTGCACACAGGTGGACATCATTTCACTAATTATATGACTTCTGAAGGTAATTGGTTGCACCAGAGCTTTTTATGGGCTTCCTAACAAAGGGGGTGAATACATATGCACATGCCAATTTTCTGTTTTCTTTTTCTAAACAAGTTTTATTTCTATTTTTTTCTCATTTCACTTCACCAACTTAGACTATTGTGTTCTGATCCATTACATAAAATTCAGATTAACAAAACATTGAACTTAAGGCTGTAATTTAACAAAACACGAAAAAAGTCAAGGGCGGGTGAATACTTTTGCAAGGCACTGTATATGGTTGGTTTCTATTTTGTAGGCCCATCAAAGTCACTTTAGAACTGAATTGGTCCTTAAAAAAGTCAGTTATTTCCAAGTTGTAACCACATAAAGTTATGTCAGATTTGCAAAATTAAGCTCTCCTTAAAGGGATTGTACCATGTCAGATAGGTGCAGGTCCCCAGATCTAAAACAGGGCTTCCAAAAGAGAGTGCACCACGCAGAATGCTGCTCATTCACAAGTGTGGCCACCTCTCAATTCACCTCTATAGGAGATCCGGAAATAGCCAAGCTGTCCCAGAGGTGGGACTTGCATCTTTCTGACATTGATGGCGTTTCCTAGCAATATGTCACCAATGTAAGACATAGGACTACCCCTTTAAGGTGAAAATTGGCTGTGTCCTTAAGGCCCCTTTCACACGGGCGTCGAGGAATGGGGCCGGATAGGATGCGGGTGCATTGCGGGAAAATGCACGATTTTTCCGCGCAAGTGCAAAGCGTTTTAATGCGTTTTGCACGCACGTGGGAAAAATCGGCATGTTTGGTAGCCAGACCCGAACCCGGACTTCATCGCTGAAGTTCGGGTTTTGGTTGAGTATTCTGTAGGTTTTATTATTTTCCCTTATAACATGGTTATAAGGGAAAATAATAGCATTCTCAATACAGAATGCTTAGTAAAATGTGGATGGAGGGGTTAAAAATAAAAAAAAATTAACTCACCTTATCCACTTGACCGCGTAGTTGCCGATCTCTTCTCTCTTCTTCAATCATTAGCTGCCGGCTAAAGGACCTGTGATGACATCACTGAGCTCATCACATGGTCCATCACCATGGTGATGGACCATGTGATTGGACCATGTGATGTGACGTCACCACAGGTCCTTTGGCCGGTAGCTAATGATTGAAGAAGAGATTGGCAACTACACGATCAAGTGGATAAGGTGAGTTAATTATTTTTTTTAACCCCTTAATCCACATTTTATTAAGCATTCCTTAAATTCTAAGCTTTCTAACGTCCTAAAAAAATAAAATGACATTTATAAAATGATGTCAACATAAAGTAGACATATGGGTTAAGTAATAAATATTTTATGAGGTATCACTTTCTGTTTTAAAAGCAGGGAAATTGAAATTTAGAAAATTGCAAATTTTTCAACATTTTTCAAAATTTTGGGATTTTTTTCATAAATAAAGGTGAAATATATCAAATGTATAACTATCATGAAGTACAATGTGTTACGAGAAAACAATCTCTGAATAGTTTGGATTAGTAAAAGCATTCCAAAGTTATTACCACATAAAGTGACACATGTCAAATTTGTAAAAAATGGCTTGGTCAGGAAGGGGGTAAATGGCCCGGATGGGAAGTGGTTAAACAGCTGATCGGTGGGGGTCCCAGCCCCCACCAATCAGATACTGATAACCTATCCTGAGGATAAGTCATCAGTAAAAAAATCTAGGAAAATCTCTTTAACCCCTTAAGGACATGGCCATATTTCACCTTAAGGACCAGGCCCTTTTTTGCAAATCTGACCAGTGTCACTTTGTGTTAATAACTTTAAAACGCTTTTACTTATCCAGACCATTCTGAGAATGTTTTTTCATCACATATTGTACTTCATGACACTGGTAAAATGGAGTAAAAAAAAAAATCTTTTTTATTTATAAAAAATTACCAAATTTAACAAAAATTACCAAATTTCCGAGTTTTAATTTCTTTACTTCTATAAATACATAGTAATACCGCCAAAAAAAGTTATTATTTACATTCCCCATATATCTACTTCATGTTTGGATCATTTTGGCATTGCCATTTTTTTTGGGGGGGACGTTACAAGGCTTAGAAGTTTAGAAGCAAATCTTGAAATTTTCAAAAAAACACTTTTTAGGGACCAGTTCAAGTCTGAAGTCACTTTGTGACCCCCCACAAATGACCCCAATTCTAGAAACTACACCCCTCAAGGTATTCAAAACTAATTTTACAAACGTCGTTAACCCTTTAGGTGTTTCACAAGAGTTATTGGCAAATGGAGATGAAATTTAAGAATTTGGATTTTTGAGCAAATTTTCCATTTTAATCCATTTTTTCCAGTAACAAAGCAAGGGTTAACAGCCAAACAATACTCTATATTTATTGCCCTGATTCTGTAGTTTGCAGAAACACCTCATATGTGGTTGTAAACTATTGTACGGCCACGCGGCAGGGCGTAGAGAGAAAGGAGCGCCGTGTGGTTTTTGGAAGGCAGATTTTGCTGGACTGGTTTATTTACACCATGTCCCATTTGAAGCCCCCCTGTTGCACCCCTACAGTAGAAACTCCAAAAAAGTGACCCCATTTTGGAAACTATGGGATAAGGTGGCAGTTTTGCTGGTACTATTTTAGGGTAAATATGATTTTTGGTTGCTCTACATTACACCTTTTTTGAGGAAAGGTAACAAAAAATAGAAATTCTGAAATTTCTTCTCCATTTGCCAATAACTCTTGTGGAACACCTAAAGGGTTAACAAAGTTTGTAAAATTTGTTTTTAATACCTTGAGAGGTTTACTTTCTTATATAGAGTCACTTTTTTGAAGTTTGTACTCTAGGGGTGCATCAGGGGGGCTTCAAATGGGACATGGTGTCAAAAAACCAGTCCATCAAAATCTGCCTTCCAAAAACCATATGGCGTTCCCTTCCTTCTGTGCCCTGCCGTTTGGCCATACAGCAGTTTATGACCACATATGGGGTGTTTCTGCAAACTATAGAATCAGGGCAATAAATATAGAGTTTTGTTTAGCTGTTAACCCTTGCTTTGTTACTGAAAAATTGATTAAAATGGAAAATTTGCAAAAAAAATTGCTGTTTTGGGACAGTTTTTATATTTGTTATTTACATCGTTGATCTGACAGGTTAGATCGTGTGCTATTTCTATAGAGCAGGTTGTTACGGACGCGATTTTGTTTCAGTTTTACATAAAGCATTTTTGAAAAAAATGATTTTTTAGTGTCTCCACATTCTGAAAGCCATATTTATTTATTTTTTGGGGGCGACTGTCTTATGTAGGGGCTCATTTTTTGCGGGATGAGATGTCTGTTTGACTGGCACTATCTTGGGGTGCATATGTCATTTTGGTCGCTTGCTATTACACTTTTTGTGATTTAAGGTGACAAAAATGGCTTTATATATTTTTTTTGCTTTGTTCACCTGAGGGATTAGGTCATGTGTTATTTTTATAGATCAGGTTGTTACGGACACAGCGACACATAATATGTATACTTTTTATTTATTTAAGTTTTACACAATAATATCATTGTGAAACAAATTTTGGGAGGCATATAACTTTTTGATCGCTTGCTATTACACTTTTTGTGATGTGAGGTGACAAATGGTTTTTTTTAAAAAAAATTTAAGGTATTTACCTGAGGGGTTAGATCATGTGATATTTTTATAGAGCAGGTTTTTAAGTGGCGATACCTAATATGTATACTTTTTTTTAATTTATTTTACTTTAACACAATAACAGCATTTTAGAAAAAAAAATCATGTTTTAGTGTCTCCATAGTCTGAGAGAGATATTTTTTTGGGCGATTGTGCTCAGTAGGGGCTCATTTTTTGCGGGATGAGATGGCGGTTTGATTAGTACTATTTTGGGAGGCATACGCCTTTTTGATACAATTTTTGTGATGTAAGGTGACAAAAAATGGCTTTTTTTACACCATTATTTTGTTTTTTTTATGGTGTTCACCTGAGGGGTTAGGTCATGTGATATTTTTATAGAGCAGGTTTTTACGGACGCGGTGATACCTAATATGTGTAGTGTATTTTATTTTTTTAGTTTTTATTCATTGATAAATGTGTGTTTTTATTTTTTTGACCCAGACCCACTTGGTTCTTGAAGATCCAGTGGGTCTGATGTCTGTATAATACAGTACAGTACACTATATAGTGTACTGTATTTTTTACTTTACACAGTCTGATCAGACTTCTGTCTTTAGCAGAAGTCTGGTCAGAGTTACCATTACCATGGCAAGCAGGACGCCTGTGAAGGCGACATGTTGCCATGGTAACCATCACCCGCTGCCAGAACAGAGCAGCCTGTGATGGGGAGGGAGGGGGCTACAAAGGCACAGCAGCCCCCAATAGGAGAGGGAGCTCCCTCCCTGTTAACCCCTTCCATACAGCGGTCCGTACGGACTGTGGCATGGAAGGGGTTAAACGGCTGACATCTGCACCAGCACAGATGTCAGCAGTTTATAGCAGAGTGTCAGCAATGTGCTGACACTCTGCTATTACACTCGGCCACCAATGAATATTAGAGAGGAGGCGGGCGGGACCGCGGGGATCAGTAACTGCCAAAATCGCTGCAAACCGCAGGTCTAAATTGACCTGCGGTTTGCAGCGATTCCCGATACAGGGGGGTCACAGGACCCCCCTCGGCATTATAACAAGGTACCTGCTGAATGATTTCCGCAGGTACCTTGTTCCGATCACCGCCCGCCGAGCAGTGGTGATCGGAAATACACAGGACGTACCGGTACGTTCTGTGTCCTTAAGTACCAGGGCATCAGGGCGTACCGGTACGTCCTGTGTCCGTAACAGGTTAAGGATAAGACTAATTTGTCAAACAAAGTGCGACATTAGATAAATGTGATATAAAGTACCCCTCATTTCATACCTGTGTCATGTTGCCTGAGGCCCCTTTGTTGTTGGTTAGCTTCAATTTGCTGAATGTCACCTCCTGTCTCATCCAGTGTGCACCCGTGTTCGGGGAATCAGGGTGATGGTAAGTTCGGTTTCCTGGCCAGGAAAGACACATAATTTATTAAGAATCAAGAATTCTAAAAACGCCCTTTAGACATATCCCACAACCGCAAATATTCATGAACTATTTATTTCAATTATCTCTTAGAGCATCTTTCTGGAATTAATACCTGGCATGTTGCCCTCAGCCTTGCCACACTGGATCCACTTTCCACCTTGGAATCTCCAGTGGTTCTGATCTGCCAACACCACATCCACATGTAGAGTGTACTGGGCCAGAGGATCCAGCCCTGACACACGACAACTGAGGAATGGGAACATGCGCCTGTGAGAGGAAACACATGCAACATTACTGCATTATTCTATTTCTTTACAGTAAAGTTACAACTACTGATGAGCAGCAGGGGCTATATTTGAATTTGCGATATTTCGTGAATATATGGGCGAATATTCGCCATATATTCGCGAATTCGCCGTTATTTTCTTGATTGCAAAAAATTGGCAATGTAATATTTGCGTAATGCTCGCGCAATACAGGCGTGGGTCACTTTGGGTACATTTTTCAAGCTGCTAGAAGTGTACTGAGCCTGGAGATAATGGTTGGCACGGCAGAACATTACAATACCTTTATATATGCAGGTAGAGTGCTCCAATATATATATATTAGCGATTGCAAAAATCGGCAATTAATGATGCGCATATTTTTGCGCAATACGTTCAACTGGGTGACATCACAGCACTATGTATGTATAGACAGCCGAACCTATCCCACTACCTAACACTCTGCACTCAAACCTATCAGCTACACTATAAATCAATGTAACCTACACTGACAATCTCCCCCTAACTATCTGAATTAATATATCTAAGTTAACTGTCTAATGTAGCAATCACACTGCTGTCTCTCTCAGAACTCCATTACACTACAGAGAATGGCTGCTGGGGAGGTTCCTTATATAGTAAGGGGTAGGCAGCTTTCCTATTGGTTGCTAGGGATGTTGCTTAGCTCAAAGACATTGCAGCCTTCTCATTGGCCCCACAAGCAATGTAGAATATTTGAAATTACGAATATATAGCACTATACACTCTAATATTCGCAAATTCTCAAAGTGCCGATATTCGCGATAAATATTTGCAATTCGAATATTCGCGCCCAACACTACTTACAACTTCACATCTGCATACCCCTGGAAACTACAACAATTCTATGCACGATAAGTATTTGGTCCTTGATCAAAAGCACAAATTTCAAGCATCATGTATAAATTCATTGGGACATCATTGGCGAAAACAGGAACATATACAGATTAAAAGAAAAGTAAAAATTACGGTAAAATGGGATTCCCTCCTGGTTCTGGTCAAAGCCCTAACTGAAGAATCTTAGGCTGGGTTTAGACTTGAGCGTTTTACAGCGCGTTCCTACGCGCTGTAAAACGCTCAACAGGCGAAAACCCATGTTTCCCTATGGGCATGGTTCTCACCTGAGCGTTTTACAGCGCGTACGAACGCGCCGTAAAACGCCCTACGCCCAAAGAAGTACAGGAGCTTCTTTGGGGCGTTTTGTCATGCGTATTGTGATTGACACCACAGTGGTCAATCACACAAACGCACGTACAATGCGCGTTTCCTATTTCCAAAAACGCGCGTATCAAATACGCTCAAGTGTGAACCCAGCCTTAGTCTTTCCCATATCATAGGAAAGAAGGGAGTGTGCCTATGGCTTCATACAGTCATTATATTGGTGCATTTTAGCATCCATATTACTGCTCCAGATCCTGGCCTAATCTCATTACTGATACTGAGGGATCTACCATAAATTCTTTCTTCTCCCAACAGAAAATAAATCTGTGAAGAAAATAATTGAAGATCACACTGGTTAGAACAGACTTCTTACATGGGCTAAAGACCTGCTTGCTGTGGTAGCACGACCAGATGGACTTGTGGTTTCCTCATTTACATTTCCTGTCACAGGACGGAGGTAGATGTCAATAACCCAAGACTTTGTAGTGAGGAGCAAAAATTTAAGTTTTTGGATTATAGTGAAAATTGTGATTCATTTTTTGTCACAGACACTAAATGTGTCTTCTAATGACGACAAACTTTTTCATCATAGAAACCATACCACCATACTCCAGCTGTGGTCACTGGTGGAACCTGCGTCTGACCCTACATGAATGGCTGTCATATGGCAGCCATTCATATGGATACCTGTTGGCTGCATCTGCCAGACCAACCATGGCTTTCCTGACGTGAACTGACCGCATCATAGTAAATTATGATACAGTCAGTTCCTATCTGTTTTTGGGTCTATTGTACTGTGCTCGCAACATCATGGAATCAGATGTAAATGACTGCATCATAAAACACTATGATATAGTCAGTTCGGGTCAAGGGAACCGCAGTCAGAGATGCAGACCTAGCACAGTCATGTCAATAAGTCCTTAGCTGTACCAGATCTGCACCAGACCAATGTATGAAAACTAGTACAGATCCAGGAGCTGCTTGTAATGAACAATTATGGTTTAGACTAGAGATGATCGAATTTTGTTGCGTTATGGTCCGTGGTAACGAAATCCATAACGCAATTCTGCTTTTACCACCAAACGAAGCGTGAACGAATTTCAAAATATGAAATTCGCTCATCTCTAGACATTTTTTGCTCTTCCCTCTTAAAGTTTAAAAAAAATGTGAATTCATAAACTGCAAAATATTTCAACATGGTGCGTCAAACTATTGATTTCAAGAATGCCAGCTATGGGAGGCCATAAGGAAAAATGTTTCTAACACATCACTTGATTTGTGCCAAATATTTCAAGCCACCATTTTGACAAATATGGTGTAAACTTGCGCTTTTTTTTTTCAATAAAACTCCCAAAATTTTTCCTTTGTTTATGTCAATTACCACAAAGATGAGATGTTAAATCCCATTCACATAGTCAGTTGTAAGGCTGCTTTCACATCTGCAACTCCATATAGGTCTTCCGTCACAGAATTTATTAAAAATAGTGGAGAGGAAAGTCCTGCATGCACTACAGAAATGTTCTCCTGAACAGAAACCGAGCGGATCCCATTATAGTAAATGAGGCTTGTTAGGCTCAGTTTGCTACATTTATGTTTGCTTTGTTTTTTTTTTAATAAAGTATGTCCCCCTAGTAATGTCACTTCCTGTGTAGCACTGTATGAGAAAAAAGATTGGTAGAAAAAAATCAATTAAAAATGAAGAAAAAAGTCAGACCCAGAGCACACTGCAGTTTGAAAAAAAAAAAAACTCCACTAGCCTGAAAAATGAACCTTCTAGGGTAAAAAAAAAAGGCACTACAAAAAAGCATTTCCCAAACCACCATATATATACGGTAGAAGTCAGGTCTTTAAACATGGCGTCTACACAGCAGACACCTGCAATTACGACCAGGCCTCTGAGAGGTTTTTTTACCGTTTGCCTAGAATTGAGTTTGGTTGCTGTAGCAGCTTTTGGCCTTTTGAATGCCTCGAGGCCTGCCACAGCTATATTCCTCCAGCTATATTCCTCCAGATTGAGTTTGGTTGCTGTAGCACAGGCATGTCCAAACTCTGGCACTCCAGGTGTTGCAGAACTACAACTCCCATCATGCCCTTCTGTAGGTTGATAGCTGTAGGTTGTCTAGGAATGATGGGAGTTGTAGTTTTGCAACATCTGGAGGGCCGGAGTTTGGACATGCCTGCTGTAGCAGCTTTTGGCCTTTTGAATGCCTCGAGGCCTGCCACAGCTATATTCCTCCAGTGGCAGGGCAACATAGGAACATAATAAATGTCCCAATTTATTGCAGTCTATGGGAGAAATGATCTGAGAACTTTAAAAAAAAAACTTTAAAAAATATATTTAAAAAATTCAAATCTCACCCATTTCCCCATATTAAAAATAAACAAAAAGATAGAGATAAGATCATAGGCATCGCCATGTCCCAAAATGCCTGTACTATTAAAATATAAAGGTATTTATCTTGTAAGTACTGGCGTACCGCCCATAGAGGCAGACCACGCCGTTGCTATGGGGTCCGCGGCACTGGAGGGCCCGGAGCACAGAGAAGGCCCCGCCCACACCATTTGGCCCCACCCACTCACTATTTTAAGTCAAAAATGAATTAATATGCGGCAGAGGCGGGCCCCAGCCCGGCGCTTTTTTTTCTGCACGCTCTTCAAACGCCCCCTCCTTCCCGCGCTGCCAGCCCAGTGTGCAGTCTGAGTGTAGGAGGTGGGAGAATCACGTCGCCAGTGCACCACAGTCTGACTCTGAGAGTCTCACCCAGACCCAGTCCCAGAACAGCCGCAGGCCGCATTGAGCACTCTGGAGTTAGCAGGAGGACCGCTGCGCTGGGGAGCTGCTGAAGCGCCCTGAAGGACTCTCTGCCTGAGACTGAAAGAGATTGGTATGTCAGACAGTCACACAGTCAGTCACACTTGAATGATGTGAAAGTTGCCCAGCAAGAGAGAGGATCTATAGGGAGGGGAGGGGGACAGGGACACGCTTCACTCCTGTCCTCTATGAGCCCCAAAATGCCCAAGGGGGTGGGGCAGGTTGACCTCAAAGTGTGACACAGGAAAGTGTGCCTGTATGAGACTCCCCTCCCCCCAGGTCCACTATGATGAGCCTCCCCAGCTGGGCCCAATGCCTCCCAAAATGGCTGGGGGGTAGGGGGGAAGAGGAGGAAAGCATACTGGTCTCTATGAGGGTCCCCCCCCCCCTTCCTGAGTCCTCTATGAGCCCCCCAATGCCCCCCAAAATGCCCAGTAAGGCGTTAGAAGGGTTAACCCCTAATGTCCCCCCAAAATGTACGAATACGTACGAATGTGGGGGGTGGCAGGGGAGGAGCCAGGACAGGAGGTGGGATAGGCCACGGGTGGTTAGTGGGCGGGGTTAGGGGCCCAATTCAGATTCTTGCTATGGGGCCCAGTGACTTCTATGTACGCCCCTGCCTGTAAGTTGAACACGGTAATGGAAAAAAGTCCAAATGATATCAATAAAAACTCTGAGCAGGCAGGGAGTAAAAAATGAAAATTCAAAAATGGCAAAAGTGCAGGGTCTTAATGGGGTTAATATTTCCCATAGACTTCCATGCAATGTTTGGGGCTGGTAGGGTTTTTCTAACCTAAAAAAAAAAAAAACACACTAAATATCACAAAATGGCACAAAAATACCTAAACTGTGTGACATACTGTCTAATACTAAGACAGTGTAAACATAGGCGGTCTTAGGGCTCATGCACACGGCCATTGTTGTTTTGCGGTCCAGCAGGGTGCAATCCACATTTTGCAGAAAGGAACAGCTGTCCATAAGAGAACAGTCCTATCCTTGTCCGTAATGTAGACAATAATAGGACATGTTTTATTTTTTTGTGAAACGGACATATGGACACCGAGTAATTTCCGTTTTTTTGGTGGCCCCATTGAGGGGAATGGTTTCGCATACCGGCCGGGAAAAAAAACCGAGAACAGACATGGACAAAAAATACATTTGTGTGCATTTTAACCCCTTCATGCATTTGGACGTAACTGTACGTCCAAATCGCAAGTAATTTACTGCATTTGGACGTACAGTCACATGCAAATTGCTTACCAGGGCTGTGACACTATAAAGTGTCATAGCTCCAGAGTCTCTGCTCTCCCGGAGAGCAGACACACTGGGGAAGCCGGCAAGGGACCAATCAGACTGGTCCCTTGCCGGCAAGCGCTCTGATTGGTTAGTCTCTGCAGAGACTAAAATGCCGGTTTCAGGCTGTGATCTCCACGCTGGAGATTACAGGCTGAAATTGGGTAAGACCCCCAACGTGCCCCCAGTGCCACTGATATTTTTATTGCCCCCAGTATTTTAGTGGCCCCCATAATGCCCCCATTGCCTCCTGATGCCACCCTGCAGTCTGATCCTTTCTGCCATTTATGATGGCAGCGGCTCAGGAACAGAGCCGCTGCCATCAGCAGAGAGTGCCAGCTGTAACTTACAGTTGACACTCTGCTGCTATGGCTGAAATCGGTGCTGGAACCGATCTCGGCCGTTTAACCCCATAGATGCCGCGGTCAGTAGCTGCCCGTGGCATCCATGTGGTTGATGCCGTGGGCATCTTCTATCGGGCTGCCACTGCTACATTGGTGAAAAAATAAAAAAGTTATGGACTTTAGTATATAACGATGCAAAATATTAATTATTTTAATACAAAAGTGATTTTATGCTGAAAAAGTGGTAAAACATTAAAAAATTATATAAATTTGGTATCGCCATAACCGTATCAACCCAAAGAATAAAATTATCATATCATATTTACCACAAGAGGAACCCCATAAAACAAAAAAAAAACTGACACAATTGCCATGTTTACCAATTACCATGTTTTCCACAAAAAATGCAATAAAAAGTGATCAAAAAGACTTATGCACCCCAAAATGATACAGCCTGTCCTGCGAAAAACAAGCCCCCACACAACTATATTGGTGAAAAAGTTTAAATGTTATGGGCGGCCCCTAAAACAATTTCTGCAAATTACATGTTAGAAAATCCTGATGCCGCGCCTTCCCTTCTAAATGCTGCCGTGTCCCGAAACAGCGGTTTATCACTTATCAACTCAAATTCACCACTAACATGAAGTATGATGTGTCACAAGAAAACAATCTCAGAATGGCTTGGATAAGTAAAATTGTTCCAAAGTTATTACCACATAAACTGTCAGATTTAGTAGGTTTAGTTCTATAATTATCTCAGGCTTCGTCACTTTCTTCATTCCTCTTTACACTCCCCTCCAACACTTAACTCGGACGTAATACGGCTGTTTCGATTCCCTTCCCTCTTCAAGAAACATACCACAAGATATATGTATGATCTGATGAGAGATAAGGATACCATTGTAAAAACTACAGCGATTTTGAAATGGGAAACGGCACTGAATAAGTCCTTCCCAGTGGACACTTGGGCCTTAGCCATCAAGTTCCTTGTTTCCAACTTCAAATGTGTCACACATTATGAAGCTGGGCTGAAAACCCTTTTGCATTGGTACTTTACCCCTCAAAGGCTTCATACCATATACCCCTCCACTTCTCTCTATTGCTGGCGAGGTTGTGGTAACACAGGCTCTTTGCTTCATATCTTGTGGTCCTGTTCAAAGATTTCCCCCTTCTGGAACTCTGTTTTTATGCTCATTTCAAAACTCACTGGGCCATCCGTAACCCCTTCTCCCGCTCTGGCTCTCTTGTTCCTTTATATTCATGACTTATATTACGTGGAGTCTGTGGCTCTCGTGTCCGGAATATGTCCCCTGAGAGCCGCTTCTGTGCGATGCTCTACCACGCTTTAGTAGGCAACGGAGTTCTAATGAGATCTAATGTGTGCGTGTCTTTATTTAATGCTTGACAAATGCCCTTGATGCTCACTCCTTCCCCTCCTTCTCTCCTCTGTCCTTCTTCACTTCTCGACTTCTCTTTCTCTCTTCTCTGGTATGTTCTTTAATTGTTTCGGAGGTGCTGACCCGCCTCTTGTTGTTGTTCAAATAGACATATGCTGTTTGATGTATTGTTATATGCTCATTTTGACCCTTCACCATGCAGACTGTTTGCATACCCACCTGTTTTGTTGTACTTTTGCTATCTATTTGCTTTGCGCCCCCTACCAGGTAGGCAGCATCCGCGCGGATGCCCTGGTTCGGACGATATTTGCAATTCCTTCCTGCCATGCAGCAATACTGTTATTGTACCTATATCTCTGTGGCTGCGTCCACAATTTGTTATTGCTCTTCCTTTCTCCTAGAGAACCCAATAAAACTTTGAAATTTAAAAAAAAAAAAATAAGCCATACCTGGAGTGGGGTAAAAATGACTGGTTTTGCACCTAATTCAGTAAAAAAAAAGGCACACTTTCATAAAAAAAATTTTTTTAAAAGTCACCAAAATTAGACAACTCCTGAATTGTGCGTGAAAATCGCAGCACCTTCTATATTCTGCATTTTTCACACAACGCTGGCCCCAAAGAAGTGAATGGGGCTGCGTGAAAATCGCATCGCATCTGCAAGCAAGTGCGGATGCGATGCGTTTTTCAGAGATGATTGCTAAGAGATGTTGTTTGTAAACCTTCAGTTTTTTTATCAATGCGCATTGCACCCGCGCAATAAAAACTGAACAACTGAACGCGATCACACACAAAACTGAATGAACTTGCTTGCGAAATTGCGCATTTTTCACTGAACACATCCGCAACTTATCCGGACCTAATCCGCTAACGCTCGTCCGCAAGGGGCCTTATTCTGCATCCATTTTATTTATTTATTCCTACATTTACTTATTACTACATCAGCCGTAAACTAAGATATTTAATTCAATACCAACAAGATGGAGGCCTTTATTACTCCACTGCCAGCGTGCCAACCAATACTATCCAGTCCGCACCCCTTGGGGGCCAGGTCTTAATGATGACCATCCTCATCTTTTGCTGGCTTACTTCTTCCAAATCATCCTTCAAAGTCTCCATATCCTAGAAATGTCATCAGATGCAGAGAGAGGAGGAGCTGTATGTTCCTGATAACATATTCTCATCGATATTAGATGATGTGGAAAAGGAGGAAAAGCAGATGGCAGAAGAAGGGCCTTCATCTGTATGGCAGGAAAGTGCTGGAGTTGGAGAAGTGGGTATGCCAGACCTGATTAATATTCTGTGTTTACAGGAAAGAACCAGCAATAATCTGCATAGTACCCCACCCCCCAACACCCACCCACCTAACCAGCCAAACCCCATACCAGTAACAGCCCTTGTTTAAGGTGTAGTGCGGCCATTAACAATGAAGGACTATTAAGGCTCCATTCACACGTCCATAATTTGTGTCCGCATCTGTTCCGCAATTTCAGGACCCATTTATTTTCAATGGGGCTGAAACTGATGCAGATCCGCATTTTCGGGATCCGCATCCGTTTTTCCAGGATGCACATCCGTTTTTTCAGGATCCGTTTTTTCAGGATCCGCAATTCTGTTCCTGAAAAATATAAAACATGTCCTATTCTTGTCCGCAATTGCGGACAAGAAAAGGCATTTTCTATTATAGTGCTGGCAATGTGCAGTCCGCAAATTGCGGATCGCACATTGCCGATGTCAGTTTTTTGCGGATCCGCAATTTGCGGATCAGCAAAACACTTACGGACGTGTGAATGGACCCTAAGTGTGGTCTTCATTATTAAATGGGCTAATTGATCGCGCTGTTCTTCACCGCAGCATGGCCGCAACCCGCTTGCAGCACGGTTGCTGCGTGTGGCCGTACACTAAGGCAGAGCGACCTGGCTTTACCTGATTTATAGCGATTCATGACTAATTAATTCACAATAAATCCAATTTCTTCGCTAACTTTTGAAAAGTTATTTTTTTGGACAATCCCTCTATATTATCATGCAGAAAAACATCCAAAAGAAGAGGAGCACAGAGTTGCTTTAAATATGTAACGCGTTTCTAAAGCGTGCCACTTTCTTCATCAGACACAATTAAAGCTTAGCAAGGAGCACAATTTATACCGGTTCAGCATACATACAAAACCTGGACTGGATGAAAACTGGAACTGGACAATTAAAAATGAAAAAAAAAAAAAATTACATTCATAAATAATAAACACAAATAGAATAAACGTAAAAAATAAACAAATACAATTAAAAAGTAGAACATATATAGATGGACTGGATACATAAAAAAAAAAAAAACAATGGACCAGATGTATTTTATTTTCCTTTACTACCTGACTCGTTCAATGGTCTCATTGAGGCCCTCCGGCATTAAGTGTCCGAAGGCCAGAACATCCAATAAGCCTCCCTCAGTTCCAGAATTATTAGTCTCAATAAATTGGGATCTTTATTGTGGACACTGGTAAAGTGTCTGGAGACACTGTGATCGATTCTGCCTAAATGAATATTACTGCAATGTCAGTTCAGCCTCTTTTTCATGGGCTGGATTGTACACCAGGTCTAAAAAAAAAAAAATTTTAAAAGGGTCCTGGCACGGGCCGGTAGGCCCGTCTCATTCATTATTTTTGGACACCTGGTTTAGGCTTTGAAAATGGTCTTAATGGAAGACAGCAAGGAAGCTGTCTTAATTTTCGAATTGGTGGTGGATACGCTGAAGTTATAACTTTGGCAATCCACCACCAGCACAGTGGCTTATTAATATCTGAGTCTAAAACACCGGTCTTAAAAAAAGTGTCCCATAGAGTGGAAGCACCCTTAGGTTAGGGCTACATGACGACACATAGGGTACAACTACACTGCAACATTTGTCGCGTGACAAATGTCGTGTAGACCTAGCCTTAGTAAATATGTCCATTCAAAGTTAGTTAGTTGCTGCCACACACACCTCAAGAAACGCCTGAAGTGCAGCATTTTTCACAGTCTTTTTAGGCATTTTTGCCTGTATAATGTGTTTCAGCACCTTGCGTTTTTAATGCCGTTTTTGAATGGCTTTTTTTCATAGGAAAGTACACATTGGTTAAAAAAAAATTCATCATTAAAAGGTGCAACACATACTGATACTTGCATTTTTTCAATGCCAGATGCAGAGCATGCTGCAATTTCCAAAAAAACATGTCTCAAGGATAAAAAGAAATGGCACTATGAAAAAAAACACCTGTTTTCCGGTGTTTTTGATATTTCCCATAGAAAACCACCTAACATCTGATGCTGGTGTCTGAAACGCTGCAAAAAACTAAAACAACAATAAAACTTGCCAAAACCGGCAAAACCCTCAAAAGCACACACTAAAAAACCTTGCCTTATACATACCTGCAATATTAAACTTGCGCAGGTTCTGTTAGGCCTAATTCACACGTTTGTAGTGTGTTTTGCGGAAACACGGACGGCTGCAATGTGCATTCCGCATTTTGCGGAGCGCACATTGCTGGCACTATATAGAGAATGCCTTTTCTTGTCCGCAATTGCGGACAAGAATAGGACATGTTCTATTTTTTTACGGAAACACGGATGCGGAAATTCGGACATCACATAGTGGGCTGTCCACATCTATTCCTGCCCCTTTAAAATGAACGGGTCTGCAACCCTTCCGCAAAATTGCGGCTGGGATGCGGATCCATTTTGCGGACGTGTGAATTAGGCCTTAGTGAAAAACTAACATTTTTTCCCTCAGTCTTGCTTCAGGGTTTTCTGTGATTCTGTTATGTTCTTGCATCTTTCTTGGGTGGATGTCTTCAGTTTCTTACATGTAAAGAAAACCTGAAAAATAACCCACGGCACCTCCTAGCAGTCATCAGTGAGGAATGGGTCAACCATTAGTGTGCTTCAGCAATTTTTCACTGACTCATTGACCCAAGACCTGCGTGAAAAACGCAATGAAACACATGTATTGCATTTGGTTGTTTTTTTTATCTATGGGATCTATCTTGATCCATCAGGCAACCAAATCTTATAACATTACTTAGGGGGAAAAAATTAAAAATCAAACCCGAATTATACAGTATAGGTAAAAAAATAAAGAAAGAAAGGAAGCTATACTGTTGAGTAGCACAGTTTATCCATCCGAATAAGACCAGTTCAGCCACCTTTCCCATCTTACAGTTAGGCCCATATATATTTGGATACTGACACAAATTTTGTTTTTATTACATGTTTACTAAAAGATATTCAAGTTATAGTTATATAATGTAGAGGAAGAAGAGCTGTCCGTTTGGTTACGGTCAGATGTTTGGACAACATGGGGCGCACGTTTACACCAATCTTAAAATAAGTGATGGTTTATTTGGAGACAACGCGTTTCAGGGTTCGCATGACCCACAACTTGCTGTGATAGTTATATAATGCAAAAAAAAAAATGCAACAGCACTCTGCAACCAGAACTCTGCCCAAGATAGAAGCTGTAAGAGGACATTAGTGTACGTTTTGATCAAAAGGTAATAAGCCACTTGCCACGCCAAGGCTGTCCCGTGAGTGGTCCTAACGCTAAATCTGACCTGTTATGCGCCATGACAGCCACATAAAATCCTCCTAACGCTGAATCTTACCTGTTATGGGCCACGACAGCCACATAAAATCCAGGGAGTGTGGGCCCAGCATGCATGCTGGGGTAAACCATACTTATTAACCCTTTCTGGTGCTGTAACAGTCTCCATTAGATCCAGGGACGCAGGCACCAACATGCACGCCGAGCCCACTGTGCACTCCTCCTGGAGCCAGACGGCTACTAGCAGGTACTGTGAATGCACAGTCAGCTTTATACTTACTCTGATTAAAACCAGCCTCTAGGGCAGACAAACTAGTCAGGTGTGCACGACTGAAAAGGAGGTTGCCACACCTCCAACACATACTAAACATTGTTTAATAGTTATATAATGGACATGGACATAAAGTCCAGACTTTTAGCTTTCATTTGAGGGTATCCACATTAAAATTGGATGATGGGTTTAGGAGTTTCAGCTCCTTTACATGTGGCACCCTTTTTTTAAAGGGACCAAAAGAAATTGACTCAAAGGCTGTTTCATGGGCAGGTGTGGGCAATTCCTTCATTATTTCATTCTCAATTAAGCACATAAAAGGCCTGGAGTTGATTTGAGGTGTGGTGCTTGCATTTTGAAGATTTTTCTGAGAAGTAAACATGCGGTCAAATAAGCTCTCAATGCAGGTGAAACAAGCCATCCTTCATCTGCGAAAATAGAAAAAAAAACATCCGAGAAATTGCTACACTATTAGAAGTGGCAAAATCTACAGTTTGGTAGATTCTGAGAAAGAAAGAAAGCACTGGTGACCTCAACAATGCAAAAAGACCTGGACGCCCACGGAAGACAACAGAGGTGGATGATGGCAGAATAATTACCATGGTGAAGAGAAAACCCATCACAACAACCAAGTCAACAACACTCTCCAGGATATAGGCGTATCAGTATCCAAATCTACCATAAAGAGAAAGACTGCATGAAAGTAAATCCAGAGGGTTCACTGCACGGTGCAGGCCAATCATAAGACTCAAGAGTAAGAAAGCTAGATTGGACTTTGGTGAAAAACATCTTAAAAAACCAGCACACTTCTGGAAGAACATTCTTTGGACAGATGACACCAAGATCAACCTCAGCTCATGATCCAAAGAATACCACATCATCTGTAAAACACGGCAGAGGCAGTGTGATGGCTTGGGCATGCATGGCTGCCAGTGGCAGTGGGTCCCTAGTGTTTATTGATGATGGGACACAGGACAGAAGCAGCCGAATGAGTTCTGGGGTTTTCAGAGACATACTGTGTGCTCAAATGCAGCCAAACTGATTGGTCGGCGTTTCATAATACAGATGGACAATGACCAAAAACATGAAGCCAAAGCAACCCAGGGGTTTATTAAAGCAAAGAAGTGGAAAATTCTAGAATGGCCAAGTCAGTCACCTGATCTGAACACAATAGACCATGCATTTCACTTGTTAAAGACTAAACTTCAGACAGAAAGGCCCACAAACAAACCGCAACTAAAAACCGCTGCAATAAAGGCCTAGCAGAGCATTAAAAAGGAGGAAACACAGCGTCTGGTGATGTCCATGAGTTCAAGACATTGCCAACAAAGGATTTTCAACTAAGTATTAGAAATTAACATTTTATTTACAATTATTTATTCTGTCCCCCTGAAATGAAGGGACTGAGTTTAAAAAATGCTTTAGTTCCTCACATTTTTATGCAATCATTTTGTTCACCCACTGAATTAAAGCTGAAGGTCTGAACTTCATCTGCATCTGAATTGTTTTGTTCGAAATCTATTGTGGTAATGTACAGAACAAAAATTAGAAAAATGTTGTCTTTGTCCAAATATATATGAACCCAACTGTATATGGGAGATATCTTGTGTTGCAAACTGTAAAACTATGCACCTTTTATATTGGTAGTAAGTATTTTAACCCTAGGAGGAATTCCTGCAATATCTGGGGGTTCATATGACTTCCAATTTGCAATGATTGAACAGCGAGCAGCACCTAGGACGTGTGCCAAGACCCTGGGAATCTGCTCTATTCCTAAATTCAGTAACAAAATTTCTGGACTTGGTGCCACTCTGCATTTAACCATTTGCGAGATAAATTTAAATGTCCCCTCCCAGAAGCTTTTCATTTTTACAGACTTCCAGAGCATGTGCAACAAATCACCAAATTCTCCACAGTCCCTCCAGAAAAGCTCTGAGGCTTGTGGGTTAATCCTTGCCATTCGTATAGGGGTAAGATATGTCTTTATGTGAATTTTCTTCACCGTAGCAACAAATACAGCTATTCGCCCCATCCCATTCCTATCATGTGAATTCGTTCTCAATGGGGTTGAACTGGCCCACCAGAGTACCAGAGGATCCTCTGATGGGCCCTGGCTCTGATACCATAGTGGGCCCCAAAGGTTCAAGAGAAAAATAAATTTGGCTGTATTTGGAGGCAATGATTTTAATCTATTTCTTTGATTCAAAACGTATTAAACTTTATTGATGATATAGGGGTTGGGCCTTTGAGAATAATTTCCTCTGGTGGGCCCCAGGAACCCCAGTCTGACATATGGCATATGGTAACTTGGGATACCCTTGAGACAGTACATCAGAGAAAGTTTAACTTCTAAGGAAATTAATCAAATGGAACAATACGAGAACGGGAATGATTCCACCTATGCAGGTTAGTAAGAATATTATATGTTGTTATCATACTGTTTAGTATCCTCAGCAATAAAAAAAAATCAACCCCTCGGGCATTTGGGTGACTCTGAGTTTTATCATTCAAGGGCAATGAATTTGGACCATATACAACCTCCAGGGTATTGATCCCAGGATTTCTCCATACCTGCCTGTTCAAATCACTCGTTAAAGCATTGAGAAAAGGTAGCTTAAAGTCACTTAGGGTGCCGCCTCACGTTCAGTTTTATTGATGCAGTTTTTGCAGCCAAAACCAGGAGTGGATCGAAAAAAGTAGAGAAGTTGTATCTGCCCTTAAAACTTTCTCTCCTGTTATGATCCACTCCGGATTTTGGCTTTAAAAATCCTGAAGGTGTGGCGGCCGCCTAGTTTAATCCTTACGAAGTTAACATTATATGCAGAAATTGCTTGGGTCTGGGGGGTTTGAAGGTTGGGAAAATCAGCAGTTGTTCCAACATTCAATTCTTTGGTAGCGACCCTTCTTCCAGTTGCACCCAGAGGGCCCACCTACATTTAACCCTCTCTAATCTAGAGGCTATTAGATAACGCTTTATATTCAGAAACCCTTCTTCGTAAGAGGAAGTCTTAAAATTCTTCTGAGGCTCTCATTTCTCCCTGAGATTTAAGCTCAAGTCTAAAGGTGTACATCTATATACGTACAGAATTTTAGGAAGAGTACACATTTTGCATGTGTACAGTGTTGGTCTGGGGTGCCTAGGGACCACCAGTAAAATACATTTTCAGGGCCCACTATTAACCCCTTAGTGACCAGCCTGTTTTGGGCCTTACTGACCAAGCGTTTTTCTTCCTTTTTTCATCGTCGCGTTCCAAGAGCTATAACTTTTTTATTTTCCCGTCTATATAGAAACATAGAAACATAGAATGTGTCGGCAGATTAGAACCATTTGGCCCATCTAGTCTGCCCAATATACTGAATACTATGGATAGCCCCAGGCCTTATCTTATATGAAGGATGGCCTTATGCCTATCCCATGCATGCTTAAACTCCTTCACTGTATTTGCAGCTACCACTTCTGCAGGAAGGCTATTCCATGCGTCCACTACTCTCTCAGTAAAGTAATTCTTCCTGATATTACTTTTAAACCTTTGCCCCTCTAATTTAAAACTATGTCCTCTTGTAGCAGTTTTTCTTCTTTTAAATATTATATATATTATATATTATTATATATATTATATATTATTTTATATAGCTTTATGAGGGCTTGTTTTTTGCGGAAAAAGTTTTAGTTTTTAATGGAACCATTTTGGGGTACACATAGCTTTCTAATTAACTTTTATTAACTCTTTCTGGAAGGGAGATGGGAAAAGCAGCAATTCTGCCACTGCGTTTTTACGTTATAAATTTTACGGCGTTCATTTTTCAGTATAACATAATATCTTTATTCTCTGGGTCAGTTCAATTACAGTGATACCAAATACATAATTTTTTTCTTTTACATTTTACTACTTTTGTGCAATAAAACTACTTTTTTTAAAGAAAAAAATGTTTTTGCATTACCGCATCCCAAGACCCATAACTTTTTTATTTTTCTTTCTATGGAGTTGTGTGAGGGCTTGACTTTTGCAGGACGACTTGTATTTTTCATTGGTATCATTTTGGAGTAAATGGCATTTTTTTTTTTTGTTATTACGTTTTTTCGGTGGCAACTAAGAATAATTTTTCTTTTTTACGGTGCTCACCGTAGGGGATAATTTACATGATATTTATGTAGTCCACGTCGTTACGGACGTGGCAATACCAAACATATGGGGAAGCGTATTTTCAATAGAAATTTATTTTTTTATGGGATTTTCTTATTGAATAATGAGGTGTTTTTTTTACTTTTTTACCACTTAATAGTCCCACAAGGGGACTATAACAGACAGCTTTTTGATTGCTGTTAAAATGCAACGCACTATCCCTATCGTGCATTGCATTTTAATAGCAATGCTATTCTAACATTGACCAGCAGGCTACGCCAGAGAGGTGCAGCCTGATGGAAATTACTGAAGGCTGGTCTGGGGGCCAGATCAGACCCCAGGCAGCCTTCACACACATCGGCACCCCATGATCGCATTTACGGGGTTCCGATGGGAGACAGAGGGAGTCCGCTCCTTCTGTCCCCACATTACATGCAGCGGGCGGTCCAGGCTTTTAGAGCAGGGTAGCAGCTCTCATGTGAGCGCCGGGTCCCCGCTCCCGGCAGCACGGGGCCACCATAAAAAAGCGGCAGCCCAGCCTAAGGCCCCTTAGTGCCCGCTGTAAAAAAATATATATGGATGGTTACTAAGGGGTTAAGCTTCATGCAAATACTAACCATCATACAGTGGCAGCAGCAGCAAGTTGCTACAATATGATTATGGGGGCCCATGAAGTGACTTTAAGAGGGCAGGTCCGTGGTAAAAAAAAGACATGGCTAGCCTGACTCTATATTTAACAGTCATCTCAGCCACCCAATGTGTCTATAATAATAAAATGGGTACTTTGTTAAATAATGTGCCCAGGTTTTCATCTCAACACAGGCTGGTTTAGAAAACTGATAAAACATATTCCTTTCAAGTTCCGGGAGTGCAGTCTTGAGAAAGAATTACCAGTCGATCTTATTTTACTTAACGGAAGCGTGCAGCGGCAGGTGTAATCACAAATCAGGATTTAATCCACCAGGAAGCGCGAATGCCAAGTTATGCACAGGTCCATCATGGCATGTTAACTATTGATTTCTCTCACCATCTGCAAACCAGTCCTTCTAGAAACAGGTCTTATACATCGCACAGGGCAGAAGAAGACAACAGTAAAAACACAAAGGGTTTTCATGTATATTCCACAGCTATTGTGGACAAACTGGGTAAACCTGAGAAAAAAGCAAACTGTTAAAAAAAAAAACTTTTTACACCATCTAAGAAATTGAAAAGTTTAGAGAGAAGGAAATGATAACACCATTCTTAACGTAAAAAGCCAAGTAAAAATAAACTTGCAAATGATGCGATCGTGTGAACGCCCTCATTCAGGTTGTTGCCGTAGTTATGACAAACACCATATGTTTTGTGAGACATCGAGAAGCACGGCAAAAATATTTTATTAGCAAACTGTAACTGAAAAAAGGAAAAAAATTTTTTTAATGGTATTTAGATTAATTTTACAATTATTACAAGTGACTTCATTTGTAATGTACTTATCAGGGTATAAAAAGCATAGAAACATAAGGAAGACATAAGGCTGGTTTCACACAGACGTAATGTGGACAGACTAACGGCACACGTAGCTGTATGTGTTACTCCATATAGTTTCAGTGTTATTCTGCGGGGCAGATTTTACAATCCACAGCATATCAATACATTTCATGGATTTTCACTAAAGATTTCTTTTCAATGAGGGGTAAAATCTGCAGCAAAATTTGCATGCAGGATTTACGGCTGACAAATCTGCCCCGTATTCAGGTAGCTTATGCACACGACTGTGTTGCTACACCCATAGAAACCTATGGGCCCATATTGCACCTCTGTATTTCCTTCTGATTACATATAGGGGAAACCTCTGGCATGTTCCATTGTATGCCATAAAGTAGAGCAATGCTTCTAGTGGAGACATAGAGCGCACACGAAATGCGTAAGGCTTCATAATATGGCAATGTAGGGACTCTGTGTGCTGCCATTTACCACCATAGCACTTTATGGGTGGTTCACACGGAGATTTTTTTGAAACAAACAAAAAAATCTTTAGCTTTTGTTAGCCAAAGCCAGAAGGGATCTAGTAGCAAGAAGTATTAGTCCTTCCTTTATATTTCTCATTCCTTTTGAATCCACTTCTGGTTTTGGCTAAAAAATACCACAAGAATGGTGACTTATTTCCTTAGGCACAACTGGAATACTTACACATTTCTTGAGTGTCCCTACTGTACATCTCTAATTTATTTTCTATCACAATATATATATATATATAGATTTGAAAGTGTCCGTATTCATATACCAACCTTGCTTTGCACAATGAACACTAACAAACTGAAATCTATACCACAGATGTAGCAGAGCTGAGGTTACCATTAAGTATGACTCATGTTATCCTGATGTGACCAGTGGTTTTATATAGGATTGCGGGTTTAAAGTTACTGGATTACGGTAATCTAAATGATCACAATGCAAAGATGACACAACCCTCTCATCTTCCCCCACCTCTTTTCCCACCTTCCATTATGTAGCTTTCTTAGACAGAATTGTAATTCCTTTATAAAACAAAGGTCGATATGATATACATATTATATTATCATTGTATTTGAAAAGATCATGTAAAATTGACATTTTCAAATGCTACATTATAGTATATCTATCTATCTATCTATCTATCTATCTATCTATCTCATATCTATCTATCTATCTATCTATCTATCTATCTATCTATCCATCTATCTATATTTATCTAATATCTATCTATCTATCTATCTATCTCCTATCTATCTATCGATCTATCTCATATCTATCTATCGCAAATATCTATCTATCTATCTATCTATCTATCTATCTATCTCATATCTATCTATCTATCTCATATCTATCTATCTATCTATCTATCTATCTAATATCTATCTATCTATCTATCTATCTATCTATCTCATATCTATCTATCTCATATCTATCTATCTCATATCTATCTATCTATCTATCTCATATCTATCTATCTCATATCTATCTATCTCATATCTATCTATCTATCTATATCTATCTATCTATCATATCTATCTATCTATCTATCTATCTATCTATCTCATATCTATCTATCTATCTATCTCATATCTATCTATCTAATATCTATCTATCTATCTAGCTATCTCATATCTATCTATCTCATATCTATCTATCTATCTATCTATCTATCTCTCATATCTATCTATCTATCTATCTATCTATCTATCTATCTATCTATCTATCTATCTATCTAATATCTATCTATCTATCTATCTATCTAATATCTATCTATCTATCTATTTTATCCATCTCCTATCTATCTATCTATCTATCTCATATATATTTATCTATCTCCTATCTATCTATCTATCTATCTATCTATCTATCTATCTAATTTAAGCTCATCTTCTTCTGACATGGGCCTCGTTTTGCCTCCGCAGCCATGCAGGGTATGATTCTGATGTGTCCAAATTCTCAGAAGATCACATACAGCAGAAGGGTAAAACTTTGTCCAAACCACTAAACCACAAGGAAGTTTAAGCGAATGCGAGGGTATATATTTTTAAGTAAGGATGTATTTTTTTAACTTATCTGTTTGCATTTCTACTAATTTCCATTCAATTTAAAGCAGTCAAACAGCTCTGCATAGTCTCACTTAGAGATCGTTACCACCTACACATCTAAATGCCTTAAAATACACAGTGCATAAAGTGATAGCTCACCATTCTTATGAATCACTGTGGAAATGTATACCTTTTTAGTGCTAGTCAAGTAGACGTACATCAGCAAGCTTAGGATGCTCGCAATACTGCACACTTCAGGAGCCTGTTGGCTCTTATAGTGGCCCACCAATATCAGTTTAGGCTCTAGTAAGAGACCGTTGGGCACATTTGTGCTTGTCCATCGCCTAACCTGTGATGGCTAACCTCCGGCCCTCCAGCTATAGTAAAACTACGACTCCCAATATGTACACTTGCTTGGCTGTTTTCAGAACTCCATTGAAATTAATGGAGCATGATGGGAGTCGTAGTTTCACCACAGCTGGAGTGCCGGAGGTTAGCCATCACAATGCTTAATAGTAAACATGGTGCAAGCCTCCACAAACCTTGGCTCAAAAAGTCCATAGATAGTAAAAAAAAAATATTTGGCTCAATAAAAGGACCACTTTTTCTTTGGAGTGCTGCCTGGATTATGTTTAAAAAAATATATATATATATATATATATATATATATATATATAAACTACAAGGAAATGGGGGTCAGTCAGCACATCCCAATCTGCAGGTGCACGTTGCCATGGCCAAATACATACAGAAAAAGAGAATGCAACAGCACTCTGCAATAAATGTAATAATAATAATGATAAATATTATAATGTTAATCCTATGCTTATATAGTAAATTTGAGATGCCAAAGGGTTTCCAGTGAGTCTAGGGACTAGCCTGTCTGCCATATAGGCTGTTTTTAATTAGTATAAGTACAAAGCTGTACCCTGCTCTCCTTACACTCACTGGAAACCTTTTGGCATCCGGAGAGGTATGGAGTGGACTCTCATTGCATTTATTGGAAGCCATCTGGCACCAGGTAAGGTACAGAGTGAGCTCAGTATGCATGTTAGTACCTGCATTCCCTGTAGCAGAGCGGACCCAGAGCATGCACGTGGGACCGACACTTATGAATTTTACAGTGGCCGTGAGGGCTCATTACAGGTAGTGTTTAGTGTTAGGTCCCGTCTTACAGAGATCGCCTTGACGTTTGGCAGACGGGCCCAAATAATTTTGTACAAAATATTTTGCTAAGAACCTTAAATTTACTATATAAGCATAGGAATAACATTATAATATTTATCATTATTATTACATTTATTGCAGAGTGCTGTTGCATTTTCTTT
This sequence comes from Bufotes viridis, assembly GCA_033119425.1. NCBI lineage: Eukaryota > Metazoa > Chordata > Amphibia > Anura > Bufonidae > Bufotes > Bufotes viridis. Next base: position 214,663,211 of record CM065594.1, on the reverse strand, counting down.
TTCGTTATATAGATATATATATATATATATATATATATATATATATATACACACACACAACTGACGTACAAAGACAGCCACATATGCATTGACACGACAGGTGAAATGCTCACAGAGCCATCTATATAGAAGATGTAACAATCACCTTAAAGTAGTAACATATGAAAAATAAATGTATTATGAGAAAGATTACCGGTATATAAAATCTACTATATATCTATACACACAGATTTATAATAATATAATCTATTATCATAAATGTATAATACTGTTGACTCTTATATGGCAGACGGGCCTCTGGGCTACCCCAGGTACCCGTGCCTCAGCACTCCATAATATAGATATGCCATTCCACTGTAAGTTTAGTTACATAAAGCACGAGATGAGCAGTATTGTTGAGATTTCAAGTAGTGCGCGTTGTTACACAGTGGGAACATTTCAGAGTAAGAAAGAAGTATTGGGGTCAGATATAGGGAGCGAGTCCGTACTTATGGAAAATGATCGCTCCACCGGAACATCTGAATGGGCTCATGAAGACCTGAGCATAGCTTCCTCACGGCTCTAGTAAATTGTGATGGAAACTTGCAATGTAATAGTAATAACCATAGAAATATGACTGTCGGGTATGTTTTATGTGTAAATCCACTTATTTTAATACTCTGTTGAATTGTCTGTTTCTGCACGTTTTGTTTTTTTTGTCTTTTGATGCCTAGTAACATGAACCACTTAAGGACATGAAATCCGTTATTAGGATCAAAAAACACATTACAAATTAGAAATACATTTTCAAGTGCATCTGCTTAGTTTACAATAAAATTTGAAGAAAATAAAAGTGAGTCACATGAAACCCAAAGATTAGTCAAAGGAGCAGACACACAACAAACTATTAGTGAGGAAATGAAAGGCGGCCATATTAAATGCAACTATTTTTCCGTTTCAGATGCTTGAATCTATGTATCATTTTACAGAACAATACTTATATGTCACCATGGGCGTAGCTATAGGGGGTGCAGAGGTAGCAGTCGCTACCGGGCCCAGGAGCCTGAGGGGGCCCAAAGACCCTTGTGCCGCATAAGAAGACACACAAAGCACTGAGGTAAGGGGGGGCCAAGCTGAACTCTCGCACCGGGGCCCATGAGCCTTTAGCTACGCCCCTGTATGTCACACTTTCTTATGCTTTTGCAAATTTTCTTTTGCACAGATGCAAGAGCAGTACGATTAAAAAAACACTAATATATATAATGTAAGACATATATACATTTCTTGTCTGGTACAAGGCCTTGTGGCCATGTATGAGGCCTACTTGGGGAATAATAGGATCTATTTACCGTGACAGAACATTTTGCAGAGTTACCCCTAAGGCCACTATCACACCAACAGTGTTCTGTCAGTGAGCCAAAACCAGGAGTGGATCAAAAACACAGAACAGTTGCAGATCTTTCTATTATATCTCATGTCTGTGTCGGCTTCATTTGTGGTTTTTGCTCACAGTCACTGATGGAAATCACTGACCAAACACTGAGTGTTTAAAAGCAGCCTAACCGTTTGCAAAACATTTCTAACAAATCCATAATACATTTAAAAAAATCAAGTAGACTGTATGTTTTATCGGTAGGCCCATAGTCACCTGATTATGGGTAGGAAATAAAATGTTGTCATATATATAATATACAATATATAGTTTTATCTATCTATCTATCTCATATCTATCTATCTATCTATCTCATATCTATCTATCTATCTATCTATCTATCTCTCATATCTGTCTATCTCATATCTATCTATCTATCTATCTATCTATCTATCTCTCATATCTGTCTATCTATCTCCGTCCTATCTGTCTGTCTATCTGTCTGTCTACTTCAAATAAACCAATGGTATTAAAATATTTTTGTGCCCAGGATTTGATTGGCTTGAAATTAAAATGGCTTGACAGAGACTAACCCGACATTGAACCTAGTTGATCTAAAAATATTCAGGATATAACCATTCAGATCTGAACTTCTGTGTCATCGTTGTTCTGAGTGCATGAGTGTTTTTTGATAAATTTGAGATTGCGTATTTTCTTTTAATCTTTCGATCTTTCGGCATTGTTGTGTCTATACAAGGAGTGTAATAGATGATGTTTATAGTGATAGTCGTCAGTATGTGAAAAGTGTAAAATAGTCATTTTATGTTTATATGTGTATATATATATATATTGGTCTTCTTAAGTAAGAATCGATACTATGTGATCCGAAACGCGTAGACATGGACTGTATGTCGGTTTTTACTGCACTTTTTTGAATAAAAGCAGTCTCATTTTTTGGAAGCTGGATTTAATTTCTACTTTTGGTATATATATATATATATATATATATATATATATATATATAGTCATATCGCATTATTCTATAGATGCTTTTTACTAGTATTACTAGAGCCTGTGCATTTTATGTGCTTTTAGTTCCAAATCACATTTCTTTGAGAATAACAGAACCGTTACTTACCTGCCCTGCTTTGTGATGATCATCTCTGTCTGATGCTTGTGAAATTTGTCCCATAGGGTATAGTTAGCTAGGTTTACCTGCACCTTTTCAGACGGGCTTGGGGTGCGAGTGAAGGACTGTGGGAGGGGTAACGAGTATGATAGATTCCCATCATCTTGGGCATACGTTTCAGCATCTTCCACATCATATTCCTGACTATAGGAGTTGGAGTGAGGTAAGTGGCGGGCACCATGGGGGTAGAGGTAACTGGGAGGTAGGTTTTCATCTCTGGAACCAGGGTGCTCATATCTGATCTGCTGTGTTGCAGCGTGCTGCGTGTTCTGCAGCTCTCCAGTCGTCAGTGTAAGTTTTTCACTTTGAATCCCCGCCGTGACTTTTTTTCTCACCGCGCTCTGCACATCTGTCCCACTCTGTATCTCCTCTGCACGCCGCATGTCCATTGAGCTTTGCATCTCTGTCTTGCTCTGAAGACCTGTTAGGCTCTGCAGTCCTATGCTCTGCATCCGCAACATATTTGGCATCTTCAAAGTGTTTTGCAGCTCTGGGGTGCTCTGCATGGGGTGCTCTGCTGACAGGCTGTGCATCCGAGTTTCTCTATGCATTCTGACATGTAATGCTCCACTGCACCCATGGAACTATCTCAGAGCTACTCTTTTGGTGTCAGTGTCACACCAGGTGGATGTCACACAAGGGTCACGTGTGTGTTGTATGTGTGTCTGTTGCCAGCCCCTCCTCCAACTAAATACATCTGTCACTGACTCCCCATCACTTTGACACGTGCCACTCAGTCCCTTTAACTTTCACACATGTTTCTTCCCATTAAAGTGTTTCTGAACCCAAGTTTCTTTTCTGTGCCTCCTAGCTCGAGAGTCTGAAGGAGCTTCTCACCATGTGCTTCTCACCCAGTCACTTGTCTTGGAAGGTTCTCAATCTGTCAGTCACTGCCTGTCATCTAGTTCCTGTGCCTCTGCGTGTCTCTGATATCAAGCTTTTAATGACGGGGAGATTGACTGATCACTGATTGGTTAACGTCGCCCCCCTAATACTGCCGACAGTGTGACCTGTGGCTGTGCCTTAAAGTTATAGACACATATAAAGGCAAACCGACACGTTTAGTGTTAGGTATACATCACATAAAAAACTTACCAACTCAAGTGCCTATAATGGGGAAAATCAGACAGTTTATTATTATTGCTACTGTGACAAAGCATGATGACAAGCGTTGAGGGAGCCTTCTATCACCCAGCTTTCCCAGGAACCTGACAGAAGATGACAACTGAAGGACTGATACTTAGAAATAAATGCTCTATACAATGTCAGATGTTCTTCTATAAGAAGTTATATAGATAGGGTCCTGTGTTTGTGTCTCTGACCATGTGTATCTTTGCTGGAAGGCATTTTGTGCAGTGAGCGTATTTATTTCAAAGTGTGTGAGTTGGTGATTCAGCGCGCTGCGTGTTCTGCAACATGTGCAGGAAGCAACTCCTCAGATTACCGGCAGCTCTGGGAATCTGCCAGTAACATGAGCAGAGACAGGAGGAGATGTCCAGGGTCACTATATAAATATATACACATATTGAAAATATAAGTAGTCTTTGTGAAAATATATACATATTTATTTTATTTTTAATATACACATTTTAGTTTTTGTAGCATAAAAATACCCTTTTTCTTAAAGGCGTTTTCCGGGATTTTGATACTGATGATCTATCCTATCCCTGTCATCAATATCTGATCTGTGGGGGTCCAACACCGGGACCCCTGCCGATCAGCTGTTTGAGAAGACACCCATGCTTCTGTGAGAGCCACAGCCTTCTCCGTGCTTACCAAGCATATCGCCGTACATATAGCAGCTGTGCTTGGTATTGCGCCAGTCACATTCACTTCTATGGGGCTGAGCGCGATACCAAGCACTGCCGCTATACAATGTACAGAGCTGTGCTAGGTAAGCATGGAGATGGTCGCAGCGCTCTCAAGAGCGTCGGTGCCTTTTCAAACAGCTGATCGGCAGGGGTCCTGGTTGTCGGACCCCCATCGATCAGATACTGATGACCTATCCTGAGGATAGGTCACCAGTATCAAAATCCCAGAAAATCCCTTTAAAGGTTATGCTTACATGTGTCCCCTTTGTGCTGCTGAACTGTACTGCAGGTGATAGGCTGTGGATAGAATCCATCTGCTTCTCCCTCTGGCAGCTTCAAAAATAGTTCACTGCCTTCTTATTTTCCCTGCAGAATGAGTCTTCACAGCAATACTGCAATAGAGCCTCCAGCAAGCAGAGAAGAAAGCTTTTTCTGTTGTCTGTCATGCAGTGAACAGAGGGCCACTATGCAGAGCACTGGCTGTGGGAGGATGGCTGAGCATGCATGTTCACCAGCACTCAGCTCATTAGCTGGATGGGCCATTGATATACACTTTGAACACCTGGTGTCATCTTACTACATAAGTAAATGTCATATCTCTTCAATGCATCATGTTTTATCAGTATGTACATTAGGCCTGCGAAAAGAAATGTTTGGGCTCCATGCAACCAAAAGGTCTAGGCCCCCACGCCATAGGGAGAGGCATGGTAGTTTAGGGAAGGGGAAAAGTTAAGGACTATGTGGTGGGGGAAGTGAACAGAAGGTGGCAGAGGCTTTGTGTGGGGAGTGGAAGATACAACCTGCAAAGGGGCATAGGAGCTAACAGAGGCTCTGGGAGGTGGGGGACACAAAATGGCATGGGCTGTGTGGGGAAGCAGGCGCTTTAGGAAGGCAAAGTGGCTGAGCAAGGCAGCTTAAAGAAACCATTCCAAAAATATGAATACTATATAAAAAATAAGTATAGCATACAACTGGAGCTGCTGCTTGTACATTACAAACAGGCAGCAGCCTCGGGATTGCCTCTGACCTTCTTCCCACAGACACTCAGAGTCCGATTGGAGTAGTAGTTCATGCTGTGCCTGCCGCTCACTGCTTACAGCTGCTTGTTCCAGTGACAGGCTTCAAGAGATTCTGCCACCGCTGCCTTTATGCTCAGGGTCATTGCAGGCATCTGTCACACAGACAGATTGTAATTATGTGATAGGGACCTGTATGAACCAGTGACTGCTGTAGTAAGGGTATGTTCACACGGCATCCTTTACCGTGGAATTTTGCCGAGAACACAGGTGCTGAAATTTTACCGAAGGCTCCATGGTTTCTGTCTCCAGTTCATTTTAATGGGAGGCAGCACTGAATATCGCACCTTTCTCCAGAATTAGACCCCAAAAGTGAAGGAGAGAGCACCGTGCATTAGCGCCTTACTCTCCGTTAACTTCTATGGCAGTTACGAAAATAGCCGAGCTAGAAATGAATGGGGCCAAGCCAGTGCTCGGCTATTTTCGTCAGACCATGCATGTGCGGCTGATCTCTGCTCACCTCCAGGTTCCTGTTCTGGGGAAAGGTATTGTTATTGGTATTCGGAAGTGGGACCCGCTCCTATGTGACTTTGCTGGCATATCCTAGTGATATGCCTTGAAAGTCTGAGATGACACCACCCCTTTAAGGAAACCCCACAGGTAGAATCACAGATGTCCCAGCACTCGGCTATTTTCATCAGTACCATAAAAATGGGGTCCCGTTCTAGAGACAGGTGCAGGTCTTAGACGCTCGACCTGCACCTATCTGACATTGGTGGCACATTGTAGTGATATGCTACCAATGTCTAAGATGAGATAACCCCTTTAAACATATTATATATATATACTGTGCAAGTTGCTATATCATTAAACATAGAGGTATCCTCAGTTAATGGTTCCTAACTGTCAGGGGGTCACACATAGTCATTTGCTCACTATCAGAGCTCATTTCTTAGATATGAGGTACATACTAAGTGTTGTGGTATGACACGTACACCTCAACTTTAGACATGACCCACTTTTTTACCCACAATACACACATGTAAAATTACTGAATGCAATTTACTATTTGGCTGAGAATTTTGTAATAGCGCTAAGCCTTGTTCACATTTCTGTCAAAGAGATCAGGCAGACTGTTACAGCATTGAGCAGCCTGACAGATCTCGCAGGATGCAGCATTACCGGATTCTCTACTTCACCGCTACATCGCCACTGACTGTAATGAGCTCCGGCGGACACTGTTCGGAGAAAGCCAGGTTTCTGACGGACAAAAACTGCTGCATGCAACGTTTTTTTGTGCGGCCGTCATTTATGATAGATAAGGCAATGATGGAGATGTGAACAAGGCCTACATTGACTTAAAACAATTTCTTTTGATATGTCCTGCTTCCCAGCAGCTAGACGTGCCACAAATCCTATTTGTACGTCATACAATGTAATAAGTGGAAGCCCTATTTAATAAATCTGCATTTATGCAAATTGGCACAAGAACAAGCACACAAATACAGTATATGGTATGCGCAATGATCATTCTAAATGTGTTATTTCCCATGCTTCCTCATTATTACATATGAATATGATGTAAATATGATATAAGGATTAGTGTTGAGCACAAATATTCTAATCGTAAATTTTTATCACGAATATCTAGAATATAATGCTATATCTTCGCAAATACGAATATTTTAGATTTTTTTTCATCACTATATAAACCTATAATCTTTTTTCACTTATTGTATGCATCTTGTCTATATCCTTATTATGCTATCTATTATCTTACTCATACTTTTTTTTAAAGCCATTATTTTACCTATCATTAATACATTTTTATTTTTAATATTTTCTTACCTATTATTTTTAATTTCTTTGTATAGATGCTATATTATTTTATTTTTAAATTAAATGATTACCTATAAGATACAATAGACGACATCTAACTGACAATCACACAAAGGCTGTATGCCAAAAGCTGGGTATGTGCAAGCCAACAACCTATCCATGAGACAGGTACAGTCAGCATAACTTACAATGGCAGCCTTGTGCACTATGAGACATTCAAAACCAGCTCTCATCTGACTGAGCTAGTAAGCGTCAAAGTTGCTTAATGTAAGTAGGATGGCTTGGGGGTTTACTTGCGCACCTAGATCATTATTATTAGGATGACAAAAATTGTAAAAAAAATTTTTATGCCAGCTAACTCTTCTCTCACTGCTTAGGAGGGCTGCATAAAATCTTTCAGTTTTCTAATTGTCCTAATATTATATTTAATAACCTTTCTATACTATTTTGTCATGTAAACTAATTTGCATGATCTTGAATATGGGAAAGACATGCAAATAGTGTTTAATCTGAAAAACAAGGCAGATTCTGTTGATTTGCAAGGTGTACAGTGCAGGAGGGCATGTATATGTCACCCAGATACCTCTGCTGGATGAGATAACTAAAATCCAGAAGTGTGCAGTGGTCTCAGCAAAGGATAGTTTGCTGAGACAGTTTTGTTTCTGGGCTGGATTTTATTTGGACTGGCAGTTAGGCTTGGTAGTGGGAGCTGCCGGTCCACACCCTTCTAGCACGGGTATTCCCTCATACCTGAGGTGAGCCCAGGTGAAGCCTTCCCTAATCAAGGCGGCGTAAAGCCCATCCCAGGCTGTCAGTCTGGGGGAAGTGTGTGATCCTGGAGCAGAGGCTCTGTGAGTGGTCTCAGTCAGGAGGACTGAGGGGCCACAAAGCTATGCAAAGCCTGATCACTTCCCTGGGTGGACTTTTTCCCTGAGTCAAGCCGGACTGACTGGCACATGTGAACGGTGCTCTACAAGAGAGGTAGGGGCGCATTATGTTTAGTTAGTGCCCAGCCGGGCAAGTGTTTATTGTTTTGTACTATTTGTGTCGTGCTGTGTCTGAAGACTGTCCAATAAATGCACTGTTTGGACGGTTGTCAGAGATAATTCTGTGAGAATGACCCCCGGAAAGGAGACAATCCCCTACAATTGGTGGAGGATGCGGGCAAGTTGTCCATAAGATAAGGGCAACAACAGCTGGTTGCTAGGGCTAACTACAATAAATAGCAGGTGCTGCTGAATGCTGCTTTGTTACCGTGTGTGGAGTTAAAGGGCCAGAAGCCTGTTTGTCCGGTGGAGCAAGTGCTGCTCGGGTTATGCTGGACATTTCTACTGTGTTTGCAAGCAAAAGTGTGCGGTGAATTAAAGGGCCAGTAGCACAGCAAAAGTGGACTTGTTGCTGAAAATCTTTCTTGCTGTCATGGGTCTCATGGAGGAATACACCTGGCGGTTGGGGCGCATGCAGCAGGGAGAAGAAATGGCCACAGCGATAGATTTTTCACAAAGTGAGTTGGCGAAATTTGATGCAGAGCGAGAGGCTTTGGAGGCGCAACTGCAGTTGGCCCTAAAGAGAGGGTCCTCGACACTGAATGGACACTTTGTAAAAGTCCAAGGTGTCGGTGGTGTGTCTGAGTTCTGGAGGAAAAGCGGATGTCTGCCGTTGCCCAGGGCAACCGTAGGGAAGAAAAGGAGGTGGAGAGCGGTGCGGCTCTCAGGAGTTCCCATATGCCCTGCAACTGTGTACAGAGTCCCAACGTCTGCAGCTGGAGTAACCGTCCGGGAAAGGTCTGGACTCCAGGCCAAGTCATTTCTAGTAGCAACAGGTGCGTAACAGAGTATACAGGTGATCGTGGTACCAGGAACCATCAGAAAGTTGGTGAGCTCGGTAGAGATGTCTTTGGAATATCCTTGTCTCCTGAGACTGCCAAACCGTGACGTCGCTGGGTAAGAACGTTCCTGGTGTTGATTATGTGACAGACCCAGTGACAGCAGTTGCTACCTGCTGGGCCGGTAGGTGATAAGTCACCGAGGCAAGAAACTGTCTCAAAAGTATGTGACAGTAGGAACAGGTGGGTAAGCCTGTTGTGTTTGCTCCCTTGCAGGAATCTGCAGGGGAGAATATTACTGTGTTGTCCAAAGTGCTCATGATCAAGGCTAGATTTGGAGTGGCGAAAATCAGAGATCCCATGCTAGCCTGGGTAAGAGGTAACGCCACTGTAAAACCTTAGAGTGTTAAATCGATAGATATTCTCGACAATTATGCAGATAATACGGACTATCCGGTGGTTCTTACTGAGGGTGAGACTCCCGTGGGGGAGAACTGATGAACTTGATAAGGTGCAAAGTGATGGTACCAACCTTGCGGAAATGCATAATGAAAACATGATGTCATGTGATTATGACATACCTTTATCCATGCAGGTTGTGATCAGGGGAAAAGTGCCCCCTGTAGGTAAAAATATGTATGATGAAAAAATACGGGTTGATGTGAGCATAGAGTGGCACCAACCTACTGTGATGAACCTGCAGGAAAGTGTGGCAGTACCAGAGGTGGATAGGCAGTCTCCAGGGGTTCTGTGGTTGCTTAAAAGGTGTCCAATGTGGGGATTGGCTCATCGGTGCCCCTAGAGGTCAGGAGTGATAATGACACAAGCGGTATATATGATGTATGTGCTGTGACCGATAGCAACTCAGAGAGGGAAGCTACCATGTCAAGGTCTTGCGAAGTTAAGGTAGTTACTAGTAGCGACCAGGGGACAGTTATATCTGACATGACAAGAGTTAAGTGGGGAGACGTCAGCCTAGTGTCTGAGACCCATACCCAGGCAATGGTAGATGACCTGACAGGTCAGTATGGCTGCAAACTTGAAGATGTTTTCGCCCGCTCCGCACAGTCCGTAGATACACTAGAGAAGGGACTAGCTGTTCTTGCTGAGCAAAAGGAGAGAGCTTCAGAAGAGTCAAAGGAGGAGACTCAGAAAGAGATGAATGAACTAAAGGGTCTAGTCACAAATCAAAGCGGAAATTATCCAACTTCAAGAGGAACTTGCTGCTTCTGAGCGATCCAGACGTCATGTGGAGCAGGAAAGGGATGAGCTGGCTGATGAGGTCTCAAACAGCATCTCAGGAAAATCTGCTCTCTTTGAGGAGAAAACACATTTGGAAGCCAGGATTGCTCAACTTGATCAAGAGTTGCGTGATCGGATGGGGGACCTGGACCACCAGAGACAAATTGTGTCTAAGTTGGAGAAGAAACAGAAGAAGTTTGACCAGCTCCTGGCTGAAGAGGAAACCACCTCGGCCCGCTAAGCCGAAGAACATGACCGAGACTGATGCTCGGGAGAAGGAAACCAATGCCCTATCCTTGGCTAGAGCCCTTGAAGAAGCATTTGAGGAGTGAGATGAATTTGAGAGGCTGAACAGGCAACTCAGAGCAGAGATGGAAGATCTCATTAGCTCAAAGGAGGACATTGGGAAGAACCTCTATGAGCTGGAGAAGTCTAAGCGTGCTCTCGAGCAGCAGGTGGAAGAAATGAGGACTAAACTTGAAGAGTTAGAGGCAAGAGCTTCTCGAGATGACAGGTTGGCTCAATCAAAAGAAAATGAGAAACCTGAAGAGGAGAGTCCTCTGAAAGATTCCAAGAAGTCTAAGCCAGAGCCTGTTTAGAATGGGTCAGGAGATGGTGGTGCCATGGTGCCGGCCGAGGCAGAGAAGAAGGAAGATGGTTCTGTGGAACCAGGTAATGTGGCTGATATGGAGGCTGAATCCAAGAGACTAGTGGTAGTAAGTAGCCAGGACCTGGTCATGAATGACATTCCCTCTGCCATCAATGTCTTCCAGAAAGTCAGCGGTCTGCTGGTAAAGAAATATGAGGAGACAGACGTCCAGCATGCAGATGTCTAATACTGTGAGGTGGCTCTCCTAGAGCCAGCACGAAAGGAGAATGATATCCTGGGTGACCCTCTGGAGGGAATGCCAAAAGATGAAGAGTCTGATAAGGACCTAGTATCCTCAGTGCCTCCAACCTTGATGACAAAGTAAAAGGAGGAATTGGTAGTGCCGGTATGTGATACCATATCTGAGAGGGGTGAGAAAAATATTAAAGAGAATGGAGACTCCAAGAAGACAAAGGCTGAAGAAGCTAAGGCCGATGGGTTGGAGTGGGAGAAATCCTCAGCTACTGCAGAGCCCAAAGAAAAGGCTGAAGAAGAGTCTGCCGAGGTGGAAAAAGCCATTGAAGAAGCAGAGGTCTCTGAAACTGCTGCCAAACCTGAGAAAACCACTGCTGAAGAGAAGGAAGAGTGTGGAAATGGAACTTATGGTCGTTCCAGAGCTAGCAAAGTGGGAAGCAGAAATGCTGGAAAAACTAGAAAAAAAGAAGTGAGCCAGAGGAGTTTAAAAGGAGCAAGTGGTGACAAGCATGCTCTAGTGAAAGAGCTGCAGCAGTCCAGGAAAGGACCTAGGCATGTGCGAGAGCTAAAGAGACTAAGAGAGCGAGATCAGAGAGTGCAAGAGCATATCATCGTAGCTCATGGAAGAGTAAAGCGAGAGTGTCTGGCCATTAGATGGACACTGGGGACAATGTCCATTAGGCATTAGCTCTGCTCACATGGGTGTGGATAAATAAAGGGAAAGGTGTGTGGTGAATGCCCTCTCACGAGCATCCGGGTATTATAAGTATTCACCCCCACAGGTGTGTGTGGGGGGGGGGGGGATATGTGGCAAGGTGTACAGTGCAGGAGGATGTGTATATCTCACCCAGATACCTCAGCTGGGTGAGATAACTAAAATCCAGAAGTGTACAGTGGTCTCAGCAAAGGATAGTTTGCTAAGACAGTTTTGTTTACGTTGTATTCGGGGGCTGGATTTTATTTGGACGCAGTTAGGCTTGGTAGAGGGAGCTGCCGGTCCACACTCTTCCAGCACGGGTACTTAGGTCAAGACGGCATAAAGCCCATCCCATGCTGTCACTCTGGGGGAAGTGTGTGTGATCCTGGAGCAGAGGCTCTGTGAGTGGTCTCAGTCAGGAGGACTGAGGGGCAACAAGGCTATGCGAAGCCTGATCACTTCCCTGGGTGGACCATTTGGCTGAGTAAAGCCGGACCGACTGGCACATGTGAACGCTGCTCTACAAGAGAGGTAGCGACGTATTATGTTTAGTTAGAGCCCAGCCGGGCAAGTGTTTATTATTTTGTACTATTTGTGTCGTGCTGTGTCTGAAGACTGTCCAATAAATGCACTGTTTGGACATGCCACACGGTTGTCAGTGATAATTCTGTGAGAATGACCCCGGAAAGGAGACGATCCTTTACAATATATATATATATATATATATATATATATATTGTATAAGAGAGAGAGAGCAGAGGGAATTTCCAGTTATGTAGCTAGGGGGCATCTCCACTTTCTACCAAGCGCAGCATAAACTGGAAGTGAAACTAATGTAGGATTACATTACATTATGAATAACAATTGTGCCTCTAAAGATCCCATGCAGACTTGAAGGGGTTATCCCACAAAGAAAATTCTTTATAGTTAAATTAAGCCCATAATTATGAACAGTTTTTTGTACTCACATTTACATTATTCCTGAATATCGCAGAATATAAGCATTTTCCAATTCATATTTCTATTAAGCAGCCTTTCTGTGTCCACCTCAGCGGTAAAGCTGTCTTACTGTCTTATCACTGGCTTAGCTTCTTCTAGGAGAAGCAAATAAGATGCTGCAGATTATAAACAGCCCTCTTACCATACCAGAAATCCCTCCATACACCCGAAGGAGCAAAGAGAGACAAAACTGAACACGTGTTTCCACCTCAGCACATTTTCTGAGGTGGACACAGAAATACTGTTTAGTAGAAACAGCAGGGGGCTTCTTACTAACATTATTCCTGGTCTGGAATATCTGGGGATATAAGCATTTTTTCCATTAAGTGTAAATACAAAAAAGGCTTAGGGCACTTTCACACTAGCGTTTTTGTTTTCCGGCATAGAGATCCGTCGTCGGGTCTCTATGCCGGAAAAATCCTGATCAGGATCATCCCCATGCATTCTGAATGGAGAGAAATCCGTTCAGGATGCATCAGGATGTCTTCAGTTCAGGACCGGAACGTTGTTTGGCCGGAGAAAATACCGCAGTATGCTGCGCTTTTTGCTCCGGCCAAAAATCCTGAACACTTGCCGCAAGGCTGGATCCGGAATTAATGCCCATTGAAAGGCATTAATCCGGATCCGGCCTTAAGCTAAACGTCGTTTCGGCACATCGCCGGATCCGACGTTTAGCTTTTTCTCAATGGTTACCATGGCAGCCAGGACGCTAAAGTCCTGGTTGCCATGGTAAAGTGTAGTGGGGAGCAGTATACTTACCATCCGTGCGGCTCCCGGGGAACTCCAGAGTGACGTCAGGGCGCCCCACACGCATGGATCACGTGATCGCATGGATCACGTGATCCATGCGCATGGGGCGCCCTGACGTCATTCTGGAGCGCCCCAGGAGCCGCACGGACTGTAAGTATACCGCTCCCCCGCTCCCCACTACTACTATGGCAACCAGGACTTTAATAGCGTCCTGGCTGCCATAGTAACACTGAAAGCATTTTGAAGACTGATCCGTCTTCAAATGCTTTCAGGTCACTTGCGTTGTCACGGATCCGGCAGGCACTTCCAGCAAATGGAGTACACGACGGATCCGGACAACGCAAGTGTGAAAGAGGCCTTATAATTATGGATTTAGTTATAAACAATATTTATAGTAGGATAACCCCTCCTTTCAATATGACAGGTTCAGAAGACACACTTTACATATTTCTAACCTTGTCACCAAGAGCAAATGATACAAGAAATTGCCTGTGTAGTAATGTTTCAGGTGCTATCAACAATACAATTATCACAAAACTGAAATAAAATGTATTGATATAACCTAAAAGAGTAGCTGCACTTTATAAAAACTTTTGATATTTCATATTGGCACTTCAAAAGTTTTGATCGTGGGGGTCTGAGTGCTAATCTGCTGTGCACCATCCCTCCTTACTGCTGAAGACAGACCTTAAAGGGCTTCTGTCACCCCCCAAAAGTCATTTTTGGCCTTATTAAAATCCTTATTGTGCGATTATTCAATTTATAGCGCTCTTACCTTTTTCTGTAGCTTAGTTTCTTTAAAAATCGCACTTTTATAATATGTTAATTACTTCGCTACCAGCAAGTAGGGCAGTTACTTGCTGGCAGCCGCATCCTCCTTTCAAAAAAACGCCCCCTCCTCTGGTTGATTGACAGGGCCAGAGAGCGCTCTCCTCCTTCGGCTGCATTTGAAATCCCGCGCCTGCACCTTACGTGTCTTCATTCGGCGCAGGCACTCTGAGAGAAGGACGCTCGCTTCATCTGCACTTCCACAGTGCTCCGACGACGTCTTCTCTTCCGGGTGCAGAGGTGAAGTCATCGGCGCAGGCGCACTGTGGAAGTGCAGATGAAGCGAGCGTCCTTCTCTCAGAGCGCAGGATTTGAAATGCAGACAGGGCCAGCCGGAGGAGGAGAGCAATAAGGATTTTAATAAGGCGAAAAATGACTTTTGGGGGGTGACAGAAGCCCTTTAAGTCAGCCCCATGGATGTCTATTGAGGCCATCTTCAACAGAGAGGAGAGACCACGCTCAGATGAGCACTTTAGTTCTAACTCCTTGTTTTCGAGATTAGTGGGGTTTTCAGCAATTAGGCCCCTACAGATCCAAACCTTTGATATGTATATTACAGCATGCAGTTACTTTTTAAAAACCTTCTTAGGGTAAATGTTCTCTAAAAAAATAATAGAACATAAAGGGTATGTTTACCTTTTTAAGGGGTTGTCCATATTATCTTTTGTTAACCACATCAGCCCCCCTAGCTTAAACACCCTTAGGCCCCTTTCACACGGGCGAGTTTTCCGCGCGGATGCAATGCGTGAGGAGGACGCATTGCACCCGCACTGAATCCTGACCCATTCACATCTGTTGGATGAAGGACCTGCCGTGATGTCACAGGATCATATGGGTCACATGGTCCACTCAAATGCTTCTATGATTGGACCATGTGACCCTGTGACGTCACCACAGGTCCTCAAGCATCAAAACTATCAAGAGAGAAGACGTTCTGGGGCTCTGCGCGTACAATGGGAGAAGGTAAGTTAACTCTTTATTATTTTTAACCCTTTAAAGCCCGGGGAACATTGCATTCTGTAATTAGAATGCGATTATTTTCCCTTATAACTATGTTATAAAGGAAAATAATTACACATACAGAATACTCATCCCGAAACCAGACTTCAGTGATGAAGTCTGACTTCGGGTCTGGGTACCAAGCATGCGGATTTTTTCACGCGCGTGCTCAACGCACTACAAACGTTAGCACACGCGCGGAAAAATCGCGGCGATTCCCGCAACGCACCCGCATCTTATCCGGGCGTCAAACATGACGCCCGTGTGCAAGAGGCCTTAATGACCAGGCCACTTTTTACAATTCTGCACTACACTACTTTCACTGTTTATTGCTCCGTCATACAACTTACCACCCAAATGAATTTTACCTCCTTTTCTTCTCACTAATAGAGCTTTCATTTGGTGGTATTTCATTGCTGCTGACATTTTTACTTTTTTTGCTATTAATCAAAAATGACCGAAATTTTTGCAAAAAAATGACATTTTTCACTTTCTGTTGTAAAATTTTTCAAAAAACTACATTTCTATATAAATTTTCTCTAAATTTATTGTTCTACATGTCTTTGATAAAAAAAGTCCAATAAGTGTATATTTATTGGTTTGGGTAAAAGTTATAGCGTTTACAAACTATGGTGCAAAAAGTGAATTTCGGCATTTTGAAGCAGCTCTGACTTTCTGAGCGCCTGTCATGTTTCTTCAGGTGCTAGAATGCCAGGATAGTATAAATACCCCCAAATCACACCATTTTAGAAAGAAGACACCCCAAAGTATTCGCGGAGGGGCTTGGTGAGTTCATGTATTATTTCATTTTTTTCACAAGTTAGCGGAAAATGACACTTTCTGAGAAAAAAAAAAAAAAGTTTCAATTTCTGATAACTTCTGGCAAAAAATAAAAATCTCAGACGGACTCACTATGCCCCTCAGTGAATACCTTGGGGTGTCTACTTTCCGAAATGGGGTCATTTCTGGGGTGTGTTTACTGCTCTGGCATTTTGGGCGGGGCTAAATTGTGAGCCGCCATGTAAAACCTAAAGGTACTCGTTGGAATTTGGGCCCCTTTGCGCATCCAGGCTGCAAAAAGTTCACTTATGTGGTATCGCTGTATCAGGAGAAGTAGGGCAATGTGTTTTGGGGTGTATTTTTACATATACCCATGTTGGGTGAGAGAAATATCTCTGTAAACTTTGTATAAAATTTTTTAAAAGTTGTCGTTTACAGAGATATTTTTCACACAAAGTATGGGTATATATAAAAATACACCCCAAAACACATTGCCCTACTTCTCCTGAGTACGGCGATACCACATGTGTGACACTTTTTGCAGTCTGTGCAAGAGGGCCCTAAAACCAATGAGTACCTTTAGGATTTCACAGGGCATTTTTACGCATTTGGATTCCAGACTTCTTCTCACGCTTTAGGGCCTCTAAAATGCCAGGACAGTATAAATACCACATGTGACTCATTTTGAAAGAAGACACCCTAAGGTATTCTGTGAGGGGTATGGCGAGTTCATGTAAAATTTTATTTTTGTCACAAGTTAGTGGAATATGAGACTTTGTAAAAACAAAATTAAAAAAAAAAAATTTCCGCTGACTTGTGCCAAAAATAAAAATTCTGTGGACTCACCATACCCCTCACGGAATACCTTGGGGTGTCTTCTTTCCAAAATGGGGTCACATGTGGGGTATTTATACTCACCTGGCATTTTAGGGGCCCCTAAAGTGTGAGAATCCAAATGCATAAAAATGGCCTGTGAAATCCTAAAGGTACTCATTGGTTTTAGGGCCCCTTAGCGATCCAGGCTGCAAAAGTAGTCACCATGTGGTATCGCCGTATCAGAGAGTAGGGCAATGTGTTTGGGGTGTATTTTACATATACCCATAGCAGGCGTGTGAGAAATATCGCTGTAAACGACAACTTTTTACATTTTTTTATTCAAAGTTGTCAATTTATAGAGATATTTCTCTCACCCAGTATGGGTATATGTAAAAATACACCCCAAAACACATTGCCCTACTTCTCCTGAGTACGGCGATACCACATGTGTGACACTTTTGCAGCCAAGATGCAAAGGGGCCCAAATTCCAATGAGTACCTTTAGGAGGGCATTTTACGCATTTTTCTTCTCACGCTTTAGGCCCCTAAAATGCCAGGGCAGTAGAAATATCCACATGTGACCCCATTTTGGAAAGAAGACACCCAAGGTATTCCATGAGGGGCATGGCGAGTTCATAGAAGATTTTTTTGGCACAAGTTAGTGGAAATTGATTTTTATTGTTTTTCTCACAAAGTCTCCCTTTCCGCTAACTTTTGACAAAAATTTTAATTTTTCATGGACTCATTATGCCCCTCAGCGAATACCTTGGGGGTCTTCTTTCCAAAATGGGGTCACAAGTGGGTATTTATACTGCCCTGGCATTTTAGGGGCCCTAAAGCGTGAGAAGAAAAATGCGTAAAATGACCTTCTAAAAGGTACTCGTTGGAATTTGGGCCCTTTGTGCATCTTGGCTGCAAAAGTGTCACACATGTGGTATGCCAGTACTAGGAGTAGTGAGTGCGATGGGGTGTATTTTACATATACCTCAGCTGGGTGAGAGAAATATCTCTGTAAATTGACAACTTTGAATAAAAATTTTTAAAAAGTTGTCGTTTACAGCGATATTTCTCACACCCAGCATGTGTATATGTAAAAATACACCCTAAAACACATTGCCCTACTTCTCCTGAGTACGGCGATACCACATGAGTGACACTTTTTTGCAGCCAAGATGCGCAAAGGGGCCCTAAAACCAATGAGTACCTTTAGGATTTCACAGGCCATTTTTACGCATTTGGATTCTCACGCTTTAGGACCTCTAATTGCCAGGGCAGTATAAATACCCACAAGTGACCCCATTGTGGAAAGAAGACACTCAAGGTATTCTGTGAGGGGTATGGCGAGTTCACAGAAAAAAAAAAATTTGGCACAAGTTAGCGGAAATTGTTTTTTTTTTTTTTTTTTTACAGTCTCATATTCCACTAACTTGTGACAAAAATAAAATTTTACATGAACTCACCATACCCCTCACAGAATACCTTAGGGTGTCTTCTTTCTAAAATGGGGTCACATGTGAGGTGTTTGTACTGCCCTGGCATTTGAGGGTCTCCGCAATCATTACACGTATGGCCAGCATTAGGAGTTTCTGCGATTCTCCGTATATTGAGCATACGAGTAATGAAATTTTTTTTTTCCGTTCAGCCTCTGCGCTGAAAAAAAAAAAAAATGAACGGCACAGATTTTTTCATTCGCATCGGTCAATGTGGATGAAAAAATCTCTGCCAAAATCAGTGACTGCGGTGCGGTGGGCTGGGCGCTAGCTACCTAACACGTAGCTAACTAACTGGCGGTGATAGGGGACCCTTATGCCCCATTCACACGTCCGAAATTCTGTTTGCGGAACGGAATTGCGGACCCATTCATTTCTATGGGGACAGACTTTGTCCCGCTCGGATCCGGAATTACGGATCCGCGCTTCCGGGTCTGCACTTCCGTTCCGCAAAAATATAGAACATGTCCTATTCTTGTCCGCAATTGCGGACAAGAAAAAGCATTTTCTATATAGTTCTGGCAATGTGCGGATCTGCAAAATGCGGAAAGCACATTGCCGGTGTCCGTGTTTTGAGATCTGCAGATCCAGCCTTATCTGATCCAGTTTTGCTGCTGCTCCCTCTCCCTGGTTTGCAGCCAGTGACACGGCAGACAATATTTTTTCAGCTGCAGCAGTGACATTCCATATTCCACTGCAGCCAGTCACTGGCCTCAGCAGTGTATGGCCTGAGACTGCTAAGGTCAGTAATTGGCTGCCTCAGTATACAGAATGTCACAGTTAGGCTCCTTTCCGCGCGGGTGCAATGCGTGAGGTGGACACATTGCACCCGCACTGAATCCGGACCCATTCATTTCTATGGGGCTGTGCACATGAGCGCTAATTTTCACGCATCACTTCTGCGTTGCGTGAAAATCGCAGCATGCTCCAGTTTCTGTGTTTTTCACGCAACGCAGGCCCCATAGAAGTGAATGGGGCTGCGGGAAAATCGCAAGCATCCGCAAGCAAGTGCGGATGCAGAGCGATTTTCCCGCATGGTTGCTAAGCGACGGGACCCGATCTTCATTATTTTCCCTTATAACATGGTTATAAAAATCGACATAACACCTAACCCAAACCCGAACTTCAGTGATGGAGTCTGGGTACCAAACATGCTGATTTTTCTCACGCGCGTGCAAAACGCATTAAAACAGTTTGCACTCGCGCGGAAAAATAGCGTATTTTCCTGCAACACACCCGTATCTTATCTGGACGTCAAACTTGACGCCTGTGTGAAAGAGGCCTTAGTGTATTGGTGAGGAACAACTCAATCATTAGAGATCCTCCAAATAAAAGAATATCATGCCAATATCATGATACAGTAATGGGAAAGGAATTAACAGCTTTGTGTGGCAGGACATAGTCATAAAAAAAGAAATTAGGAAAATTAAGAAAACAAATCAGAAAAGGTAAAATTTGTTCCAATGTCTGAAAAAAAAAATTAGTTCCACAACCCATCCCAAAAGGATCCCTACCTCCCTGGAAAGCCCATAAACTAAACAGAAAATGAGAAAAAATTGACTTCCCAAAAGACCCCCCACGCACCCTTTTTGGTATTACACAAAATTATTAATTAGCAACGGCATGGTACATCTCAAAACAGGGGTACTTGCAGAGGCCTGGTTGTGATGGGCAACTGGGGCAGTAAATTCGGGTGTCCCTCCTCCTTCCGTGTATGCTACACACCCGGCATCATTTCTGAGGATATGTCTTGCTGGTAGTGGCAGATATGGGGTGAGGGAAGTGGCGTTCTGAAAGCCTATGAATATCCTCAGATTCAAAAGCTTGCCCAGGTGCTGGGGACTCAAACAGGAGACTCTCAACCACCTTCTCCTGGTACTCGAGCAAGCTGAGGGTTCCTTGGGCCTTTTTAAATGAAGCAAAACTATTATAGGTAGCAATCTGAATGAGGTAGATTGCTACCTTTTTATACCAGGCCCTTTTTTTTCGCTTCACCAGGTAGAGTTGAAGCGCCTGGTCCGAGAGGTCTACATCTCCCATAAATTTATTATATTCTATCATACAGACCGGTTTTTGCTTGTCAGCAGTAGTCCCCCTCTCCCTAACTGCCACTGTGGTGTCTAAGTGCACAGTGGTCAGCATGTAGACATCCCTCCTATTCCTCCACTTCACTGCAAGCAGCTGGTCACTTGCAAGGACGAAGGATGTTCCTCTCTCCAAACGCTTGGACACCAGCGGTTGTGGGTATCCCACTCTATTTTTACGGACTGTCCCACAAGCCCCTGTGTTTGCAGCATGGAGGGATTTATAAAGGGGTATACTAGTGTAAAAATGATCCGTGTACACGTGGTACCCTTTGTGCAGGAATGGCGCCAATAGGTCCCACACAATTTTTCCCAATGTCCCAATATTTTCGGGGCAGCCTGGGGGGATTAAGTTGGGAGTCTCTGCCCTCATATACAGACATACATACACTGCAGGTGTAGCTGGTTGTGCTCTCGCACAACTTATATAATTTTATCCTATATCTGGCACGCTTGGAGTTAATAAACTGACGGAAGGAAAGGTGGCCTTTGAAACTAAAAAGGGATTCATCGACGGATAGATTTTTTTCAGGGGTATATCATTTTAAGAATTAATCTGTAAGGAGGGAAATAAGGTAGATTTATCGAAACTGGTGTAAAGGGAAACTGGATTAGTTGCCCATAGCAACCAATCAAATTCCACCTTTTTTATTTTTCACAGCTCCTCTGGAAACCGAAAAGTGAAATCGGATTGGTTGCCATGGTCAACTACACCCTTTACAGCAGTTTTGATAAATCTCCCCCTTTGTGTTATTAGTATTCCCGTAGACCTTGCAAGTCCAGGTATACATTCAAGAAACATTACATTTTATTGAGCGAACATGGGATTAGATTTCACCTTAAAGGTATGGCCACATGTGGCGGGTCTGCTGTGGATTTTCCTGTATCTCAGGAGAATCCATACCGGCAAAATCCGAATTATTTGTATTTTCCACATGTAATTCTGCTTTGGAAAATCCACAGCCTGTACTCCTCCGGGTATCTGCACATGGGTGCGGGTAAACCTGCATGGCAATATATAGCATATTTGTCCCAAAAGAACTACCGTATATATCACAACCATACACCCCATCTTAATAATGCATTAAATAAATAACACACGAGAGTGGAGGTAAAATCGGCCATGGCCTGTTTATTAAAAACATCATTGAAATCCAACCCTAACACATTCTGAGCCTAGTATTAAACTCAGACTCAAGCAAACCATAACAACACATCTGAGTCCCTCCTATCACAGGAGGACATCTTTAAACCACCCTTAACAAAGGCCAAAGGCCGTAACAAAAATTAGGGAGGGGGGTCATAAAAGAACCAGCAGATGCAGGCAAAAGGCAATCAAGCCAGCAGAGCCCGCACAATTATAGCCCACTCACCAAACCCTCCACCAACCCTGGATCACAATAGGCCACATAAAGTGACCAATTACGGACATCACTGGGCAGAATGACCACTCTGCCCAGCAGGAAAATTTTCCCTCCAAAACCTAATGGTAAAAATAGCATCATAATCACTGGGCAGAAATCAATCTCCGCCCAGTGACTAAATGAAGCCACATCATGGACAATGCCAATATTGCCATGCTGATCCCTCCTTAATGTCCAGGATCCTCTCAGAAGATCCACAGGAATTTCTGCACCAAAACCTGCATGTTTTACTTTACGTTCTTTGGTGCGGCTTTGATGCGCTTTTGATGTAGATCTCGCCCTTCCATTGAAAAGGGCGATGTCTGCCCCAAAAAAAGTAAACATTATTTAAAGGCTGCCAATTTCTAAATACTCAGATCATGTTAATTTCCGCAGGGAAGCAAGAAGAAAAGTATACATTAAATTTCTCTAATCTCATACACTTTGCTGGAACTGTAGTACGCTGTGGCTTTTCCGCATGAGAATCCGAGAGGAAAAGCCGCGAGTAATCCACAACGTGTGCAGGTAGCCTGAGCATGCAGGATAGTGGTGCGCTATCAATCCCTTAGATAACAGGAAATCTGCCCATACATTGTACAGTATTCAGGTCAGGTCTCATGTTTGGCGGTGTAGGGTCTTTAATCAGTGATTGATGGGGAGAATTATTGTAGAGCAGAACACCCATGTTCAGTAAATAGACTGGATATAGACACTCAGCAATCTGTCAATTGTCATTCCGATTTATATTCAAATGTGAGGAAATGAGCTTGCAGTATAAAGTGAGGAATGAAAGTGTTACTAGTTTTTACCATAGAAAATACTGACATTTTTCTCATGTGCTGAAGTATGTAGGGTGCAGTGAGCCTTCTGCTTCGGTACTGCTATGCAGTGATACTCCTTTTGTACAGTTTCTTGTGAGCGAGAATGCATACCGCCCCCACCATACATCTCACCCCCAGAAATCAAATAGATCAGAAAGTATGTCAACCCGAGAGCGGCCTGACTCATAGAGGGAGCCGCATGTATAAGACCACAATCCCCTCAGAATTAACCCTATTAACCCCAGAGTATATGAGTTTAAAAGCGCCAGTACATTAACATATGTGATGTTAATACTGCAATGGAGATTGTCACTTACTGGGAATTCGCCTCTGAGTTAATTCCACACTAAGCACAATGCCAGGCGTCGGATGGAGTGATATAAAGTACGCCGCCGATGGACTTTGGAGCAGTGGAAATGTGTTCTGTGGAGTGATGAATCACAGTTCACTTCGGGCAGTCTGATCGACAAGACTGGGTTTGATGAATGCCAGAAGAACCTTACTTGCCTGACTGCATTGTGCCAACTCTAAAATCTGGTGGAAAAGGAATAAAGCTATAGGGTTGTCTTCAGAGGTTGGGCTAGGGCCCACTGAAGGGAGGTCTTAATACTTCAGTATACCAAGACATTTCAGACAATGACATGCTTCCAACATTGTGGGAAAAGTTTGGGGAAGATCCTTTTCTGTTCCAGCATGACTTTGTCCCAATGTGCAAAGCAAAGTCCAGGAAGACATGGTTGGATGATTTTGGTGTGGAAAAACTTGACTAGCCACACAGACCCTGACCTCAACCCCATCAAACACCTTTGGGATCAACTAGAAGGGAGATTGTGAGCTAGGACCTCTCATCCAACATCAGGGTCGGACCTCGCAAACACTGTTCTGGATGAATGGGCAAAACTTCCCACAGACACACTCCAAAAGCATGTAGAAAGCCTTCCCAGAACAGTGGAAGCTGTCTTAGCGGCAAAGAAGGGACCAGCTTCAAATGAATATCTATGGATTTAGAATGGGATGTCATAAAAGCTCCTGTAGGTGTAATGTGTAGCTGTCCTAATACCTTTGTCCACATAGTGTACCTGGTATTGCAGGTCAGTCCCATTCACTTAAACAGGAGTGGAGCAGGAGTAACCGAGAATGGCCACCTTCCTGCCCTCTGCCCCTTGATTGACATTTCTGAGCGGTGACCACGTCATAGCCTTGTCTCTGGACATCCCACACTGGCACTCAACAGGCACATGTCTCACTTGTCTGGCACATGCAGATAGAAGCACTGAAGCCAGGCGCTGTACACTCAGCTTAACCATGCAGGCACCATGAAAGAGACAAAGTGTGTCTGCACAAGATGTGCAGGTGACATGGCCACCGCTCAGAAACGTTAATCAAGGGTCAGGAAGCATGACTTGGAGGATGCAAGAACCAGCCTCCTTGCCTTCAAGGTGCGCATAAGTATATGGCAGTATCGTAAAAATACATTTGATTTTCACAGTAACCATGATAAACAAAAGCATCATTGGGAACAACATGCTTGAAAGAATAAGGCAATAAGTGTAGTTAAATGTTGATAATCGGGTTGTCAGGTTCCTTTTAAACACCTGGAAAACCCCTTTAAAGGATCTATTTTACTAGTAAAGGTCATTTTATATGGACTAATGATCAGGCAGATTATCTGGAACGAAGACAATGACTATACCGATACCTGTATTGGACCCGATGATCTTAGGTCCGCCTGGCGTCTTGGGGCAGAGGAGAACTGCAGGGTTTTATGCTAATAAACGTGACAAGACCAAATCTTTTGTATTCAGACGTGACGAGGTCATACCACTTCTAATCCTAACACTATTTATGATGTTTTTCAGGAGTTCTATCAAAAGCTATTTACTAAACCTTCAACTATCTTCCGGGCGATTTCTTAACATCTCTCAACATCCCTAAATTATCCTCTGAGGCGCTGACCTCCCGTAACAAGGATACCTCTGCTGAAGAGCTTGAATCAGCTGTGCCTTGTTCAAAGCCCCCACAGGGTGCTGTTTGGGACTCCTTTGGGTGCTCTAGTTACAATGGACATAGTGCAAAATACAAAAAAAAAACAATATTATACACATTTTGCCACATATTAATTAAATAAAAAAATTATAAAATAAATATAATAAAATACAAATGAAAGGGGGAAAAAAGGAAAAAGTGCAAAAAAAATGTGGATCTTCAGGAGGTTTTGAAGATGACCCACACCAAGAGCATGTCGAAAATCCCCAGCACACCAGCCCCCTCCCAGACTCTCCCAGAGATCTTCAGACTTGCCATACCCTCCATCATGGTGGAACCTGTGGCATCTCCAGCTAGCCCGGCCTACTCCACAGAGAGCATATGCCCATCTAAATCAACTTCAGCATAACACAATCAGGTGGATCTGTTTAAGAACTTTTCTGAACCGAACTCTCACATGCTGTGGCGGAATTTACCTGCCAAATTCAAGACATTGGTCTAAGGCTGGGGACACACCTAGGCGTTTCTGAATCGCGCGTATGACGCGTGTTTTACGCGCGTTTTTGGATGCGCGTTTTTGTAACTAAAAAAGATTCAGTGATTCTCCCCTATGGCAACATTGTCCATAGGCGCGTTAAAACGCCCAAAAGAAGCTCATGTACTTGTTTGGGCGTTGGGCGTTTTACAGCGCGTTCAAACGCGCTGTAAAACGCCCAAATGTGAACCATGCCCATAGGGATGCATGGCTTTTCACATGTTGAGCGTTTTTCAGCGCGTTTGAACGCGCTGAAAACGCTCAGGTGTGTTCCCAGGGTAAGGGTGTCCATCGCCAATTCCATTGGAGCTAACAGGGAAGGTATAAATACCCATGCAGCCTAGATTGATGCACTGGAAATGAAAATAGAGGACTTTGAGAACAGGTCACGGAGGGGTAACCTAAGAATACGGGGTATCCTGGAGACCTTTACCTCACAGCCACAGACCTCACAGCAACGCTGCTAACTTTATTCAACACTCTTTTTCCTGAAACAGACCCGGGCCTATTTTGAATTAACAGGGTATACAGGGACTTGGGTAGGCCGCAGAATGCAGACCTCCCCTGGGACATAATTCTCAAATTCCACTACCCAGGAGCAAGAGACCAAATCCTTAGGCCATGTTAACCTTCCGATGCATCTATAATAATAAACTGGATAGTCTACCTGTTTTTTTATATTGATATAGGTTATTTGAGATGCTGTGCTGGTGGACTGGGGGCCCACCTTTCTGAGGGGCCCACTGGGGGATTCCCCTGTTCCCCTGTGGGCCAGTCCGAGCCCACACCTCAAAATTCCTTTTAGCTAAGATTACTGTTATCCCTAAACTGAATAAGGATCCCCTGGTGCCCTCCAACTATGGATCTATCCTAGCCTGTCAACTCAATAGATTTTTACCAGGCCTTATACATAAACATCAAGTCAGCTTTATACCAGGCCAAGAAGTCTCAGATAACATTTGGAAAATCTTATACACAGTTAATGCTGTTAATAAGTCTCATACCCTGCTGCGTTCCTAGCCCTCGATGTAGAGAAAGCTTTTGATACAGTCTCTTGGGAATATTTATTTCAAGTTATGACTGCAATGGGCATCAGGGGACCTTTCCTGCAAGCAGTTCAGACATTATACACAATACCAGAGGCTTATATAAAATTATCTGCTATCCACTTCTCTCCCATTCAAATGGTGTCCCAATGGTGTCTTTTGTCACTGACACCGTTCTCCCTGGCAATGGAACCGCTAGCTATAAAAATCAGACAATATCTCTGGACTACTAATAGGAAACACTGAGTTTAAATTAAGCCTATTCACCGATTATCTGCTTCTTTCCCTAACCAAACCCATTTTGTCACTCCCTAATCAATTGAAGGTGTGGACTCTTTTTTCACGTTCTCGGGGCTCACTATAGATCATTACAAATGGGAGCTTCTCCTCTGTAATGCCTCTCCCCAATTAAGATCCCTTCTCACTCAAAGGTTCCATTTTCAGGTTAAGCACCATTTTATTCTCTATTTGGGTATCTGCCTACTAAACTGACTAGACTAGGTCTATAAGGTAAATTAGCCACCTTTGTACTGTAAGATCTGAGAGGATCTCCAATCTTGGAGCTCCCTGCAGGTGTCATGAATAGTACGGATTCATATAGTTAGAATGGTGCTTCTTCTGAGAACTCTTTTTGCAGACAGCTTGGCATCATGTAACCTCCCCACTTTGTTGACTGCAGATATTAATGCCCTTAATGGACCTGTAACTGTGGAAGAGATAGAGGAGGTAATTGACCATTTACCAGAGGCCAAGTCCCGACGGCTTTTCCTATAAATATTACAAGATTTTTAAAATGGAACTGATCCCCCATATGACAAATCTCTTTAATCGATTCCTATCGGGTGATGCAGTGCATACTGCCATGTCCCACTCTTATCTCACGTTAATCCTGAACTCCGGAAAAGACCCCCCGATTGTCAAAATTATAAACCTATTGCATTACTTAATTCGGACCTCAAGATCTTTACTAAAATACTGGCCTCTCGCTTAAATGCTTTTCTCCCTCATTGATCCATGAAGATCAGGTAGGTTTTGTTCCATGTCGACAGGGCAGTGATAATACATGACGGAACATTGACTTTCTGGAGGTGGTTGGCCGCTCAGGGGAAGAGGCAATGCTTCTTAGTTTGGACGCTGAAAAAGCTTTTGACCGCCTACTAAGCTGGCCGTTTCTGTTTGCGACCTTGAAGGCATACGGTCTCTGGCCCTTTTGTTCAGGCTATCCAAGGCTTATACTCCTCCCCCACAGCGACAATCAAGCTTCAACATGCTGAGTCTCGACCAATACGCATAGCCAATGGGACAAGACAGGGATGTCCCTTATCCCCCTTATTATTCGCAATGTGTATTGAAGCTAAAATCAGGGCTTACCCTGATGTCAGGGGTGTTATGGCCAGGGACAAAGAGTTTAAGTTGTTAGTATATGCGGACGGTGTCCTACTAACCCTCACTAAACTCAACACCTCCCTCCCAAACCTCCACTCCATATTACAAGAGTTTGGACGACTGTCGGGGTAAAAGGTCAACACCTATAAAACTGAGTCTCTCTGCCTCAATATATCTCAGGCGACCCTTGGCTCCCTCCGGGCAAACTTTCCTTTCCATTGGAAGGAGGATTCCTTACGATACTTGGGTGTCCTTACCCCCATTATGCAGACCTCTACAAACTTAATTTTCCTCACATATATAAAGAAATTAGAGATCTCCTTGCCAAATGGCAAGCACTCCTAATATCATTTCTGGGTCGCATTGCGGCGGTAAAGATGATAATCTTACCTAAGATCCTGTACCTGTTTGAGACCTTACCCATTCCGGTTCCCCTCAGAGATTTGAGATCCGTTCAGTCCCAGCTCCCCTGATTTATATGGGCTGAGAGACGCCATAGGATCCCTAGGTCCGTACTACTGTGTAGCAAGCCACAGGGTGGTCTGGGAATACCTGACTGGATCAAATATTATTGAGCAGCTCAGTTACGTTGTATCACAGCTTGGACATCTCTGCAACCTTATTCTATTTAGATGCAGACTCTGGGTGGCTTCCATACACCCTAATTCTCTGCCATGGCCTAGTCCCTATAGCACGTCATCACCTAGGGAACTTTAAGGGCCCATGGCCTGCACTAAATCCATATGGCGGACCGGTAGTAGTAGAGTCCGTCTGGTCTCCCACCACTCTTCCATGACTTCTTTTTTATATCACCCCCTACTCCCAGCTGGTCTCACCACTTCAGCAACGAGACCATGGTTTCAGCATGGCGTCTTTCGCTACGCAGACATTGTAGACCCATTCACTAGGGACCTACTACCTTTCTTAGCTATCCAGAACAAATATAGCCTTCCCTCTTCGACCAATTACTTCTATGTTCATATTGGACATTTTGCCCAATCTTCTCGGGGTTCAATGTCTCCTCCCGACGGCATTTTAGCACCTTTGTAGAAGAGGGGTACACATGAAGGGGTTAAGATATGAGATCTACTCCATTTTGTCGATCCCCTCCCCGGAAGGATTATTAGACACTTTTATATGATCCGATGGGAGGAATACTTAGGGAGAACTCTACCAGACGAGCTGTGGCTCCTTGTATGGAGGAGAGCGGCGAAGTCTTCAATGTCAGTTCTCTGTCAAGAGAACCAGTATAAGATATCAATGTATTGGTACCACAATCATGATCTCATCCATAGATTGAAT
The DNA here is from genome assembly GCA_033119425.1 of Bufotes viridis. NCBI lineage: Eukaryota > Metazoa > Chordata > Amphibia > Anura > Bufonidae > Bufotes > Bufotes viridis. The sequence continues at coordinate 214,634,172 of CM065594.1, read as the reverse complement.
CCAGCAGTCACGGAGGTTTGTTGGAGATGCCGGACAACTAGGGAACGCTGCACCACATTTTCTGGCACTGCCCCTTAATACGGACCTTCTGGTCCAGAGTCAGTACAATCACTTTTTGCTCCCTCTACCTGGAAGGCCTTGATATGGCTACAATCTCCTCTGCCGCCACTAGTTTGATCTAACTCTCTACTATCCCACTATTCTATACTTCTCTGGCGATCTGTACTCTATAAATATACATTGCAATCTGCCATTTCACTCGTAGTATATATATTGGAGAACCCTGTTTTCCCACCAGGTCTCCAAGCCCAGAAATTTACTTGATGGTCTTCCAGCAATCTATGCACCTAACACAGCTTTATATCCAGCAACAAACTTATCTCCTTTGAGGATTTCTAATCTAAGCATGATCTTCCAATAGGGGAGCTATATAATGCTAACCAGATTTTTTTCCTTTTTTTCCATTTCCTTTATCCTCCTACTGACTCTTTTCCTTATACTCCCTTTGAAGTATAGTTTACTCCCTATAGGGTCTCTTGTCTAGACTTTACTGTGTACTGAACGAAGTCCCAGAGGCAGTAAAATTGCCTTACATGAAATGGGAATGGGGGCAAGATTTAGGCCTCAATTTTTCAGCTTCTAGATGGAGCCAGCTTTCCTATCTTGAAGGTGTTTGAAAACTACTCTTGCAGAAACATCTATAAAAGTTCTTTATAGGACTTATATGGTCCCAGCTTGCCTGCACTCTGTTTATCTCTCTGTCTCTTCCTGGTGCTTCCGAGTTTGCGAAGCAGAGGGTACTATGCACCACATTTGGTGGACTTGCCCAGTTGTACGTTAATTCTAGAACAGGGTCTTCACTCTATTGTCTTCTGTATTTGGGTGTACTTTCCCCTACAACATTAACCCTTTTTCCTTTAGGAGACAAGCCCTTCTCTGGTTGACATTTGCCAAGTTCAAACTTTCGCAATATTTACTAGTGGCAGCTAGAATTCACATTGCATTCAAGTGGCGCTCTGCTACCCTCTGATTCCAAGCAGTCCTAGATAGGATAAATAAGATAGTCCTTTATGAAAAACTGAGTGCTATTGTTACTGATAAATTTGAGGCCTTTGAGAAGCTTTGGGAGCCCTGGATATCTTCCTCCCATTATACTGATTTCCAATATTGCATGTCTTTGTAATTTCACCTCCAATGGAGGATTCTACTCACCTCTGTCAATACCAGCCAGTGGTACCTATCCTGCTCACTGAATGACATTTACTGTATGGTTATTTAGGCTATTTTGTTATTTTTTTTTTATTGTTCTATTGTTCAGTTTTCACTTTGGTTGCATGTCTCTACCTAAAACCAAATAAATGCTTTTTGGAACATAAAAAATGCTATAAATAAATAAATAAATAAATAAAGTAATAAAATGAAATATATAGTAAAATACAAATAAAATAAAAAAATAAAATGGAAAAAGTGAAAAATAAAAAAAGTGTCAGTGCCCCTCAGAGATCTTTAAATGACCATATTATATGGAAAAAATACATAGATATAAAAAATAAATGACAAATAATAAAAGTAATTGTAAGTGTTCATAGGAACTCTCATTCCTGAAAACTGGCATGTATAATCGTGTCGCTGATCGTTTGTCAGCTGATTTGCATCACTCATCAAAATGAAAGATGTACGGGCAGCACATCTCCCTGTGTAATCAGGCATGTGCTGCCAATAGTCAATAGAACTGAATAAAGGAGGAATGATTGTGGTAGAAATATTTCCTCCCCATTCACTTTGCATTGGACTGTGTAATAGGCTAATGCAAACAAGTGACAATCAACATTTTTTTGCGGCCCCTTGAAATAGAGCAATGTGACAATATGGCTCCCAGAGCAAAAAAGGTTGTATACCCCTGGTATAAAAGGACCTTAAGACTTCAGTTCAGTGAATGAAAACGTATCTAATTTAATGCAATGTCACAACATACATGGCCATTATATGATGCACGATTGTGTTTCCCTGTGATAAAGTTACTACTATTGCTACTTCTATTATCATCTGAGCTCTTTCTTGGACGTTGGCATTTCTGCGAATAATAGCAGAGTTCCCCTCCCCCTCACAGGCACAAGGAAACTGGGCCTGGAAACAGACGATACTTGATGACATCACCTCCCACGGTGGAACCAAAAACCACACAGTCCCCCTTGAAATGAGTAAGAGGTCTAAGCAGTATTTCATGATTATCACGTGATTTCAACACTAAGCACAGTAAATAGGAGAGAGCTGATGTCACCCAGCGAAGATCCCACTACTGCCACCACTTCTGGAACTGCCTGCTGGGGAAATACTAGGGAAGGAACTCAACCGTTGTGCAGCACCACCTACACACCTTACTTACAGACACACATTAACATATCACCCCGGAGATGCACACGAGTACACTGAGGAATTCATTTACTGAACTTAAAAATAATATTATAATAGTTCAATGTATGAAGCAGAAAGTACACCTCCACTAGAGAAAGTAAGAACGACAAGCAATATGTGAGCGGTAGAAATGTTGCTTTCTACACAGGATTGCACACACTATAAAGCTATATTTTATAGTCATATTATATCATACATGCTTGTGTATATTTGGGGAACTGTTTTTGTTTTGGGCTTTTCTAAATGTTTAAGTCCTATTTCCAAACAGTAAATGTTTATAGCTGAAATCCTTTTGGCCAAAGGAGTGGAGCACATGGGGGTCCTGATTGTGGCACGTGCACCTGGATGCCAGGGGAATGGACAAGCCTTGGCCAGGGTGTTCAGACTCATACAAGGCCAGCAGCTTCAACTAGCCTCAGGATAGGTCATCAACAGTGGGGTAACTAGAGTGTTATGGGCCCCAGTGCAAACTTTGGATTCCCCCCCCCCCCCCCTCAATTTATACAAAGAGGTGGCAATTTTTTTTTTTACACTAACCCTGGTCCTACCTCATCCAGGGTGTTGCTGGCGTTGGCGTGATGTCCACTCGATCCAGAACCTAGTCCCTGTGGTGATAGAGAAAAAAAGAATAATCACATAAGTAAGGGATGGTGACTGCCCCTATGAAATCACCAGCAGAGGGTGCTGTGCTGGCCTGTAAGACTGAGCCATGCCAATGTATAGCAGGGTAATCTAGGACATTTCCCCTAAGTGCTACCACACAGTACTAATGCCCACATTGTGGCCCCTTCACAATAGTTATGTCCTCCTTGTGGCCCCTCACAGCAGTTATACCCACCTTTGTTTCTGTCACAGTAGTTATGCCCACTTTTGTGCCCCCTTACAGTAGTTATGCCCAGATATGTGCCCCCTCACAGTAGTTATGCCCAGATATGTGCCCCCTCACAGTAGTTATGCCCACATATGTGTCACCTCATAGTAGTTATACCAGATTATGTGCCCCCTCACAGTAGTTATGCCAGATTATGTGCCCCCTCACAGTGGTTATGCCAGATTATGTGTCACCTCACAGTAGTTATGCCAGATTATGTGCCCCCTCACAGTAGTTATGCCAGATTATGTGCCCCCTCACAGTGGTTATGCCAGATTATGTGTCACCTCACAGTAGTTATGCCAGATTAGGTGCCCCCTCAAAGTAGTTATTGCAGATTAGGTGCCCCCTCACAGTAGTTTTTCCAGATTAGGTGCCCCCTCACTCAAAAAATAAAACACAAACTTACCTTCTTCCCTGATGACGTGCTCCCACACTCACATCGCGCTGCTGGCTATGCTGGGGGCCAATTCCCAGGCTTTCAGCGCTGCTCCCACAGCCAGCAGCGCCATGTGCGGCCTGCAGGGGGAGCGCCAGAGCTCAGAAGAACAGTGAAGCAGGGAGGAGAGAGGGCTGAGCGTACCAAAAATTAAAAACAGGTGCATAAACACGTGAATCTAGAATAAAATGTATATCAACTGCCTCTGCACCCTCCCTTGCCTCTGCACCCGGGGCGCATATTATGCATGTTTAAAGAGCGCTCTGACAGGGCCCAGCATTGTCACTGTACTTCATGCTGGGCCCCCATCAGAGCGCTCCCATTACATGTGAATGTAGCGGACCCCTCCTCCCGACGATTGTTACGCCCCTGGTCATCAATATTAGATTGGCATGGGGTTGACTCAGGGCACCCCCACCGATTAGCTGTTTGAAGAGAACGCAGTGCTTGTACAAGTGCTGCCTTCTCTTCACTGTTTACCTGCTCACAATTGCAGTGGTGAGCAGTGTAATTACAACTCTGCCGTCCTAAATCATTTCAACAGGACAGCTCCTTAGTATTCACTTGATCAGGAAGGAGCTGTCCCATTGAAGTTAATGGAGACGGTGGAGCCGTAATTGCACTGCTCGCCGCTGCAATTGCGAAGTCTGCCGTTACCCACCATCGGACGCAATACATTACAGGCATGTACAGAGTATGGGGTTGGGGAGGAATATGAGTTATGTAAATGAACAAACCTGGTACTTATGTAGTAAGGTTGGTGTGGTTCAGTTACAGCATCTATGTAGAAATCATGGTTCTGGTAATGTATCTAGGTAGTAATATTGGTTTAGGTACTGTAACTTAGCAAATCAGTGTCTGTAGGGGGCATACCAAAGGGTTTGCAAGAGAGTGTAGATCTGTGCTTGACATGTCATTTAGTGTTTCTATGTTCCCCTTTCATTTTCTTTTTAGTATTGATGGGTTACAGACATATGGGTGCGCTGAGGGATGGTCTGGTAGGGTTTATGTGCCAGGGCTTCTTTTAAGTCCCAGTCCAGTCCTGCTATCCACAGTGACATAGCTAATAAAAGCTCCAAAAAAGTTATGTTTAACCTGCTTTCCACAGTCCACGCCCTCCTCTGTCAGCAATTTTACTGGGTCTTTGACGTCTTCTCTGATTGTAGTTGCTCACTTTTCCCATCTTTTCCATCTGGCTCAGACCGCCATTAAGACTTTCTTGTCACAACTTTTTTTTTACAGGTTGCATTAAATTTATTGAATTTTTTTTAAAGTCAGACCCCAACAGAGAAAAATAGATGATCAGACTACAGACTAGAGAACTGCTGCTGTTGCATATATACTGTATATTTATCCTCCTGGCTTTTCATCAGCTTCGGGCACCACCAGGGGAGTAGTTATAGGGGGTCCAGAAGTATCAGTCACTACCGAGCTCAGGAGCCTGGGGCGGCCCAAAGACCCTTGTGTCACATAAGAAGACACTGGTATTATAGAAAGGGCATGCTGGTCAAGTTACACCTCTGACTGGAGGTAAGGGGTTAGGTCAAGAATTTGGCATGGGGGGCAGGGGTGCTTTTTATATTTTTGCCTCAGGCTTCCCTGCTCCTAGCCACAAAGCACTGTACTGGTTTTAAATACTGCCCAGCATTACGATTTTATGTGCCTCACAGTAAAGTACAGGGGACCAGCGTTTTACATGCTGGTCTTAAAGGGTTTTTTTGGAAGTAGAATATTGCTGACTTAACTTCAGCGTAGGGCCTAGGTAGGTGACGTTACGTACATCAGTCACATGGCCTAGACGAGGCTCAGTACTATTTTGGTGTACGGGTCTGGGCTGCAATACCAAGCACAGCCACCATACAATGAACGTGCTGTGAGAAGGCCGCAGTGTTCATTGGAGCTCCGTGGCTTATTCAAACAGCTCATTTTGGAGGTGCCAGGTGTTGTATCTCCACTGATTAGCTATTGATAACCTATCCCCAGGATAGGTTATCTGTATTTTCCTCCAAGAAAACCACTTTAATCTATCCCCTGTTGGCATCAGATGCATCACAATTATGTCAGGATATGACAGCAATGTAGCACGCACACACACGGATAGTTTAGCCCTAAAATTCCCCAGACCCACTATCCCAGCCTACTTGCATTCTCACCCTATGTGGTGACCCCACAACTGGTCGGCAGTCCCTGTACAAAGTATGTGAGGGAGCGACACACAAATAAGGAATAAACAAACTGACACAATAAGGCCCCTTTCACACGGGCGAGAATTCCGCGTGGGTGCAGTGCGTAACGCATTGCACTCACACTGAATCCGGACCCATTTACTTCAATGGGGCTGTGTACATGTGCCGAGATTTTCACGCATCACTTGTGCGTTGCGTGAAATTTGCGGCCTGTTCTATATTCTGCGTTTTTCACGCAACGCAGACCCCATAGAAATGAAATGAGGCTGCGGAAAAATCGCATAGCATCCGCAAGAAAGTGCGGAAGCAATGCGATTTTCACGCATGGTTGCTAAGGAGATGATGTAAGTAAATTGTTTAAAGTGAGCACGGTGATGTCAGCGCAGGTGCTGCTGAATGAAGATAGAAGAATCCTTCTATCTTCATTCAGCAGGACTTGCGTTGACGTCATCAAAAGTCCTTTTGCTGGTCCTCAAAGAAGAAGAAAGAAGACGATGCCGGCTACGCAATCAATTGGATGAGGTGAGTAATTTTAAGAATGTATTAAGAATGCCATTATTTTCCTTTATAACCATGTTATAAGGGAAAATAATAAAGTCTGCAGAACACCTAACCCAAACCCCAACTAATTTCGGGTCTGGGTACCACATTCAGTTTTTCCTCACGCGCATGCAAAACGCTTTGCACTCGCGCGGAAAAAACTGAACAAAGGAACGCAATCGCGGTCAAAACTGACTGAAATTGCGTCCCTACTCGTGCAGGTTTCCCGCAATGCACCCGCATCGCATCCGGCCCTCACCCGAGACGTCTGTCTGAAAGAGGCCTAAGAATAGTTGTACTGTACTAGGGTCATAAGTCCGGTCAATGAAGTCCCAAGAATGCAGAAGAAAACAAGAGAGCCAGACATGCCAGAAGTCAAAAACCAGAAGAGCAGTACAAGACCAAATCGCCAGTCGCAATGCCAGATCCAGAAGTCACAGCCAAAGTAAACAAAATACCACCAGGGAACAGCAGGGGGAGCCAGAGGAACAAATTCACCTGTACCCACAGGAGCCAGACTTAGGCCCCTTGCAGACGAGTGTCACGGATTAGGTCTGGATGCGTTAGGGATGCGCTCAGTTAAAAATGCGCGATTTCGAAAGCAAGTTCATTCAATTTTGTCTGCAATTGCGTTCAGTTGTTCAGCTTTTTTCTTGCGGGTGCAATGCGCATTATTGCGTTTTTCACACGCGTGATAGAAAACTGGAGGTTTACAAACATCTCTTTGCAACCATCAGTGAAAAACGCATCACATCCGCATCCAATTTTAACGCAGCCCCATTCACTTCTATGGGGCTAGCGTAGCGTGAAAAACGCAGGATATCCGCTTCAACCCCCCCTAGCCTAAACACCCAGGCCACTTTTTACAATTCCGCACTACACTACTTTCACCGTTTATTGCTCCGTCATGCAACTTACCACCCAAATGAATTTTACCTCCTTTTCTTCTCACTAATAGAGCTTTCATTTGGTGGTATTTCATTGTTGCTGACATTTTTACTTTTTTTGCCATTAATACAAATTTAACGACATTTTTGCAAAAAAAAAACATTTTTCACTTTCTGTTGTAAATTTTTTTTAAAAAAACTACATTTCTATATAAATTTTTCTCTAAATTTATTGTTCTACATGTCTTTGATAAAAAAAAAGTCCAATAAGTGTATATTTATTGGTTTGGGTAAAAGTTATAGCGTTTACCGTACAAACTATGGTGCAAAAAAGTGAATTTCGGCATTTTGAAGCAGCTCTGACTTTCTGAGCACCTGTCATGTTACTTCAGGTGCTAGAATGCCAGGAAAGTATAAATACCCCCCAAATGACACCATTTTAGAAAGAAGACACCCCAAAGTATTCGCGGAGGGGCATGGTGAGTTCATGTATCATTTCATTTTTTTTCACAAGTTAGCGGAAAATGACACTTTCTGAGGAAAAAAAAAAAAAAGTTTCAATTTCTGCTAACTTCTGGCAAAAAAAATAAAAATCTCAGACGGACTCACTATGCCCCTCAGTGAATACCTCGGGTGTCTACTTTCCGAAATGGGGTCATTTGTGGGGTGTGTTTACTGTTCTGGCATTTTGGGCGGGGCTAAATTGTGAGCCGCCATGTAAAACCTAAAGGTACTCGTTGGAATTTGGGCCCCTTGCGCACCCAGGCTGCAAAAAGTGTCACTTATGTGGTATCGCCGTACTCAGGAGAAGTAGGGCAATGTGTTTTAGGGTGTATTTTTACATATACCCATGTTGGAGTGAGAGAAATATCTCTGTAAATTTTCAACTTTGTATAAAAAATTTAAAAGTTGTCGTTTACAGAGATATTTTTCACACAAAGTATGGGTATATATAAAAATACACCCCAAACACATTGCCCTACTCTCCTGAGTACGGCGATACCATGTGTGCCACTTTTTTGCAGCCAAAATGCACAAAGGGGCCCAAATTCAATGAACTCTAGAGATTTCACAGGGCATTTTTACGCATTTGGATTCCAGACTTCTTCTCACGCTTTAGGGGCCCCTAAAATGCCAGGACAGTATAAATACCCCACAAGTGACCCCATTTTGGAAAGAAGACACCCCAAGGTATTCCATGAGGGGTATGGTGAGTTCATGTAAAATTTTATTTTTTGTCACAAGTTAGTGGAATATGAGACTTTGTAAAAAAAAATATATATATATCAATTTCCGCTAACTTGTGCCAAAAAATAAAAATTCTGTGAACGGAATACCTTGGGGTGTCTTCTTTCCAAAATGGGGTCACATGTGGGGTATTTATACTGACCTGGCATTTTAGGGGCCCCTAAAGCGTGAGAATCCAAATGCGTAAAAATGGCCTGTGAAATCCTAAAGGTACTCATTGGAATTTGGGCCCCTTTGCGCATCTTGGCTGCAAAAAATGTCACTCATGTGGTATCCCCGTACTCAGGAGAAGTAGGGCAATGTGTTTTGGGGTGTATTTTACATATACCCATGCTGCGTGTGAGAAATATCGCTGTAAGCGACAACTTTTAAATTTTTATTCAAAGTTGTCAATTTACAGAGATATTTCTCTCACCAGCATGGGTATATGTAAAATACACCCTAAAACACATTGCCCTACTTCTCCTGAGTACGGCGATACCACATGAGTGACACTTTGCAGCCAAGATGCCAAAGGGCCCAAATTCCAATGAGTACCTTTTAGGAGAGGCATTTTTACGCATTTTTCTTCTCACGCTTTAGGGCCCCTAAAATGCCAGGGCAGTATAAATACGTGACCCCATTTTGGAAAGAAGACACCCCAAGGTATTCCATGAGGGGCATGGCGAGTTCATAGAAGATTTTTTTTTTTGCACAAGTTAGTGGAAATTGATTTTTTATAGTTTTTTCTCACAAAGTCTCCCTTTCCGCTAACTTTTGACAAAAAGTTTAATTTTTCATGGACTCATTATGCCCCTCAGCGAATACCTTGGGGTGTCTTCTTTCTAAAATGGGGTCACATGTGAGGTTTTTGTACTGGCATTTGAGGGTCTCCGCAATCATTACACGTATGGCCAGCATTAGGAGTTTCTGCGATTCTCCTTATATTGAGCATACGGGTAATGACATTATTTTTTTCCGTTCAGCCTTTGCGCTGAAAAAAAAATAAAAATGAACGGCACAGATTTTTTCATTCGCATCGATCAATGTGGATGAAAAAATCTCTGCCAAAATCAGTGACTGCGGTGCGGTGGGCTGGGCGCTAGCTACCTAACAAGTAGCTAACTAACTGGCGGTGATAAGAGACCCTTATGCCCCATTCACACGTCCGAAATTCTGTTTGCGGAACGGAATTGTGGACCCATTCATTTCTATGGGGACAGACTTTGTCCCGCTCGGATCCGGAATTACGGATCTGCGCTTCCGGGTCTGCACTTCCGTTCCGCAAAAATATAGAACATGTCCTATTCTTGTCCGCAATTGCGGACAAGAAAAAGCATTTCTATATAGTTCTGGCAATGTGCGGATCTGCAAAATGCGGAAAGCACATTGCCGGTGTCTGTGTTTTGAGGATCCGCGGATCCGTGGATCCACGGATCCGTGAATCCACGGATCCGCTTAACACATATGGACGTCTGAATGAAGCCTTACAAGGGGTGTGATCAATGACATGGGGGTGATCAGGGGGTCTAGATGGGGTGATCAAGGGGTTAATAGGTGAGGGGGGGGGGGTTAGTGTAGTGTTTGGTGCAACTTTACAGTGTTACCTGGTCCTCTGGTGGTCGATCCCAGCAAATGGGACCACCTGAGGACCAGGTAGCAGCTATATCAGACGCTGTTCACAAAACAGCGTCTGATATAGCTGTTTGATGCGATTTAATTCGCATCTACAGCCTGCCAGCGATGGATCATTGCTGGCAGGCTGTAGCAGAACTGCCGAGACGCGCTTCACTGTGAACCCGCGAGCCGTCTCAGAGCTACAGGACCGCCTGCAGGACGCATCCCTGCGTTAGGCGGTCCTGTAGCGGATATAGAACATGCTGCGATTTTCACGCAACTCACAAGTGATGCGTGAAAAACAACGCTCATGTACACAGAACCATTGAAATGAATGGGCCCGGATTCAGTGCGGGCGCAATGCATTCGCATCACGCATTGCATCCGCGTGGAAAACTCGCTCATGTGAAAGGGGCCTAAGAGCTCATGCACACATACTGTCTTTAAATTACCTCAAACGTATTTTTTTCCCGTGTCTGTTCCATTTTTTTTGCGGACCATATGCCGAACCGTTCACTTCAATGGGACTACAGAAAAAGGAAATGACTCCGTATGCATTCCATGTCCGCACGGCCGTTCCACAAATAAAAATCCAACATGTCCTATTATTGTCCGCATTACGGACACGATTCGGACTGTTTTATTAGGGGCCAACCTTTCCATTCCGCAGAATGCACATGGCTGGTATCCATGTTTTGGGGGTGTGCATGAGCCCTTATATAGAGAGCTGGGAGTGATCTCCAGCTGGCTTCCATACACTTTAGGGGGATCTGAAGGAGCTGACGCCCTAATGCTCTGACGTGCTCCTTCAATGGCACCAGGGTGTGAGGGCTGCATAACAATGTAGTTTCCCCTTGCATATTAAGAATCTTAATAATTGCGGTGCCCTTATGCAGGTCTACGTGTATGTGGCAAAACTGAAATCTATACCAGCATAGGAGCTGGTGAGGATTTCAGGTATCATTTACTCTATTGTGTCAGGCTCGCAGTGCGTACCCACCCAGCTCCACCCACTTTTTGAAAAAGAGTCAAGTGGGGTTGACACATCTGAAAAATCACAAAATTTTTCACAAGTGGGACAATTTTTGATGACAGGTATGATAAATGTCTCCCTACATTCCTTTGCTAGATGGGGTCCGGGCCCTGTACAGCACGCCTAGAGCAGAAGAGGGTAAGGATTCCAGCACGGTACTCCTGCCCCCTGGGCTCACTCTGCAGCAGAGACTGATTTTGCACCTGATTAGGAGGCATTTGCGCCTTTTATGTCTAATTCTTATTTTGGAGTTGTCTTTGTTTTGCGCCTTATTTCCAATGTTTTTATGTTGGTGCGCCTGAATTAAGCATATAAATAGTCTTATGTCTACTCCACTCCTGACCAGGCTTATTTTTCCTGTCTGTTTTAAGGGGGAACTTGCTTAATTTTTAGCTTTAAAAGCAATAAAGTTGCAACTTTTTTTCCGTTTATTCGCATAATTTTTTGCGCAAACAAGTGAGACAAGTCTTAGTGAATATGAACTCGTATTACAAGAAAACAACCACTAGAGGTCAGACTTAAACCAAATATGATTAAGATGATTTATTAAGGCATCATACATTTGAGGCAATTTAAAGACAGGTGTTTCAGATACGCCAGTCTTTTTTTACTTCTAAAAAAAGGCGATCTTAATAAATGTGCCCCCTAGTGATAGTTTTCTTGTAAGACAGATTCACATTTACTAAACTTGTCTAAATAGTAAGCGCATGAAAATGTGGCACAAATAAGCTGAATTTTGGCGCACGTCTCCATCAAAGTAAGCAAATTGTGGTGCAACTCACCACTCAAAACAGGGACAGAATAGTACACCAGCCCTGTGGTAGCGTAGAAATTAGACTGTTTTTACAAGAAAATCTGGGGCAAAATAAGGGGTACCTGCTTAGAAATAGGACAGAAATTAGGCACAAAAGTTAGAATACTTCTGAATTTGTCTTAAAACTCTAAATAGGTACAGAATGCGCTTCCAATGCCTCCAAAACAGTCGCAAAAACGGTTGGTAAATGAGACTTAAGAAAATAACACAGTCGTAAACAGGCTTTCTATGAAAACAGGCAGTGACACTTTAGTATATGTGCCCCACTGATTTTCAGCTGGCCATCCAGTCACTTCCATGGATTGACAGCTAAGCAGCAACGCTTGAAGTCAGGGGACCCTTTGAGGATGGGGACTCTTGACAATTGCCATCCCACAGTACCATCCCTGTACAGGGTTTCCCCAAAACACACCAACCCCAAGAAGTATCATTTTTATGGCGTACTCCATAGAAAATGTCACAGAAGATTTCTGCTACAAAATTTGCCACGTGTGAAGGCGCCCTAATACCCAAGGCGAGAATAGGAGTAGGATTTCCTTTGGAGGAGAAACATTTTAATGGCTTTCTCCATAGAAAGGCCTCTTTCACACTTCAGTGAATCACAGACAGCACACGTACTCATTGATTTTAATTTGATTATTTTCACTGACTCAAAGCCATCGAGACTTGAACTACTTTGTTTGAAAACACTGCATTTTCACAAAGCTGCCACTAGGGGGAGCTCAATGCAAAAAGATTTACAGCTTCCATGGTAGTTGTAGTAATTCCTATTCACTGAGCTCCCCCTAGTGGTGGCCACAGGCAGCAAGCTAACTTTGTAATACAAGGTGGCCCATGAACAAGTAGCCCACCTCTAGCGATAGTACGACAAAATGAATGAGCAAATGAATTGTTCGTTTTATAATTAACCACAAGTCCCAAAAGATGCTGAAAGTGGTCCCCGTTTATCACGTCTCTGCATCTTTGGGCATGTCGAATTATGTGGCTGATCCTCCTTCTGATGCTGCGGATAGTGTTTGTGATGTTTCCTTTGTTTCATCCGGGGGAATGTGGATTGTTAGCGGACGCTTTCTGTTTTAAATTTCCTCACAGATAAAAATCGCATGTGGACAAGTCTGGGGAATGTGGTGGCCATAACCCCTCGCTCACAGTTCGCTCCTCAGTAAACAGTTCATGAACCCGTGCCAGTGAGTTCTGTGAGGTGCGGCGTGTTGCCCCATCTTGTTGGAAAAAGCAGGACACGTTTTCTTCTGGTGTTAGTTGGTTGTAAAACTGTTCAAAGATGTCCAGGTAAATTACGGTATTCTCAGTTGATTTAAAGAAAATTGTGCAAACTATTCGTGTTCCTGACACTGCGCACCAAACGCCAATCTTCTGGTCGTGAAGTGATGTTTTGTGAGTCAAATGGGGATTTATCAATGTATTATTTCTGTTTTTTTGGTTCACATATGCTGAGAAATATGCTGTTCAGAATGAGCGCCATATATTTCAAACACCTGTTCCACTTTTTCCGCCATTTTTTTTTATTACAGTTTGTATTTAATTAAAATTTTGTCCACTTAATAACAAAAAAAAAACAATCGTAAATTTGTCGAAAATCTAGAGCATTGCACATCTTTATTGCCTGGGAGTGATTGACACAAGTACACTGGGAAACTGGGATCAGGTTTTGCTATGGGGTCCTAGGAGATCTGCGTATGCCCCTGTCTAAAAATCTGTGAAAACTACTGACACACCACAGATGGCATGCATGTTCTGTCAGTGATTTTCATGGACTATTGATAGCAGATACTCTGGAAACGAATTCTCAGCAGTGAGGTCGGTCCTGAGCAGGTAATCGCTCTGATTGGCTAGGATGTACAGACTAGCCAATCGGAGGATTGTAATGCCGGCTACAGGTTCTGATCCCCACAGTTCGTCACTATGGGGATCAGAACCTGGTTAAATGTATAAATTCCCCCCCCCCCCCCAGTCCCCTTCAGCCCCCAATGTGCCCTGGTTCTTCCGCTTCAGCTTCTACATCGAGAACGGAGCACCACAAGGTGGTGGTCTGGAGGACTCCAGCCTCGGGTCCTCCAGCCGAAGGAAATAGCCAAGCCAAGCCAGCGCTATTATGTTTGCATCTATTGTTTTAGTATCCCAAAATGATACCAATAAAAACTACAGCTCATCCCACAAAAAACAAGCCCTCACACAGCTACATTGGTAAAAAAAATTGGGTATTTCCATAACCATATCAACCCACAGAATAAAATTTTCATATTATATATACCACATAAGGAACTCCTTAAAAAATAGAAAACACTGACAGAATTGCAATTTTTGCTCACCTCACCTCCCAAAAACTGGTATAAAAGTGAACAAAAGACATAGATACCCCAAAATGATACCAATAAAAACTACATCCTGCAAAAAACAGCTATTTTGGTAAAAAAAAAAAAATATTATGGATATCAGTATATGGTGATGCAAAATATAATTTTTTTTTTAATACAAAAGTGATTTTATACGAAAAAAGTTGTAAAACCTAAAAAAAAATTATATCAATTTGGTATCGCCATAACCATATCAACCCACAGAATAAAATTAACATATATATACCGCATGAGAAACTCCATAAAAAATAAAAAAAAATAAAAACTGACAGAATTGCAAATTTTGCCCATCTCACCTAAAAAATTATATAAACATCAAAAAGTTCAATAAGTCATTTGTACTCCAAAATGGTACAAAAAAATCATACTACAGCTTGTCCTGCAACAAACAAATACAAATGTTATGGAACTAATTTCAGTAAATTACATGTTAGAAAATCCCGATGCCACGCCTTCCCTTCTGAACACTGCTGTGCCTCTAAACAGCAGTTTATGATGACATATAGGTTATTGCCATATTCAGGAAGAAAAAGCTTCAGAAATCTTGGGGTGCATTTTCTCCTTTTATGCCCTGTGAAAATAAAAACGTTGGGGTTAAAGTGACATTTTATTGGAAACAAAATGTAATTTTTAATTTTCAAAGCCAAGTGTTTCTAAATTCAAAGAAACACTTGTTGGGTCAAAGCACTTACTTTAACCCTCAATCAATTCCTTGAGGGGGGTAGTTTCCAAAATGGAGTCACTTTTTGGGGTTTCCTTTCTAGGGGTACCATAGGGTCTCTTCAAATGTGACATGGCACCGAAAACCATGCCAGCAAAATCTGCCCTCCAAAAACAATATTGCTCTCCTTTCATTCTGAGCCCTGCGGTATGCCCATACTACTGTTAATAACCACATATAGAGTGTTGTCATATTCAGAAAAAATTGACAACATATAGTGGGGTGCATTTTGTCTGGTTTTCTCTTGTTAAAATGAAAAATTTGGGCCTAAAGTGACATTTTCTTGTAAAATATGTAATTTTTCATTTTCATGGCCAAGTGTTTCTTTTTTCTCTGAAACAAAGTGCTCCGAACCCATCTTGAAATATTAATTGGGGGGTGTAGTTTCCAACATGGGGTCCCTTTTTGGGGGTTTCCATAGTAGGGGTGCATCAGGAGGCATGCAAATGCAACACGGGCCCAGAAAAATCGGCCCTCCAAAAGGTGCTCCTTCCTTTCTGAGCCCTGTGGTGTAGCAACACAGCAGCAGTTTATGACCACATAGGGGTGTTTCTGTAAACTGCAGGATCAGAGTAATAAATGTTGAGGTTTGTTTGATTGTAAAAATGTGCTGTTTTACAGGAAATTTTTTGAAATGTCTCCTCTATTTTCCTTAAATTTATGTTAACACCTAAAGGGTTAACACAGTTTCTAAAATCCGTAAAAATTTGAGGGGTGTAGTTTCTAAAATGTGTTCTAATATTAAAATCTAAAAACATTTTTCAAATATGGCGAATGGTGTAACTGAGAAAAGGGTCGATTTGCCATTTTTTATTGCTTCTCTTACCCAAAAAAATGTATTAAAATGTGATCAAAAAGTTACACACACTCCGAAATGGTATCAATACAAACTAAAGATTCTCCCGTAAAAAAATATGCCCCTATACAGCTCAGTAGACATAAGTATAAAAAAGTTCTGGGGGTCAGAATATGGTGATGTAAAAAAAAATTATTATTTTTTTCAAAGTTTAAATGTATTTTTACACTATTTAGACATAAAAACCAATACATATGGGATATCAATGTAATCGTATGTAATGTCTCGTTCTTATTGTATATATATATATATATTGCAATACTTTTATTTTCTTTCTTTTAATGAGAGCACTAAAACAATCTCAGAATTGGTTGGATAAGTAAAAGCATTCCCAATTTCCAAAATTTGGCCTGAAAGAAGAGAAAGAAGAACATGTCCAGTGTAGGTGTAGTACCCCAGAGGGGGCACTCCCATTCTTACACCTAGCTACTGCCTCTAATGGCTAGCAGAGAATGTCATCTGTGAATTTAATTCCAGGCCCTCTGCCCTAATAATATTGTTATGCAACTGTTATTGCATAAAATGTGCCTGCTTGTCCATCACGTAACAGTGTATCTGGTAGGGAGTACCTTTACCATTCCATTCTCCCTCTTTTTGGCAGAAGTGGGCTAGACCTGCTTCCTACCAAGAAAAGGGTTGCAGGAAGCTGTGCAGTTTTAGAGTCCAAAGGGACCAGACATAGCGCAGTAAGGGGAGTGTTGCCCCCTCCTGCTGCATGAGTCTTCCATGGGGTGTAGCTTGGAAAGTACCCTGACTCCTTGCAGTTCACAGACTAATACATGGGAGTCAACAGCCAATGGCACCCCACTCAACAGTAAAAAAAACCTCTAGAAAGTCCAGTAACCAGACGGAAGCCAGAGATTAGCACAGCAGAAAGAGAGAAAAAGCAAAGTATTCACGTTTATCTGACATTTTACACTTAGCCTGCTGAAGCCAAGAGAAAGAGCAAGTATTGTTTGGATGACACAAGTCTATTGCAAGTTTATTCAAGTAAAAAACTTTAAACTTTACAATCTGGCGTCTACTTACTCCACTAACTACAAATCCTTTGTTGCTATGGAGCCTAACCCCAGGGAGCGACAGTTTCCAGGTAGGAGCACCGTTGCCGTTTCCTTTTTGTATACCCTAATGTTATAGTACACCTATAGTACACCCTATTCTGCAGCCTCTTCTCACAGCGTTGTCATGTGCAGCCGTCTCCTCTGTATTATAAACAAGAGACGGGGAGAGCACTGGGAGGGGGAGCTCAGCCCTGAATGCCTGGGCTCCGTCAGAAAGTGGAGGGGGGAAATAGGCTGCTTTAGATGCTGCTATCTCCTGAATGGTAGCAGCTAGAAACATGCAACTGGTCTTGTTTGAAAGCTAACATCCCAGGCTTTCAAAACCACACAGCTAAAGTCCAAGCAACAGAGGATAATTCACTGTTAGAAATCGAGTCACGAAAAATCACGAGTAAAAACTAGATTTTTGTACTTACCGTAAAATCTGTTTATCTTCCGTTCATTGGGGACACAGGCCTGACCATGGGTATAGCTGCTGTCACTAGGAGGCGGACACTAAGCACAAAATAGTGAGCTCCTCCCTTCAGCTATACCCTTCCTACAGGTACTAAGCTAAATCAGTTAATGCATCAGTAGGAGACGCAAGAACAAAACAGGAAAACCAAACAATGTACAAACCCACAACCACGTAGGCCCTAAGAGCCCCTTAAAAGAAAAAACGGATGGGAGCTGTGTCCCCCAATGAACGGAAGAGAAACAGATTTTACAGTAAGTACAAAAATCTAGTTTTCTCATCCGTATTATTCGGGGGACAGTTTTGACCAAGGGACGTTACAGGGCAGTCCCAAGGGTGGGTCATAAACAAAGAAACCCCCCGGCCAATCAGAGAACCGCCGTCTGCAAAAGACGCAAAGGTGTGCACTCTGTAAAATTTTGAAAAAGTGTGCAAAGACGACTAAGTAACCGCCTTGCATACTTGAAGGGCCGAAGCCACATGATGCGCCGACCTAGAGGCCCCTACTGCCCGAGCAGAATAAGCAGTAAACTGGAAGGGTGGAGACCTGTTACTGACGCGGTACGCTTCCACAATGGCCAAACAAATCCATCGGGATATTGAAGCTTTGGACGCAGCCAACCCTAGTTTTGGCCCCTCTGTAATAACGAACAATGAAAAACCGCTGTAATGAGATTGTCCACCACAGAGGACAGTTTCGAAGCCTGGTCCTCAGGAGAGACAAAGTCGGCATCTGGAAAACTGTTTCTCTGAACATGCCTCTTCCTAGGAGGCAGCGGCGGACTGGGCCGGGGGGCAGGGGGGCAATTGCCCCCCGGGCCTCTCTGTTGCTTCACTGTCCCGGTCGGCTGGGCCCGGAATGATCGGTGGTGTCAGACTGTCCCACACTTAAAGGCACTGCCACCGCCGCCGCAGCTGTCACTAATACAACTTTCCTGCGGACTGCGCAGGGAGACGGGGAGGCGAGCTGCCGGCAGCCTATCAGAGAGGCTGCCAGACTGGCGCGATGACGTCATCGCGCCGCCTGACTGAGCTGCTGCGCTGCTGTAAAGACATCAGCAGCGCTGGATGCAGGACGGGAGTGAAGGAGGTAAGTATAAGTCTGACTCTAGTTTTTTTTTTTTTTTTTGTCATTTCTGTCACTAATAGTGGGCCCTATCTGGCTGCTGGCACATTATAGGGGGGCCCTCTCTGGCTACTGGCACATTATAGGGGGAGGGCCCTCTCTGGCTACTGGCACATTATAGGGGGAGGGCTCTCTCTGGCTACTGGCACATTATAGAGGGGCCCTCTCTGGCTACTGGCACATTATAGGGGGCCATATCTGGGCCTACTGGCACATTATTGGGGGGCCCTATTTGGCTACTGGCACATTATGGGGGGGGGGCTATGGCTACTGGGCTGGCACATTATAGGGGGGCCCTATCTGGCTACTGGCACATTATTGGGGGCCCTATTTGGCTACTGGCACATTGTAGGGAGGGGCTATGGCTACTGGGCTGGCACATTATAGGGGGGCCCTATCTGGCTACTGGCACATTATTGGGGGGCCCTATCTGGCTACTGGCACATTATAGTGGGGGGCCTATGGCTACTGGCACATTATAGTGGGGGCCTATGGCTACTTTCACATTATAGGGGGGCCCTATCTGGCTGCTGGCACATTATAGTGGGGAGCCTATGGCTACTGGCACATTATAGGGGGGCTATGGCTAGCAGTGTCTGGCACTTATAGGGTGGGCCCTATGGCTACTGGCATATTATAGGGGGGGCTATGGCTACTGGCAGTCTGGCAATTATAGGGGGGGGGCTCAGGCTACTGGCACATGATAGGGGGGCCCTATGGCTACTGGCACATGATAGGGGGGGCCTATGGCTAATGGCACATGATAGGGGGGCCTTATGGCTACTGGCACATGATAGGGGGGGGGCTCAGGCTACTGGCACATGATGGGGGGCCTCTGGCTACTGGTACATAATAGGGGGCTCTGGCTACTGGCACATAATAGGGGGCTCTGACTACTGGCACATTATTGGGGGACGTCTATGGGGGCACTTATTACTGGCACATTGGGGGCACTTCTTACTGGCACATTATTGGTGGGCACTATAGGGGCATCTACTGAGGCCACAAAGAATGGTTATTTTATATGGGGGCTCTGTATAGGGGCATTTTATACTGGGACACATTATGGTGGGTACTATGGGGAAGGTAGGAGAGGAGTACTATAGGGTCATCTACGGTGGCACTGAGAAGGGGTATTTTATACTTACAAATTATGGGGGACACTGAGGGCATCTACTGGGGCACTATATATGGGGCATTTTATACTGGTACATTATGGGGGTCACTAGGAGGGAGGGGGGAAAGGAGCACTATGGGGGCATTTACTGGGGCACTATATAGGGGTATTTTATACTGGCACATTATGGGGGCACTATGGGGACGTTAGCTCAACTGGGGGCATTACAAGGGGGTATTTTTTTGTCACATTTTAAGGAGAATTATTTCTACTGGGGGGGCCATTATCGTGGGATTTATTACTCCCCCATGTTATGACCCCCCATTAGCAGCACCAGCCTCTCCCTGCTCTGCTATCCCTCTGCCCCTTCTCCAAATCCTTATTATAAAATCTTTCTCATTAGGATAAAACACATCATCAGCTCCGCCAATCCCCCGGCCAAAGTGTGGAAGACAAGTGGTGTCCGAGGGTCAAGCCAAGTAATTGTAAGTTTTCATATGAAATATGTTTATGTCATGTTACAGTTTCTTCTGCAAAAGTCATCAAGTGTCATGGGGGGGGGGTCCTTATTGTTTTTCGCCCCAGGGCCTCTGGGTGTTACTTGCCCCCTGGGCCAAAAGTTGCCAGTCAGACACGTCGGAGCGCGACTCCCTGGGAGGTGGTGGAGAGACAGAAAAAATGGGGGATGCAGAAACCCTTCTGGAGGAGAGTGGTCTGGTCCATTTTGCAGGACAGCCACGATGGGAATGAGTCCCACAATCCCCAGAGTAAGACTGGTCAGAGGACAGCCTTGCGGACAAACGCCCCAGTATTTCCACAATGGCTTTGTTGGTATGGGAGACATCCTGTAACATCTTTGACAGGGAGCGCACCCACTCCGGTTCTACCATGGGCTGGGCAGTAGGGGCGACTGGGTCAGGGTCAAAGCCACTTGGCGTTGGAGCAGAGCACAAAGAGCAGAGGGGATCTAGTTGACCGGATGGGAATTTTGAGCAGCAAGAAGCGCAGGCAAAATGGCGCACAGAAGTGACTACCTGCTTGGGGGCCTGAGGTCTGGGCTCGGACATAGTGAGAACCCTGTAGTAACAGGTAGGAGGATGAGGGTAGGTAGGTTAGACTCTGTAGGAAGGGGAGAGCTTAGGCCTCTTTCACACTTGCGTTCTGAGGATCCGTCAGGCACTTCCGTCCCGCCGGATCTGTCAGAACGCAAGTCGCCTGAAAGCATTAGAAGACTGATCAGGATCCTGATCAGTCTTCGAAATGCTTTGAGGTTACTATGGCAGCCAGGACACTATTAAAGTCCTGGTTGCCATAGTAGTAGTGGGGAGCGGGGGAGCAGTATACTTACCGCCCGTGCGGTTCCCGGGGCGCTCCAGAATGACGTCAGAGCGCCCCATGCGCATGGATCACGTGACTGCCAGTGTGAAGGAGAATGACTGCAGCTGCAGAGCTGACAAGTGACTATTAAGAGGCGAAAACAAATGCTTACTGGTTTCATGTAATTGCAGGGCTTGTCTCTGGTTAGCTGTATGTGAGAGAATACACACTGCTCTGGTGTAGTGGGGAAGGTTATCTGCATTCTGATTGGTCTCGTCTATCTCCGGTTAGCTGTATGTGATAGGATACACACTGCTCTGGGGTAGTTAGGGAAGTTATCTGCATTCTGATTGGTCTTGTCTGTCTCTGGTTAGCTGTATGTGAGAGGATACACACTGCTCTGGGGTAGTGGGGGAGGTTATCTGCATTCTGATTGGTCTTGTCCATCTCTGGTTAGCTGTATGTAAGAGGCTACACACCACTCTGGGGTAGTGGTGGAAGTTATCTGCATCCTGATTGGTCTTGTCTGTCTCTGGTTAGCTGTATGTGAGAGTATACACACTGCTCTGGGGTAGTGGGGGAGGTTATCTGCATTCTGATTGGTCTTGTCTGTCTCTGGTTAGCTGTATGTGAGAGGATACACACTGCTCTGGGGTAGTGGGGGAGGTTATCTGCATTCTGATTGGTCTTGTCTGTCTCTGGTTAGCTGTATGTGAGAGGATACACACTGCTCTGGGGTAGTGGGGGAGGTTATCTGCATTCTGATTGGTCTTGTCTGTCTCTGGTTAGCTGTATGTGAGAGGATACACACAGCTCTGGGTTAGTAAGAGAAGTTATTTGCATTCTGATTGGTCCTGCTAGTTCATGTGAGGAGAGCAAGGGGTTATGGGAAGTAAGGGAAATACAGGATGGCCTCAAGGACAGGGCAAACATCACCACAGGAAGTGCAGCAGAGGCCATCTTAGGAAGATGCTGAAAAAGAGGCACAGAGAAATATAGTTGCTAAGGGCTGAATACATGCGCCGAGGGTAGGGAAACATTACGGGCAAGTGCGGTATAAAGGGACAGATTAAAGAACGACATGCCCCAGGCTACAATCAGAAAGGTAAAATTAACTGAAAAATAAAGCTCCATGAATATCTTTCCTTCAGCATCACATATGTTAGGAATTTCATTTATGGTAGTGAAATGCCAGTTACACTTTGAAATATTTAGCAATAGTTACATTGGAGCACTACTAAAATACAACTTATTAAAGTTGTCCCTTTATCGTGTCCTAGCATCCAAATTTCATGCTAGCATTTTTTCTTCATAATATAAGACACACCTTTAGGCGCTGCAGTTTAGGTTATTTTCCTCTGGGTGTCAATGGCAGACGGCACTGTTGCATAGGACTAGAGTATACTTGCAGCGCACTAGTCCGAACAGTCCAGCTGATATGCTTCACACGTTGCAGCCCTTTGAGCCCCTGCTACTACACCCATAACACTGCAGGTCTCTATGACACAGAATGTGAGGAAGCAGTACAAACCACACACCGCAGCTCCTCTCTTTAGTCCCCCTGCACTTGTACCACACCATCGAATTCACAACTCTCCCCTACCACCCTCCTTTATGTATGTACAGACCACATAACACCCACTCATACCCCGTACAGATACTTAGAAAATTAACTATTAGCTTCCCCCCTTGTAGCCACAGTTCTGTCCATCTCAATTCTTGTAACATCTGGTATTTCTAGTCATCATCACCTGTCTATAATATTGCCCAATTATGGAGGTATGTGATCTGCACTCCTATTATATGATCCGGGTGCTCGGGAGAGAAAACATCATCTGAGATTAGGAATATCTATTGCACGCCAGTTAGAGTATATGCAATCGTTTTTAATAGTCAAAATGCCTTTTTTTCATATTTTATTTTTTATTCATGTCAATTGAAATAACTTATTTCATGTATGCAATATTGTGTTTCCAGAATATAGTCCTCCTATGCCTTTACATATTTCATAATATTTCATATTGCTTCATATTTATTAATTCATATTATTTAATTAA
The DNA here is from genome assembly GCA_033119425.1 of Bufotes viridis. Lineage (NCBI taxonomy): Eukaryota > Metazoa > Chordata > Amphibia > Anura > Bufonidae > Bufotes > Bufotes viridis. The sequence continues at coordinate 214,611,059 of CM065594.1, read as the reverse complement.
TTTATTAGTTCATCCTTTATTTATTGGCACCATTCTTTTCCCCTTTCATATCTCGCGTCTACTATCCACTCTGCTTTATTCATTTCCTCACACACATCGAGCTCCAGTCTCACCCACACTGCCAGTCCTTCACTACACATATTCTTTGCATTTTTCATGCGCACATCTTCAATCCCATGTTGTATCGCACTGGCCGCCGGTGTTCCGTTATTTTTCCCTACCCATGAACTTTCCATACACTCGTCACTTCCGGTTGTCACGCAGTGGCACCGGAAGTGACGTTTGCGGGTTTGGAAGGAGGTGTGTCACGCCGCTCGCCACCAGAGTGGCTGAGAAGGTGTTGCTGTGAACGCACCGAGGGTAGGGAAAAATTACGGGCAAGCGTGCATGCGCCGAGGGTAGGGAAACATTACGGGCAAGTGCGGTATAAAGGGACAGATTAAAGAACTACATGCCCCAGACTACAAGCAGCCATATGTTTCCCTCGCACCAGCCCTCCCCTTGTCTTGTTATCCACCTTTACCTTGGACAGCGCCATGTTGTATTCGCGCTTGCGCACTGGCCCGTCATTCTTTCCTACCCGCACAGCAAGAGCTGAACCAGGAACCAGCGCAGATGGGCACGCTTGCGCACTGGCCCGTCATTTTTCCCTACCCTCTGTGCGCCTGCGCCGACACACCTCTTTCTCAGCCACTCTGGTGGCAAACGGCATGACACACCTCCTTCCAAACCTGCAAACATCACTTCCGGTGCGACTGCGTCACAACCAGAAGTGACAACGGTATGGAAGGTTCACGGGTAGGGAAAAATAATGGAACATCGGCCACTCATTAACCTATGCGCACCTACGCATGAGCAGACACGCAAGACCTCGGCGTGATGACGTCACAAACTGGGACGTCACCCTCCGACGCCACCACTATCGGCCATTATAGAACTCCCTAGACAAACAAGCATTATATCCAGGATTACTCTTACCCTCCTGCCATCAATTAGGTAAATTTGCCCTATACATTTTTTCTCAAATGCCTACATAATTTCTTTAGTGTTTCCTTCTGATTCCACACTTTGATAGCCCTTCACCTTATTTCTCATTCATGAAATATATCCTTTTACCCTACAGCATTAACCCTTTATTTCTGGACCTTTACCTATTCAGTTCGTGATTTTCCTTTATTCATTCCCTCACTCATTTATTTTCTGTCTGTTGTATTCCAGTTTTAATTTAAGAGACTATGTATTAATTACAGATCCCGCTGAAAAAGGTCTAATGACAGACAGAAACATCTGGGGAACACAATGTGGCTACTGGCTAATATAATTTGTCTATTCCTGGATATAAACAACACTGTATGGATGATGTGAACATCCTTTTGATTGCGAAAACAAAGGTGCAATGGCACACTGCAGCTAGAGCTCCGTCCTGACACTATGCTGGATGTTAGATGAGGCATTAGTTTATATTTTGGCCAAATTATGTAAGCCACCCACCACTTCACGGTTGCCTCTCGAGTGGTCCCTAACATTAATTCTTACCTTTCATGGGCCATATCAGCCACACAAAACCCAGGGAGTGCAGGTGCAGCATGCATGCCAGATACACTCTGCTTGTAACCCCATCTGGTGCCATACAGCGTTCATCAGATCAAGGGATGCAAATACCAACATGCATGCTGAGCCCACTAGTACTTCTCCTGGAACCAAATGGCTTCTGGTAAGTTCAATAAAGCAGACTCAGTTTTATACTGACTTTAAAACCAGCCTACAGGGCGGATTCACTAGTCAGGTGTGCAAGACTGCATGGAGGTCACCACGCCTCCCATATATGCTAGGTGGTCTGCTGCATCCCTGTCTCCTTTCTGAATGACTGCACATGCGCCCCTGCCGCTCCATAAAATATTTATGGGGCTGACATAAAACAGCACTCTTGGCTATTTATGTTGGCCTCACAGAAATGAATAGAGCTGCAAGGCGCATGCTTGACCATTACTCATTTAAACTGCTCGCAGTGAGGAGGAACAGAGGGCTCCATGGGGGTTCCATGGGCCCCCATTGATCATAACTTTAAATAGCTATCCTGTAAATAGGTGGTTTGTTTTTTTTGTCGGATAACCCCTTTAAGATATCTGTTCTCATGGAAAGAAACATTCAGAAGAGACGAACACTAAGGGCCCATTCAGATGGCTGTAGTGTTTTGCGGAATTGCATATTGCGAATACGCAGACAAGACAAGAATAGGGCATGATCTGTCCTTTCCACGGAGCCGCAGAACAGAACCGCGGATGCGGACAGCACACGGTGTTTTGTCTGCATCTTTTGCGGGCCCATTGAAAAGAATGGGTCTGCACCCATTCTGCAATATTGCGGAACGGATGCGGACGCCTTCATACGGCTGTCTGAATGGGCTCTAAGAAAAAGGACAACAAATATCATTAATGTGAAACCTATAAAAGAAGGGGAAACTGCAAGAGTTAAAGGGCTTGTCCAAGATTAGGAAGCAAGAGCCGGGGATTGCATCAAATAACAAAATACGCATTACTTACCTGCTGAATTACCCACTTTTCCAGAACTTCTGTTTCGGTCCTCCTTGCTGGTGTGTGTTTGCAGGGCTGCAGTGCTGAAATCATATCAACAACATATCACTGCTGCAGCCAATCAATGGCCTCAAAGGCACACTTGTGATGTCACTTTCCTGCATCCGCCAGCCCACTCCCAGGAGCTGGAAGTGGATCCAGGAGAGAACCAGACGAGAGGTAAGTACTGAATTGTTTTATTTTTGTATATACCTAATGAAGGTGAAACAGAGTGGAACTACTATCCGCAGCAGCAGCGCCCAAGCAGGAAAGGCTGAGGATCAGGCCTCTGAACAACGTACAGAGATTTCTGTCAAATGCCTAATGCACGCGACCGTATGTTTGGTCCGCGCGAACCCATTCACTTAAATAAACTCCGTGTGCTGTCCGCATCCGTTGCTCCGTTTCGTGGCCACGCCAAATAAATAGAGCATGTCCTATTCTTTTCCGTTTTGCGGACAAGAATAGGCATTTGTACAATGGGCTGCGTTCCATTCCGCAAATTGCAGAACAGAACGCGGAGCAGCTTCCGTATTTTGCGAATCCGCGGTTTGCGGACCGGAAAACACATACGGTCATGTGCATGAGGCCAAAGGCTCCTCCACACAAATGTATTTTTGGTCAACATCCTATCCACATTTTTTGTGGGTCAGATGCGGACCCATTTACTACAGTGGAACCACAAAAGATCAATTTTTTTTGGACAAGGATAGGGCAGGACTTTCCGTTCCTCAAAATGCGGAACACGCGTAGCCAGTATCTGTGTTTTGCGTATTGGCAATTTGCGGACCACAAAACCAGCGATGGTCGTGTGCGTGAGTACATCATTTATTAAGGAGAGGGTAAATTTGACCTTACTTTGACCATAATACCTCCCAACAGTTCCAGCACGTCAGCCTTGTGGTTGTTCCACAGTCCCAAGAGGGTAGTGGCATGTCCTGCTTTCAACTGTATTTGCATCATCAGATACAGTTAAATACAATGTTGAAACAGGGAGCCTTCAGCTCCCTGCACCACCATTCGCCGACCTGTATGTTCCTCAGCAGGCAGGCACAATGCAGTGATATCATCCCATCTGCTGCACTGAGCAGGAGAAAGCACAGGCTGGCGGATGATGTGCTTCAGTCATCAGGGGAATGGGGCTAGGTGGCTATTACTTTTTAATTTTTTTTAAACTACAGGGGCTTCACCATTGTAAGAGGGCACTACAGGGCAGCACTAATGTAAGAGAGAAGCAATATTGTAAGGGGACACTAAGGGGCAACACTATTATGAGGAGGCACTAAGGAGCAACACTATTGTGAGCGGGCATTTTTACTGTGAGGGGGCACTTTAGGGGCAAAATTAATGTGAGAGGGCATAACTACTGTGTGGTGGCACTAAGGGGGAAAAAACTACTGTGTGGGGGCACGAAGGGGACTGGGTGGGCTTGGGTGTGTATAGACAGAAACTGGGCAGATTTAGAGGATTAGTGTAAAAAAAAAAAAAATTTGCACTACTCTCCCGGCTGAGATTTTCTCTCCTTGGGGGGTATGACCTTGGATATCAGTGGTCATTGAAATAACAGCAAACAAGGACAATGTAATATGAAAAAAACATTTTTATTCATTTACACAGGACAGGAATAGGCAAAGAACTGTGAGAGCAGCTGAGCGGTCTGCAGAGCAACATTTATCCTTTACTCAGCCGTGCAGAGCAGTATGCTGCCCATTGAGCACTGCAGAGCTGTATCTTATGTTGTGCACCTTAAAAAGTGCAGAGCAACATGTCACCAAGCACCACAGAGCATTATGTGACAATGAGCAGTGCAGAGCAGTATGCCATACTGAACAACGCAGAACATCATACTACACTGAGGACTGCAGAGCACTAAGTCACATTTAAATACTGCAGAGCATTAGGCCACGATTTACACTGCAGAGCAGTATGTCATACTGAAAAATGCAGAATAGCATACCATACTGAGTACCGTAGAGTGACAGGCACCTTAGTGCCTTTTGCCACAGCGACCAGTCCTATATGGTGTGCCACCCTGTTGGCATCACAGTGCTGTATGTACTGTGCCTTTACGGAAATGCAGTGTTTTATCACTGAAAGGATTGCGGTACACAAATGAGCAGGGCAGCACATCCCCGCCTTACTGGGTACATCATAAAGAAAAGCAACCTGCAGACCACTCCAGCTCACAGTGTTACTGGACCAGACATTGAGGGAAGACATTAGACCTTCAGAGCCATAAATACAGACAGTGTTGTGCAGGCTCGGTGTATATACACACATATATATCCATATAAACATATAGGCATGTATATGCGTACATTACACAAAAGTTCAGGGGCTGAGGTATAACACTTCAGAGAGAAGTAACTCCCATCAGGAAGCTTCTGTTTAACTCCCTACATTCTGCATGCGACGAAAATATCTTTTGGCAATGCACTGCAGGCTGGTCTGGCAGTGAGAGGGTTAAGAGGTGAAGAGAGCTGTTAGTCCTTAATATTAGTCCTTTAAAATCCACATTCATTATAGTTCATTACGGATACGTTTTAAGTCCTAAAAGAGGCCATAGCAGCAACACCTATAGGTAATGAGACTCCGTTATGCATCTCATATCCAGATTCGTGTTTAGGTGTGAGAGATTTTTGCCATGCACGCAGATTAAGGAAAAGTCCATTCTGGCAGTAGGAAAAGAGATTGGAGACGAAATTCACCCCTTTTCAGATGGCGACACAAGTGCCGATTGACAAAAATGGCTGCCTCCATTGTCTACCTTAAAAAAGTGACCCAGTGATGTCAGAAGTTACTAGTGATACATATTCTCATGCATACTTATTAAGTCCACACAATTACATTTCAAGGTGTTAATAGGGACAGAACCATAGAAGTGTGATGGACTAACATAGTGCAAAGAGAGTGATTGCTTTTTTTCCCCCCATTTGTACATATTTCTGCCCAAAGATCACACATGGAAATATATATATTACAGTATCATATTAATCAGAGTAATGTGTAAATGTTCACCATAGAAAATAGCCCCTCATATAGGTTTTATTGTCCCTCAGAAAAGATATACTGACGACAGGTAATTGCCACAAATATTTATTCCGCATCAGGACATGCAAATAGGATTGAAAGGATCGTCCTTGAAGTTGCTGTTGCACGGACTGAATGAAAGGCTGTTCCGGTTTCAGGGGGAAAAAGGTTATTTTCTTGTATAATGAAAAGTTATACACATTCCCACTTTTTTTTTTGTTTTTGTTTCAAGATCTCTGCTTGCTGTCAGACACATAAAAAAAGACAAAACGACCTGGTCATGTGATGATCATACAGGCGTGCGGCCTGCTAGAAAGTTACAATCTAGTTATCAGAGCTTCTAAGGGCACGACCACACTGAACGGTTGTGTGGCGCTTGCGACCCAGCGGCTCATTAAACTAATGAGACCGCACTGTTCGATACATATTGTTATTATGCCACGTGGTTGTACCCTCCTTGGAAGTATACAATGATGGAACCTATTGAATGAAAACAAGCAGGGATTATTAAAACTATGAAGAAGGGTGCTGTCACACACAGTTTTTCTCATGGCGGCTTTTTTTTTTCTTCGTTTGCCCAAAAATATGCATCCAATAATGTCACATGTCAGTGTTCGGTCAGTGATTTCCATCAGTGATTGTGAGCTAAAACCAGGATCGGAGCCTACTAGGGATGAGCGAATCAACTTCGGATATGAATGAGGCATTATGCAGCGCGTTTTTTTAGGTGATTTGTGCTATTTTTGGCTAGTGTGGCTTCTTTACTGTATACCTTGCATTTTTTTTTTTTTTTATATAGGCAAATAGGCAAGTATGCACCCCTGTAAGGTCTCTACTTCTGTAGAGCTGTAGGGGTAAAATGCATTGGTTAAAAAAAAAGGCCATACAAAATCACCATTGAAAATGCAAAAAAAAAACTACTACAACAAACTACTGGCACTTGTATTTTTCAAGCAGGGCAAAAAAAAGCGGATATTTTTGGGACAAGAAAAAAGCCAGAAAATGAGAGGGAAAAAACCATAGAGCATGTTGCGATTTAAAAAATAAAATCATTGTCCCCAAAAATGCACCTCGTGTGAAAAAAGCCACACCAAAATGAACGTATTTAATATTTTCCATAGATGTCCATAAATTGAGTTTTTTTTTTTTTTGCCTTAAAGGGGTTTTCCTGGGATTACTATGATTTTTAACAGATTATGTTCATGTAGTTTCAAATACATCTTTTTTTTTTTTTTTAAAAATTCAATGCTTCTGACCCGTTTTCACCATGTAGACAATCCCTCTGGTTTGTATCCATCCTGTATGTAACACTTACTGTTGCTCTATCCAACCAAACCCATGATGCACTTCTTCTGTCTCTGCCACAGCTCCAGCACCGCCCCTAACAACACCCAGCTAGCTTATAGCTCCGCCCACCCAGCTAGTTCCCTAGACCCTCCCTTATCACTGCCCCAGTTGCTGCTTGGACACGTCCACGGACATAACAGGAAATAAGAAAAAGATGCATGGACATGGTCATGTGACCACAGCCCAGAACGGGAGATAGGAGCAGTAAAGGTAAAAGAAATGCATTACAAAATGACGACTACCTTCATAAATGATGTTGATGCAAACCGGAAAACCCCTTTAAGAACACAGCAAAAAACAGAACAGAAAAAGCCTAAAAAGCAAAAAAAAAAGCCTGTGTGTGACAACAGTTATATTGTTACAGAAAATACATTGCAAAATTGCATAGGTTTTTATTAGACACCTTCTTAGACTATGGGATTTGGCCTGTGCATCCAAATGAATCCTGATGGTCTCCCCGATCATGTCCTATGGAAGAACACAGGGAAGTGCGCGGTAATTTCACATAATCATCCTCACTGCAGGAAGTGATGCCCAAGCATAACATATCACCGATGCTTACTGGTGCGGCAGAAAAGAAGGGGCATTATATCATATTCCGTGATGTGCATATATTTCTCAGTTTAAAAGATACAGGTATATTACATTTTACATGGCACATCAATATTAGTATTACGTATATAGTTATACAGCATTGATCATCACACTTATTATACAGACACTTCCGTGTTCTCTTTGCTTTGTGCAACAGTGCTGATACATTGGACATTACATAGAAATCAGGGCATTGCCCCTAGCAATCATTGAAGTCACAGCTTTCATTTTATAACCCGTACATGTAGAAGTCCCTTCAGGGTTCTTTCTTCCCCCTCGTACAAAGTGCATTCCACGAAACAAGAAAAAAATTGCAGAGTATTCCTCCCTGTAGTCTATTTTACCACACTAGACTTGTCATATGTGTTATCCCATCACAAGCTTGCTGATTCTAGCAGATCTTGGTGTATCAAGCGAGACATTGAGGACCTGTCTGCTCTCCGGATATGTCTGTGTTAGTAAATAGATCCCTATTAAATTATAATCCTAGAGGACCTTTTATTCAAGCTCTTCATTGTGTCCCTTCTCTGTGTTCTTCCTCCTGGAAAGATACGACTAAATTGACACCTTGTGTTATAAGATGTGTCTCTACGTGGCTCAGTCCATACATACATGTCAGGGAAGCAGGCAGGTCCTCCCGAGCTAAAATATTAATTCCCTAGTGTCTATTACCCTAACCACTTTCTTTAAAATTAAGAATAAATTGGGTAATAGATGAGAGCAGCGGCCGAAAGTTCTTTGTATGGCCTCCCCTAGTGCAAACTGTCTTCTACTATGAAAGGCGAGATGAGGGCTCCAAGGTCCCTCAGCAGAATGCAGGATGATGCGAATGACGCTGGGAAATGTGATTTGGAGCAAAGGGGATGATGGGGGTAATAGATGTATGTATGTGGAGACTGGCATCATGAGCAATTGACTCATATATAGGTGAAACTCCAAAAATTAGAATATTGTGCAAAAGGTCATTTATTTCAGTAATGCAACTTAAAATTAGAATATTGTGAAAAGGTTCAATATTCTAGGCTCAAAGTCACACTCTAGTCAGCTAATTAATCCATACCCCCTGAGAAAAGGGTACCTGAGATCGTGACATTGGGGTTTTCATAAGCTGTAAGCCATAATGATCCATAATCATCCAAATTATAACAAAAAAGGCTTGAAATATCTTGCTTTGCATGTAATAAGTCTCATATATTAGTGCAGCGTCCCACGTATGTGTGTAAAAGGGACGCTTTAAACATCTGCCTATTTATCTAATGTATTTGCAATGTATGGTATTTTCTATTATCAGGCTGGCAATGTCATTACCCCCATTGGCCCCTAGGTGGTGCTGGCACCACTCATTTGTATAGCTTGGGTTGTGTCTTGCTCAGCATTGTAGCATTGCATTGCAGTGTAGTAGAGTGTAGAGCATTGTAGAGAGGAGGAAACCCCAGTGTATGGAGAAGAGAAACAGTTCTCATCCACTATGTAGCTTCAATTTCTTTCCTCCGGGACCTGATCAATACTGTATGGCACAAACTAAGAGTAGTTACAGCAGCCAAGCACCAGACAGTAAGTCTATGTCTAAACATGAAGCAAGCCTAGTGAGGGTTAGGGCAGAATCCAGCCTATGGACTTTACAAGCACAAATGCATGAGAGCAACTTTAGGAGTGCCGGGACACGAATGGATAATTGATGCGCAGAATTGTCCTGTTTCCCACTACAAAGCCTTCCAGGATATAGTGGAAACCTAAACACTTCAGGAAAGCATCCTGCAAATAATGTCGCAGAGAGTTTGCCTTATTGGATAGCTCAAGATAAGTAGAAAACAGTATATTTAGTACCAGAGTGCTATAGTTTGGACTTAGAATAATTACAGAAGTCTTGCCTGTAGAGTGTCAGTCTTAAAGATACTATTGATCCTATTTCCGAGTCATCACTCATGCCATACAAATAAACTGTATCTGACTACCTGAGGACAATTGATTCAGTAAATGCTCAACTGTTTGATTACAACTGCCTCCTCATCATTTCCACTACTACACTCAACATTTGCACCTTACGGTGCTGGCATTACAAACAAAGGGCGAGAGTGCCCCAGAAGATTTACCCTAGGTACACACCTAAGCGTTTTACAGCGCGTTCAAACGCGCGTTTCTTAGTTACAAAGACGCGCATCCAAAAACTAGCGTAAAACGCGCGTCATACGCGCGATTCAGAAACGCCTAGGTGTGTTCCCAGCCTTAGTGCTGTCTTCTTCTTTACTGCACTCCAGACCAGGGAGGCTCTGCTAACCATAAGTACCAAGTTGCATTACTGAAATAAATGAACTTTGCACGATATTCTAATATTTCGAGTTTCACCTGTAGTAGGTAAAATAACTGAGCTCTATGCTACCCATGTGTATGTATTATTTCTTCCATCACGCTGCAGGATCAGTATCCCCTTAGTTTGCCATTGTATGAAACATTATACATATCTTATCACAGCACAACTATATTCAGGGCACATCTAAGGCCCTTTTAGCTTGCGATCAAGACGTACTCCCGAAAAAACCCTTTAAGTGTATGATACTGATGACCTATCCTCAGGATAGGTCATTTGTATCTGATCGGCGGGGGTCCAACACCCGGCATCCCCTGCCAATCAGCTGTCGGAAGAGACTGCGGCACTCCTTTTTGTTGACCAGCACCATTCACTTAATTAGGACTGTGCTGTAAAAAGGCCATTTGACCAACGAATGTGACATCACTCTTTAGACAGCTGATTGGTGTCAGACTCCCACGATCACATATTGCCTTATCCTGAGGATAGGCCATCAATTTCACTCCCAGGAAACGCCTTTAAGATGAATACACCCAAAAGAAGGCTTGTGACTAGGGATGAGCGAATCGACTTCGGATGAAACATCCGAAGTCGATTCGCATAAAACTTTGTTTCAATACTGTACGGAGCGAGTGCTCCGTACAGTTTTAGAATGTATTGGCTCCGATGAGCCGAAGTTATTACTTCGCAAAGTGGTACTTTGGAACCGAACCTGACCAGGAAATGTTTTTTTACAGAAAAAATCAATTTCTAAAGTTATTATGCGAAGTCTCGCGAGACTTCACAAAGTAATAACTTCAGTTCATCGGAGCCATTACATTCTAATACTGTACTGAGCGCTCGCTCCGTACAGTATTGAAATGAAGTTTTATGCGAATCGACTTCGGATGTTTCACCCGAAGTCGATTCGCTCATCCCTACTTGTGACAGATGTACTTAATTTTTTACACAGTGGCCCTCTGTACAGGAAAGTACGAAACGCGTTTACGTATACAGCTAAAAAAAACTCTGGGAGGAGATTTATCAAAACTTTACACCAGTGTTCATAAATCAGTATGTTGACACATATTGGCCAGATGAAGGCTGAAAGAACACTCTTTTGTCCTGTGTCTGGTGAGTCGGGACCCTATGGAAATGTTAAAGTATACGTTGGAAGCTTTCCCTGGTTTATACATTAGGCCCATGTTCATATGTTCCCACATTGCTGAGAAAAATTATGCTTTAATATATGCAAATTAGCATCTAGGAGCAACGGGGGCGTTGCCATTACACCTAGAGGCTCTGCTCTCTGTAACTTCTGCGCCCTCAATCAAAGTGCAGAGGGCATGGCAGTTGCAGAGAGAGCAGAGCCTCTAGGTGTAACAGCAACTCCCCCGTGGCTCCTAGAGGCTCATTTTCATATATCAAAACATCATTTTTCTCAGCAATGCGGACACATCTGGTGTATTGGTCCATGTGTACTTTAGCTAGTTTTACCTAGATTTGGTCACTCCGCAGCCTGGCTGACCACTACCTGTGTAAGGCAAAGTGCACTTAGCCTAATGTCTGTGCCGGCTGCCTGTGTGCCCCCCTTGCCTTGCCCCTGGCCACCACCTCTCCCCATGGTGAAAATCAGCTAAGCAGTTCTAAGTTCTTTAATAAAGCCTCTGGTAGGACAGGCAGACGTTGTCCATGCTCACCCTCATTGTCGTAAAAATTACAGGAGAACGTAGATGGCTGTATGCCCCTTTTAAATATGTCTACATGCCTCAATGTACTCAAGTGTGTGCCACAGATCTGAAAAGACAATGCATGCCCTATGCCCCTTATATAGTGTGCCTGCCACGTGCTGCCCATCTATAGTGCCTGTCACATGCCCCCATCTACAGTGCCTGCCACATTCCCCCATCTACAGTGCCTGCCACATGCCCCCATCTACAGTGCCTGCCACATGACCACCATCTATAGTGACTGCCACATGACCACCATCTATAGTGCCTGCCTCATGACCACCATCTATAGTGCCTGCCTCATGACCACCATCTATAGTACCTGCCACATGACCGCCATTTATAGTACCTGCCACATGACCGCCATCTATAGTACCTGCCACATGACCACCATCTATAGTGCCTGTCACATGCCTCCATCGACAGTGCCTGCCACATTTTCCACATACAGTGCCTGCCACATTTTCCACATACAGTGCCTGTCCCTGGCTCTTTCAGCACAACCCCTGACTATTATCTGCGCCCCTCTGGACCCTGTCTGTGCCCGCCTTGGCCCGTCTGCACCCCTGGGACCTGGCCCTTGTCTGCGCCCCTGGTCCTTATCTGTGCCCCTCCCCCCCGTCCTTTATCTGCGCCCATGGCCCCGGTGTGCGCCTCCCTGGCCCTTGTTTGTGGCCCCTTAGCCCCTGTGTGCGCCCTTGTCTGTGCCCCCCTGGCCCTAGTCTGCCCCCCCCCAACTGCTTGAGGGGGGGCGGGCTACAAAAATTTGCTGTGGGGCCCGGTCACTTTTAGCTACGCCCCTGAAGTGAACCAAATCCAATTGCGGAGAGGTCTGTTATAAACTATGGGCATCTGGTAAATGGTTACTGGGTGCCCACTGCAAACTGCATGTCATGTAGTTGATAAAGTGGTGCTTTGAGGTCTCTGTGAATCAGCAGTGTCAAGCGGCAAAGGAAGCGCTGCAGATGAGCGGAGCCTTCACACAGCACCAGCCCTTCATCTACAAGTCAGGTGAGGAAGTATTGGTATAGGTGAAGAGGGGCCCGAGCACAGCTCCTGCAGGTGCTTTCTTCCCTTCAGTCTGTCACTATACTGCATCTTGCCTCATGAAGGCCACCTACTCCAACTAACTATGGCATCTATACGATGGCCAGAGTTTAGCACAGACATGAGCTGGTTAATACTTTGTGGGCTAGCAGAAGAATAGCTATAACAATATGCAATAATACAGAAGTCACAGCGTAGCACCGCCCTCGCTTAACATAGGGTCTCTACTATTTTTAACAGGTTTTACTGCCGTGGTTTATGGGGCTTTTTTTTTTTTTTTCACCACAACCAGTCAGATTGATTCTTTCATTTTCCAAGTGAGCTCCGAAAAATGAAAGTTGGAATCTGATTGGTTGCTATGGGCCTATGTTGCACCAGTTTTGATAACTCTCCCCCAGTATGTTTAACGAATAGCGTTTTCTTCATGACATTTTTCCCCTATAGAGAAGGGGGGTCATTTATCATACTGTTGTAAAGTAGAACTGGCTTATTTGCCCATAGCAACCAATCAGATTCCACCTTTCATTTTGGACAGCTCCTTTGGAAAATGAAAGTAGTAATCTGATTGGTTGCTATGTGGATAAGTTTGATAAATGACCCCCAAGGTGCTTCATATTTCCCATAGACATTCAAAAGTGCTGAAAAATGGCAAAAAGATTTATCAAAACTGGTGTAAAGGAAAACTGGCTTAAGTTGCCCATAGCAACCAATCAGATTCCATCTTCTATGTTTCAGAGCTCCTTTGGAAAATGAAAGGTGAAATCTGATTGGTTGCTATGGGCAACTAAGTCAGTTTTCCTTTACGCCAGTGTTGATAAATCTTCCCCTATGGTTTTTCCCACCAATTACATTGATCAACTCCTATACGCGGTTTCTGTCAGTGCACATGTTCAGCCACCACTGCACTCACTGCAGTGCATGGAAGAGGAAGCAAAGAACTCAAGATCCCTGTTCTAATGGTCGTGGGGGTCCCAGGACCCCAAGTGATCTAATATGTATCAGCTATTCTGTTAATAGGTGATCAATGTATTTGGTGGGAAAAGCCCTTTACTGGTCAGGGCATTACTGCGGCATCCAGTTAGTCTCTGGTCTGTGAACTAGCACCATTACAAGAAAATGTCCTCCTTCAGTGTGTATAGGTAATAGGTACTGCACTGGGCCCTTTTCACTGGACCCTATTATACAACTAATTGCAATAGGAATAAGGCCTCATGCACACGGCCATTGTGCGGCTGTTCCGTGCATTGGGGACCGCAATTTGCGGGTCCGCATCTGTGATCATGTATTGCTGACCCACCGTATGCAGGGCCGCAATACAGCCACAGCCGGACAAAGAGGCCTAACACAGATATAGCAAACTTTAACTTGGCATTTATCACTTTACATACATCCTTCAGCAGACAGTAAGATGACATTTAATACAATCGAAGCCATTGAGAATGTCAAGTTTGCCAGATCTATATATTAATGAGAATCCGTCACCACCACAATCTTGGATTATTACTGCAGATGAAGAGTCCAGAATCCAGATCACTATTTTTTATATTCGTACGTCACTGGATCTCAAGAAAATTCTCTTGCCCTGCGCGATTTGGAGCTCATATCACAGGGGCTGCCTGGGTGGAAACGGGGATATGTCCCGGTTTAGCTCTGAACCTGGACAACCCCTTTAAGAAGTTACTAAAGGCCCCCTTTAGTTTCTTTAGTTCACTATGAGCTTTTGTGGAACACACTGTCCAGTAGTGCAGCCATAGGTGAGACTAGCTTGCTGGGACTTTGGTTCCACCAGAGCTGGAGAGCCTGGGATCCTTTCAGGCTGCATATATACTTCCCTTCACTTTACAGTGTTCTTTAAAGGTGTCTAGTCATCAATATAATAAAGTGCAAAGACTTGCATTAAATACCCAACTGTGTTACCGAATTATCATTGATTCTCACTGTACAACTCGCCGCGTTCAGGATCCGTCATTATACTGGATTCTGCAGTCATACTGTAGATACTTAGTATCATTACACAACATACTACGTTCTTGAAGACTGTATAATAAGGACTGGGGTTAATATCCTGTTCTGCCATTAGTATGTGTTTAAATTTGTTTTGGATCCCAAAACTTGCCATTTCTGATTCCCAGGGCCCAAAATTTTACAATCTATTAGATCTTGCTGTTCTCAAGATGGGAGTCAATATGCTTTATTAGAACATCATCGGGGTATCCAACTGGGAAAGCCAGCTGACAGAGAGGGCAGCTTCTAACTTCCGAATCCACTGTCTCCATCAGTAACTGCAGAAAGGTGAAAATGGACACAAAGAAAGGAGGGGAAGTGAAAGAGATTTCATTTGTATTCATTCATCTCATGGCAGCACAAGTTAACCACTTCAGCCCCCCTAGCTTAAACACCCTTAATGACCAGGCCACTTTTTACAATTCCGCACTACACTACTTTCACCGTTTATTGCTCCGTCATGCAACTTACCACCCAAATGAATTTTACCTCCTTTTCTTCTCACTAATAGAGCTTTCATTTGGTGGTATTTCATTGCTGCTGACATTTTTACTTTTTTTGCTATTAATCAAAAATTACCGAAATTTTTGCAAAAAAATGACATTTTTCACTTTCTGTTGTAAAATTTTTCAAAAAAAACTACATTTCTATATAAATTTTTCTCTAAATTTATTGTTCTACATGTCTTTGATAAAAAAAATCCAATAAGTGTATATTTATTGGTTTGGGTAAAAGTTATAGCGTTTACAAACTATGGTGCAAAAAGTGAATTTCGGCATTTTGAAGCAGCTCTGACTTTCTGAGCGCCTGTCATGTTTCTTCAGGTGCTAGAATGTCAGGAAAGTATAAATACCCCCAAATTACACCATTTTAGAAAGAAGACACCCCAAAGTATTCGCGGAGGGGCTTGGTGAGTTCATGTATCATTTCATTTTTTTCACAAGTTAGCGGAAAATGACACTTTCTGAGAAAAAAAAAAAAAAAAAGTTTCAATTTCTGATAACTTCTGGCAAAAAAAAAAAATCTCAGACGGACTCACTATGCCCCTCAGTGAATACCTTGGGGTGTCTACTTTCCGAAATGGGGTCATTTGTGGGGTGTGTTTACTGTTCTGGCATTTTGGGCGGGGCTAAATTGTGAGCCGCCATGTAAAACCTAAAGGTACTCGTTGGAATTTGGGCCCTTTGCGCACCCAGGCTGCAAAAGTGTCACTCATGTGGTATCGCCGTACTCAGGAGAAGTAGGGCAATGTGTTTTGGGGTGTATTTTTACATACACCCATGTTGGAGTGAGAGAAATATCTCTGTAAATTGTCAACTTTGTATAAAAATTTTTTAAAAGTTGTCGTTTACAGAGATATTTTTCACACAAAGTATGGGTATATATAAAAATACACCCCAAAACACATTGCCCTACTTCTCCTGAGTACGGCGATACCACATGTGTGCCACTTTTGCAGCCTGGGTCGCAAAGGGGCCCTAAAACCAATGAGTACCTTTAGGATTTCACAGGGCATTTTTACGCATTTGGATTCCAGACTTCTTCTCACGCTTTAGGGGCCCCTAAAATGCCAGGGCAGTATAAATACCCCACATGTGACCCCATTTTGGAAAGAAGACACCCAAGGTATTCTGTGAGGGGTATGGTGAGTTCATGTAAAATTTTATTTTTGTCACAAGTTAGTGGAATATGAGACTTTGTAAAAACAAAATTAAAAAAACAAAAAAACAATTTCCGCTGACTTATGCCAAAAATAAAAATTCTGTGGACTCACCATGCCCCTCACAGAATACCTACGGGTGTCTTCTTTCCAAAATGGGGTCACATGTGGGGTATTTATACTCACCTGGCATTTTAGGGGCCCCTAAAGTGTGAGAATCCAAATGCATAAAAATGGCCTGTGAAATCCTAAAGGTACTCATTGGTTTTAGGGCCCCTTTGCGCACCCAGGCTGCAAAAAGTGTCACACATGTGGTATCGCCGTACTCAGGAGAAGTAGGGCAATGTGTTTTGGGGTGTATTTTTACATATACCCATGCTGCGTGTGAGAAATATCGCTGTAAACGACAACTTTTTAAATTTTTTATTCAAAGTTGTCAATTTACAGAGATATTTCTCTCACCCAGTATGGGTATATGTAAAAATACACCCCAAAACACATTGCCCTACTTCTCCTGAGTACGGCGATACCACATGAGTGACACTTTTTGCAGCCAAGATGAGCAAAGGGCCCTAATTCCAATGAGTACCTTTTAGGAGGGCATTTTTACGCATTTTTCTTCTCACGCTTTAGGGCCCCTAAAATGCCAGGGCAGTATAAATACCCCACATGTGACCCCATTTTGGAAAGAAGACACCCCAAGGTAATCCGTGAGGGGCATGGCGAGTTCATAGAAGATTTTTTTGGCACAAGTTAGTGGAAATTGATTTTTATTGTTTTTTCTCACAAAGTCTCCCTTTCCGCTAACTTTTGACAAAAAGTTTAATTTTTCATGGACTCATTATGCCCCTCAGCGAATACCTTGAGGTGTCTTCTTTCCAAAATGGGGTCACATGTGGGGTATTTATACTGCCCTGGCATTTTAGGGGCCCTAAAGCGTGAGAAGGAAAATGCGTAAAATGCCCTCTAAGGTACTCATTGGTTTAGGGCCCTTTGCGCATCTTGGCTGCAAAAGTGTCACTCATGGTATCGCCGTACTCAGGAGAAGTAGGGCAATGTGTTTTGGGGTGTATTTTACATATACCCATGCTGGGTGAGAGAAATATCTCTGTAAATTGACAACTTTGAATAAAAAAATTTAAAAGTTGTCGTTTACAGAGATATTTCTCACACACAGCATGGGTATATATAAAAATACACCCCAAAACACATTGCCCTACTTCTCCTGAGTACGGCGATACCACATGAGTGACACTTTTGCAGCCAAGATGCGCAAAGGGGCCCTAAAACCAATGAGTACCTTTAGGATTTCACAGGACATTTTTACGCATTTGGATTTTCACGCTTTAGGACCCCTAAAATGCCAGGGCAGTATAAATACCCCACATGTGACCCCATTGTGGAAAGAAGACACCCCAAGGTATTCCGTGAGGGGCATGGCGAGTTCACAGAAAAAAAAATTTGGCACAAGTTAGCGGAAATGGTATTTTTTTTTTTTTTTTTTTTACAGTCTCACATTCCACTAACTTGTGACAAAAATAAAATTTTGCATGAACTCGCCATACCCCTCACAGAATACCTTGGGGTGTCTTCTTTCTAAAATGGGGTCACTTGTGAGGTTTTTGTACTGCCCTGGCATTTTAGGGGTCTCCACAATCATTACACGTATGGCCAGCATTAGGAGTTTTTGCTATTCTCCTTATATTGACCATACGGGTAATGAGAATTTTTTTTCCGCTCAGCCTCTGCGCTGAAAGAAAAAATGAACGTCACATATTTTTCCATTCACATTGATCAATGTGGATGAAAAAATCTCTAAAAAATGTGCAAAAAAAGAGGGAAAAGCTATAAAGCTGCGATCGCTAAGGGACCCTAAGGCCTCATTCAAGCGTCCGCAATTCTGTTCCGCAAAATTTTGCGGAACAGAAATGTGGATACATTCAATTCTATGGGGACAGACTTTGTCCCGCTCGGATCCGTAATTGCGGATCCGTACTGGAGATCCGCAAAAGTATAGAACATGTCCTATTCTTGTCCGCACTGCGGACAAGAAAAGGCATTTTCTATAT
This sequence comes from Bufotes viridis, assembly GCA_033119425.1. Lineage (NCBI taxonomy): Eukaryota > Metazoa > Chordata > Amphibia > Anura > Bufonidae > Bufotes > Bufotes viridis. Next base: position 214,592,718 of record CM065594.1, on the reverse strand, counting down.
AGTTCTGGCAATGTGCGGATCCGCAAAATGCGGAAAGCACATTGCTGGTGTCCGTAGCTTTGCGGATCCGCGGATTTGCGGATCCGTGATCCGCAAAACACATGCGGACATCTGAATGAGCCTTACAGGGGGTGATCAGTGACAGGGGGTGACAGGGGGTGATCAGGGGGTGACATGGGAGATCAGGGGTTAATCAGTGACAGGGGGTGGTGGGTGGGTGGGGGGCGGTGGGGGGTTGTGTGGTGATTGGTGCACTTTGATATTTTTCTCTGGTGGTCCCAAGCAAAGGGACCACCAGAGAAGCGGGTAGCAAGCAGATCAGACGCTGTTCACAGAACAACGCCTGATCTGCGATTTTTCTGCCATATACAGCCTGCCAGCGCACGATCGGCGCTGGCAGGCTGTAGTATAACTACATGCGAGCGCGCCGATGGCGCGCATTGCGCATGTGCGGGCGCGTCCTCGCGTCATCTCGCGTCTCGCGAGATGACGCGCCGATGCGTCCGATCAGAGCTACAGGGCCGCCGCCAGGACGCAATCCTGCGTGCGGCGGTCCTGTAGCGGTTAAAGGGGGTTGTCTCACTTAAAGGCAGTCTGTCACCTAATCTGAGCGTTTTAGACCGCTCAGATCAGGTTATAGATTCTTTGACCCTCATTACATTGGTACCTTTCTTTTCTGTGTACCGCGTCGAGATCATGAAAAAGACACTTATTTTTTAAACGTATGCAAATGAGCTTCTGCAAGTGCCCAGGACCCTTGGCGACGTGCCTAGAAAAATACACCTCTTTCAGCCCTCTGGCCGGCCATTTTTTCCGATTATTACCTCCTCCCCTGCCTCCAGTCGGCAGAAATCACGAGCGACACCAGAAGACGGCGGACTGGCAAGTCTCAGCGCAGCTGGCCCGCATCTGCGCACTGCTCTGCCCATTATGGGCAGAGGAACAGCTTTCCATATTGCGCATGCACCACCCGGCCTGCACATCGCCGAGGGGCCTGGGCACTTGCGGCAGTAATGCTGTCCCTGGGCGCTTCCAGAAGCTAATTTGCATGTGTTTAAAAAGTGTCTTTTTCATGATCTGAACGAGGGACACAGAAAGGAAAGGTGCCATTGTAATGAGGGTCAAAGAGTGTATAACCTGATCTGAGCGGTCTAAAATGCTCATATTAGGTGAAAGACTCATTTTAAGCAAATGGCATTTATCGTGTAGACACAGTTAATATAAGTCACTTACTAATGTATTGGGATTGTCCATATTGCTTTGCTGGCTAGATTAATGTTTCCATCACATTATACACTGCTTGTCTGTTTCCATGGTTACGTGCACCCTGCTTTCCAGCAGTGGTGGACATGCTTGCACACAGGGCTGGGACAAGGTCCACCACCAACAGAGGCTGAGCTACCCAAGTGCGCCCCCAACTTGTGGAGTCTTTACTAAATACTGTTGTAATCACACATAAATATGCACAGTTTAATGTATCAATTAATGACGCACTGTTATGGAGGATCTGTGGATGACATTGTTATGGGGGGGATCTATGGATGACACTGTTATGGGGTAATCTGTGGATGACACTGTTATGAAGGATCTGTGGATGACAATGCTATGGGGATCTGTGGATGACACACTTATGGGGGATCTGTGGACGACAGTGTTATGGTAGATCTATGGATGACAGTGTAATGGGGGATCTATGGATGACAGTGTTATGGGAGATCTATGGATGACAGTGTTATGGGGGATCTATGGATGACAATGTTATGGGAGATCTGTGGATGACAATGTTATGGGAGATCTGTGGATGACACTGTTATGGGGGATCTGTGGATGACGCATTGTTATGGGGGGATCTGTGGAGGACACACTGTTATGGGGGATCTGTGGATGACACACTGTTATGGGGGATCTGTGGATGACACACTGTTATGGGGGATCTGTGGATGACGCATTGTTATGGGGGGATCTGTGGAGGACACACTGTTATGGGGGATCTGTGTATGACACTGTTATGGGGGATCTGTGGATGACGCATTGTTATGGGGGGGATCTGTGGATGACACTGTTATGGATTGTGACTCACAATGGATATTGGGGGCCAGCAAATTGCCCCCCCCTGGATCCGCCAATGACACACACATATATACTGACATACATATGACACACACATATATACTGACATACATATGACACACACACATATACTGACATACATATGACACACACACACATATATACTGATATACATATGACACACACATATATACTGACATACATATGACACACACATATATATACTGACATACATATGACACACACACACATATATACTGATATACATATGACACACACATATATACTGACATACATATGACACACACATACATACTGACATACATATGACACACACATATATACTGACATACATATGACACACACATATATACTGACATACATATGACACACACATATATACTGACATACATATGACACACACATATATACTGACATACATATGACACACACATACATACTGATATACATATGACACACACATACATACTGATATACATATGACACACACATATATACTGACATACATATGACACACACATACATACTGACATACATATGACACACACATATATACTGACATACATATGACACACACACATATATACTGACATACATATGACACACACATATATACTGACATACATATGACACACACATATATACTGACATACATATGACACACACATATATACTGACATACATATGACACACACATATATACTGACATACATATGACACACACATATATACAGACATACATATGACACACACATATATACAGACATACATATGACACACACATATATACTGACATACATATGACACACACACATATATACTGATATACATATGACACACACATACTGACATACATATGACACACATACATATATACAGACATACATATGACACACACATATATACTGACATACATATGACACACACATATATACTGACATACATATGACACACACATACATACTGACATACATATGACACACACATATATACTGACATACATATGACACACACATATATACTGACATACATATGACACACACATATATACTGACATACATATGACACACACACACACACATACTGACATACATATGACACACACATATATACTGACATACATATGACACACACACATATATACAGACATACATATGACACACACACACATACATACTGACATACATATGACACACACATACATACTGACATACATATGACACACACATACATACTGACATACATATGACACACACATACATACTGACATACATATGACACACACATATATACTGACATACATATGACACACACATATATACTGACATACATATGACACACACACACATACTGACATACATATGACACACATACATATATACAGACATACATATGACACACATACATAAAAACACACAATATGCACATTACATTACTGCCATTCCATTCCCTTTAACCCCTTACATTTTCTGCACATACAGTCTCTGGTGACTTGGAGGGAGAGGCAGGATGCAGAGTATTCCTCCTCCTCCTCCTTCTCTGTCCCGACGCTGCTCTTCTCTCTGTGCTGGGGGAGGGGGTTGTGATTCTCTGGTGCACACACAGGCAGGAAGTCAGGGGCTGGGGAAGGTACGGAGCTGCAGCACACTGCACTAGACTGAGGGAGGGAGGAAGAACACCACTAGGGGGCGCAGGACCGGCTGTTACAGCAGCAGAGCGCAGAAATGGATGCTCTGCTGCTAATACAGCTACACGGCAGCAGCAGGGACTTGGTGAGAGTGGCCTGGCCTGCGCCCTGAGGCTTGAGCGCCCTGAGGCTGGAGCCTCCTCAGCCTCTGTGTCGGCCCGGCCCTGCTTGCACACTATAAGAAAAAAGTGCGTGCCAAGTACGCTGCCATGGTCCCGACCACCAGAGAGGCTGGTGCTTTTTTCTGTAGTGTGCAAGCACGACCACTGGGTTGTAGGCTGGTCATAACCATGGAAACGAGCAGTGTATAATGTGATGGAAAAATGAATCCAGCCAGCAAAGGAAGCAATATGGACAATCATAATACATTAGTAAGTGACTTGTAATAACTTCATCTACATGATAAATGCCATTTGCTGAACTGAGGCAACCCCTTTAATTACAGAAACTGTGATTATATAGAAGCGCACTTACATTTTTCTAGCAGTAGTTTCAATACAATGACGTTTTACTAGGTGTAGTACAAACCAAGAAGTCCTTTACATGATGTATATGCTCCCACTCTGGATACCTGTCACTGACTGATAGCTTTCTCTGTATGCAGAGTAATAGGCAGTGGGAGGGCAGTGGAATATAAGGACTCCTGGCTCGGCTCATGCTGCCCCTAATAAAGTGTCATTTCATATAAACTACTGCAAGAAAAGCAGTAAGTGACAACTTATTATTATAAGGTCATCTGTCACTACTATAAAGGGACTCTGTAAGCACGTTTGACCATGTTAAATTGCTGACAGCACTAGGTAGGGGCTGGAGAGAGCAGGACAACCATACAATTTGTGGTGCTTTTCTCATTAGGAGTAGTGTGAATATGAACTTTTATTCTTCTAGATCTTGCTCTTGTAAGTGCTTGGGAGGCGGAGCTTCACTGGGAAGTGCTCTCCGCATTCAGCTGTATCACAGCTCCTCCCCCTCTGCTCTAAAAAGGAGCTCAATGCAGAGAGCACTTCACAATGAAACTCTGCCTCCTGGGCACTTACAGGAACAAGATCTAGAAGAATAAAAGTTTAAGCAGGCTGCCTTTTAATTATTTTTCATGAATGTTGGAGGCTGACCAACCCACTGCCTATACTACCTGCCAAAGAGGAGCGGGGGATGGGGAGCAACAACTTATTTCTTTCTCAAAAATGTGGTTGTCAGATTTCAAATCTCTGCAGCCACTGCCCTGACTACGCCATCATGTTCATAATGGACCCTATGAAAAAGAAGTTCACAGAATGTTCCTATCTGACTGTATTGCTGAGCCAATGCCACTGAGTTAGGTCGTCTACGAAGCCCAAATATTTTTTCCCCACTTGCACACTTACATTGATGGACGGCCAGGACTGTGCATGTTCTGCTCTGGAGTATGATGCTGACATTCTTCTACTTGCTGCATCAGGAATGGGGAATCCGGCACAAAAGGAAGCACAACGTACTGCTCCAGGTTCTGGACTAGGTGGGGATGGGGGACTCCACTCATCCTCATCGGAGGACTGCTGTGGGGGTTCCTGGAAGCAAGGGACAGTAGGTGGGCTGCCGGCGTACCCCTCATTGTAGGACAACTGCTTGGGCAGAGTTGCATTTCCAGCTGGCATCCATAGGGAGCGGGGTGCTCGTGGATACATTGCAGGCTCACTGATCTCAGAATAGCTGCGACGGGCTTGGAATGATGCTTTTGCTTGGTGCACTGAGGGCTTAGGATATGAAATATCTGTGCCCACAGGGGATGGGCATGGTGAGGGTACAGGAGATCTACGCGAGGGTGAAGAAGGTGGTACTGGGGACCGACGGTGGACTGGAGACTGTGGGACAGGAGATCTTCTCTGCAAAATGGGAGATGGACACTGTGGGACTGGGGAGCGTCGTTGAGAGGAAGGAGAGTGGCGGAGAGAAGAAGGCGAGTGGCGCAACTGAGAAGGAGAGTGTCGATGTGGAGGGGAGTGTCCTAAAACAAATAAGGAAATACTTTTGAAAACTTGTTGAAAACCAAAACTTGGTGAAACCAGTGCATTAAAAACAGTCTGATATCATCAGACACTATAATTAGAAACTATTATCTTTGCTGAAACTGTGAAATTATCTTTGTCTGTGAAATTATAGCCATCCAGTTCCTGACTCTATAAGCTGCCTCCTCCTTTTTGCCTCCCACATTCTCAAACTCAATATAGATATCTCCTTTCTCAGCATCATTTGTAGTAGATATTTCCACACTATTTATGGACTCACATTTTATTATTTCATGGCCATGTTTGTCCCTGTTGATCTCGTCATTTTAAGCAGTCGGTAGAGATAAGCGAATTGATTCTAAACAAATCGGATAGTTACAAATTTCACAAAAATTCTTCTTCCAAACAAATCCAAAGTTTGGGGGATTTACTTTGGAGGAATCGCACAAAACGACAAACGGTTTACATTTAAATCTCAGTACACTAGTGAGAAACAGGGCAGGAAGGATGAAGACGGAGGATCACAAGATTCCGGCCACTGGGCTTGCCCACAATGCTTTACAGTCAGCCTTACAGTCTATCAGGCTCCATGCTAGCTCCAGAGGTCGCACTACATTTCTTCTAGAGTAAAAATACTCCTTTTAGTATTTTTAAGGAGTATTTGCAGCCAAATCTGAGTAAGAAATAAGATGCTGAGTGGCAATGTTGCCATATGAGAGCTTGTTTTTTTGTGGGGTGTATTGTATTTTTTGTGACATAATTTTGGGGTACACATAACCTATTAACTTTTCCTACCTTTGTTGGTGTGGTAATGGGAAAAAAACAGTTCCGCCATTGCATTTTACACTTTAAACTTACGGAATTCACCATGTGTCATAACAAGTATGGATACAATTATGGTGATACCAAATATGTGTAATTTTGTGTGTTTTACTACTTTTTCACAATAATAACATGTCTTATTATGTCAGTGCATTCCAAGAACAAGTATGGGTGTGAATAGGAAAAAACGATTCTGTAATTTTAGCATTTTTTATATTGTTCACAGGGTGGTATAAATAACATCTATCTTTCTTTCTTATACGGGTTGTGGCAAGCACTTTGTAATAACATATGTGTGCATGTATGTTTTTTACCACTTTTACTAAATAAAACCACTTTTTATGTAAAAATATGGTTTTATTTTTCTTAAACTTTATTAACTTTTTATTTCCTTTATTTTGTCCTACTAGGGTACATGGCTTTTATAATGTACTGGTAAACCTTATATACCACTGCATTATAGGCTATCACTGTACCAGTGAAAGGCTGTCCATTAGGCTGTATCTGGTGCAGAGTGTAATAGACATACAGTCCTGTTAGGCCCCATCTACCATGGCACCAATTGAGCTGATGGTGACAGGGAGCCCTGTCCCTCTACCTGCCTAGATGCTGCAGTCACTATCAACTGCGGCATCTAGGGAGTCAAGCGGCTGACATTACAGCAGGAGCCTGGCTTCAGTCAGTGCTGGGCTCCAGCTGCGATCCGGAGCTCTGGATCAGTGCGGCCTGTGAGGCCTGTTCAGTTCCTGCTGCCTTCAAGGACTGAACAGACTAGACAGGCTGCACAAACACTGGGCTCCAGACCAAAGCAAGTCTCATGAGTAGAAGTCAGGTTTTATTATTAGTGATAGCATAGGGGCAGTTATAGTGTTTGTAGCCAGGACTGGAGCTGATCATATATAGAATGTAGCACTAAACAAAGAGCATTTTAAAAGACAGTACTCTTTTTTTATGTGCACATATGCTCTTTTCCCTTCAAAAACTTGTTACAAATCTTCTCAGTTCAGTGAGCAATTGGCATATTTCCAAACATCACCAGCAGCATATATTTTGCAGCATACACTATGAAATTGTGCTTTTTTTCTTTCAAAAAATCTGTTGCAGTTTTATTACAATTTATAAGTGCTCAAATATGCATATTTGAGTCCATTCATAGCAGTGTATAGTTTGGCCACAGCCAGTTGTTGTCCAATTGGGCTGAGGATATCTGTTAAAAACCATAGGAATCCCCCAAAAAATATTTGAAGACATTTTGAGTTAAATTAACCCCTATTCATGACCCTCATCTTTTAGTATAAATATTGTTAGTCCATTATTGTATTTCTGTAGTGTCCTATATTTATTTGTATGTTGTGATGTATATCCTGTTCATGTGCGCTGCATTTGCGGGGCTCTATGAAAAGGGTAAATGTATACTGAAAGACTTTTGGGACTTTGAATGAGAAGCTGGTACTTTTCCACAGCTACTATTTATACAGTTTTAACAAGAGCATGTTTTGGAGAGAAAAAGCCAAACTTGTTTAACGACAAAACCAGACAGACTGATTATTTGAATGTCTGGTTTAGCTCTGTTATGTTTGAAAACATGTTTTTGTTTGGAAAAACTGCTGTGTCATTGCCATTTGGTATCACTGAAGCTGTAATGCAAATCTATGACAGATGGGAGTTCTAACATTGTAACTGTTTGTGCTGAGTTTCTCCACTACACCCCTCCCAGTCATAGCCACTAGTGTCCTGCAATCAGGGAACAGTGCTTAGAAGAGGAGACTCTGACATACCATAGAGTGACTAGAAGAAGATGCTGAGATGGGGATACTCTGCCACAAACACTGGACCACCAGCCTTTGGCCAGGGTACCAGCCTTCTGAGAGAGGGACAGCTAGCTCAGGCTTTTCCTCAGCATTAAACCCTTCTTCACCTGTATTGTTTTGCACCTGCATTCCTCCAGTAAAGAAGAACACTGGTTTACTGCAGACCCTGACTCTCTGGACTTATTTCCCATTGGGGTGCACCAAGCAGAAACATGTGGTGACACCTCAATGGTGTCCAACGACCCATGGCAGCGTTAATACAACCACAAACACGGCCACTGCATTTTCTGTATAAGCTTATCTGCTAGATAGAAATATAAAACATTGCTAGCTTTCCTACCTGTCTGCTCCTCTAGCAGTGACCTCAGAATACGGCTTTGCAGGGCAGTAAGATCACGTAGACGGTAAAGCTCCTCTGTCAGTTCGGTGTACGCCAAAGCCAAATTCACCCTGGGAATAAAAATGACATCTACAATGTGAAAACATTTAAACATGACACATTGTACATGATAAAAGCACTCTTCCGGCACTATATTAACCACTTCAGCCCCCCTAGCTTAAACACCCTTAATGACCAGGCCACTTTTTACAATTCCGCACTACACTACTTTCACCGTTTATTGCTCCGTCATGCAACTTACCACCCAAATGAATTTTACCTCCTTTTCTTCTCACTAATAGAGCTTTCATTTGGTGGTATTTCATTGTTGCTGACATTTTTACTTTTTTTGCTATTAATAAAAATTTAACGACATTTTTGCAAAAAAATGACATTTTTCACTTTCTGTTGTAAAATTTTTCAAAAAAAACTACATTTCTATATAAATTTTTCTCTAAATTTATTGTTCTACATGTCTTTGATAAAAAAATCCAATAAGTGTATATTTATTGGTTTGGGTAAAAGTTATAGCGTTTACAAACTATGGTGCAAAAAAGTGAATTTCGGCATTTTGAAGCAGCTCTGACTTTCTGAGCACCTGTCATGTTTCTTCAGGTGCTAGAATGCCAGGATAGTATAAATATCCCCCAAATTACACCATTTTAGATAGAAGACACCCCAAAGTATTCGCGGAGGGGCTTGGTGAGTTCATGTATCATTTCATTTTTTTCACAAGTTAGCGGAAAATGACACTTTCTGAGAAAAAAAAAAAAGTTTCAATTTCTGATAACTTCTGGCAAAAAAAAAAAATCTCAGACGGACTCACTATGCCCCTCAGTGAATACCTTAGGGTGTCTACTTTCGAAATGGGGTCATTTGTGGGGTGTGTTTACTGTTCTGGCATTTTGGGCGGGAGCTAAATTGTGAGCCGCCATGTAAAACCTAAAGGTACTCGTTGGAATTTGGGCCCCTTTGCGCACCCAGGCTGCAAAAAGTGTCACTCATGTGGTATCGCCGTACTCAGGAGAAGTAGGGCAATGTGTTTTAGGGTGTATTTTTACATACACCCATGTTGGATGAGAGAAATATCTCTGTAAATTGTCAACTTTTATAAAAATTTTTAAAAGTTGTCGTTTACAAAGATATTTTTCACACAAAGTATGGGTATATATAAAAATACACCCCAAAACACATTGCCCTACTTCTCCTGAGTACGGCGATACCATGTGTGCCACTTATTTGCAGCTTGGGTGCACAAAGGCCCTAAACCAATGAGTACCTTTAGAATTTCACAGGGCATTTTACGCATTTGGATTCCAGACTTCTTCTCACGCTTTAGGGGCCCCTAAAATGCCAGGGCAGTATAAATACCCCACATGTGACCCCATTTTGGAAAGAAGACACCCCAAGGTATTCTGTGAGGGTATGGTGAGTTCATGTAAAATTTTATTTTTGTCACAAGTTAGTGGAATATGAGACTTTGTAAAAAACAAAATTAAAAAAACAAAAAAACAATTTCCGCTGACTTGTGCCAAAAATAAAAATTGTGTGGACTCACCATGCCCCTCACAGAATACCTAGGGTGTCTTCTTTCCAAAATGGGGTCACATGTGGGGTATTTATACTCACCTGGCATTTTAGGGGCCCTAAAGTGTGAGAATCCAAATGCATAAAAATGCCCTATGAAATCTAAAGGTACTCATTGGTTTTAGGGCCTTTACTGCATCTTGGCTGCAAAAAAT